>CM029273.1:30371442-30549220 GCA_016920895.1 Vaccinium myrtillus | reverse complement strand
ATTGTGAAGGGATAAGATAAAATTGTCACTTAAACAAACTATATTTGAACTTGATTCCGATTATGCTCGATAAAAGTTCGTTCAAGTTTAGTTTGTAATATGAACCCCCACGTCTAAGCATATTTATAAGCTTGCAAAATTTTGAAATTAAATTTGGTAATACTCTTTAATATCTTCATAATCAACTTGATTAAAATGCTATTTACAACCAATTAAGCTAACAATTGAATAATATTCACACATCTATGGTCATTTGGTCAAATTATCATGGTTGTAGCCATCGGATCATTTCTTTCTAAGAGATACATAAAATATTCTCTTAATAAATATACCCCGCTCTATCCTCACTTTTTAGGCAACGTAATATTATTTAAATGTCGCCTTTTATGATCAAATAAAAAGCATTTGTATATTGCATTTGGCCTGTGCTGGCATCAGGTTGAGCGCAAATATTAAAGTTGTGATTGTATAACATTTCAACGAGCCGTTAGGCATGGACATCTGCTAGTGCGTTTATTATTTATGTAAGATAAATCAAACCTGTGCCCAGACCGCTCATTTTTTTATGTTAAAAAATGTTAGGCAGACAACACTATATCTCAACTATCTGCGTGACACTGCATGATTCGTAATGAGAGAACAAACATTTAAAAACTACTTTGTAACAATCAATGTAGTTTCACGCAAGTTATTGTAGTTAGTGTTGTGTTCGTAGCATTATTGTTTCTTGTTTTGGTGTGTTCTTCAACAGATTTTTGGGACATAAAATCTCACATTTTATGACACTCCAATCTCAACACATAAACTTGTTCTCTCTCTTCTCTCTCTCTCTCTCCTCCAAAAACCCTAGCTACCACTAATATTACTCTCCCTCCTTCCCCTCCCCCCTAGGGTTTCAATACCCATGGTGGTGGGTGGGGAGAGCCATGGTACTATTTATTTTCTTCGTTCGTTCTTTCCTTTTCTTTTGTCTCTCCAGATCAACGACTTGTCGTCTGATCTGAGAGGGTTATGTCTCTCGCTTTGTGAGAGTTGTTAGTTTCGTCTTTGGACGAATTTTCGTCTACAGATCGGGTACTTTCAGGCGTGGTTGCTTTACAATGGTATCTGTGCCAACAGTGTTCTTACCCGACATGATATCGCTGACAGGGTAACTCGTGGTGGCTTTGAAAATCTGTAGTTTTGGGAGTTCATTGGTGCGAGCATGTTTGGTTGGAGTCCATCCGATCGTCTGGGTATTCTTTGTCTTTTATCTTTAACTTTTTTTTTTTGAAAGGCAAAAAAAGATTTCATTAATCTTGAAATTGTTACAAGACTAATAGGACAAGGAAACAGCAAAACAACTCAAGGAGCAAATGTCAGCCCAATCCGAGACCCAAACCAACGATTGGTAAGAAATCAATCGAGGTTACCTCACCTAAAGGGCATAAGCCCAACACCTCATGGGTCAGAAAAAACCCAGATATACATTAAGCGCGTAAAAGACACCCAAGGCCCAAAAGTGACCAGATAAAATGGGCCAAGCCCAACAATTAAAACCCTAAACAACCATCCAACAAGGCGCAGCCGCCGCCCCTGCTACACCACGGCCATGGCCACCTGAGGAGAAACAAGCCGTTGCCACCACCATCACCGGAACCCGGAGAACAAGCCCCTGTTGCTGTTCCAAGGACAGCTCGACCGCCGCTCTTCAAGCCACCAAAAAACCCAACATATGCTTCCACACCCACAAACAAGCACCACCACCACCCATGACCCCCTCCACCACCAATCAAAACTCCAATGCATCTAGCAAATCCCTCCAATGCACCCATCCACCATCTGCCATCATCTCCAAAACACCAATAGATCCCTCCAAACATTCCAGCCATGCCAGCGTAACTTCTATCCGAGACCCCTGCCGTCCATCGTCCTCCTCTAGGTATGAATCTTGTAAGTTTCGCTGTTTGCGTCAGGCCATGTCTGGGTTAGGGTGAAACACATCGATTGCCTTGTGCGTTTCTTATTCTCTATTAAGATGATTAGTTTGGCTTTGTCCAAGATCTTTGTAATGAATTCCGTTTTTGTAAGTGCCGTTGCGCGTTCATTAATATAATCTTCTCATTTCCGTGTCAAAAAAAAAATCTCAACACATAAAATGCAAAAGTGATTTTATGAGATTTTCATAAAATCTTCCTAAAATCTATAGGAAAACCACTACAGTACATTTTATCAGTTGGGAAAACAAATTCATTTTATCACCCTCCATAAAATATTCATTTTATGAGATTTTTATAAAATGCACCTAAAATCTATTGGAGAACAAGGAGAATGGGAGGTAAAAGTTCAACGACACTTTCACTTTCGCTTCCCTAAAGAAAATTTGAAGGAGCTTTTGATTCGTTGAAACTTGAATGAATTGGTTGGGTCAACTTTAGAAATTCTTACGTGGCAAAGCAATAGAGGTTAAACTGTAAAGAATGGAGGCCTAGTACCATTTGGGCAAAATTATACTTTAGTGTCTTTTCTAACTTTTTGTTCGAATCTAGTGAATCCGGAGATTCTGTGCACTCTTCGGTCGTCCGATCATATTTTAAGTGTTTTTACTAGTAAAAAATCTTTAAACTACTCTCATCAAGTCAAATAATTAATTTATGTGTAGCTCGATTCGGATTGGTGGGGAACAACTATGAAAAAATGCAAACAAGTTCGGTAAAAATATATATATTTTTTTTGTGGAAAACTATCTTTTTTTATTTTTAAAGTAATCTTATTTGAACTTCCCTCATTTTCGATCCATTTTTTAATCTATTTTTATTACTCTTCGAAGAATGATCCAAAAATTTTGGATGAAAAATAAACAAAAGATCATTAGAAATATATAACGCCGACTGCTTCTCAAGAGAAAATAATTTAGGCAAAAAGCATTTGCACGTATTAATCACACAAGTGCTAGATTCGTGTGTGCAGGGCCCGGCTAGGGGTAAGCCCAACAAGCCCTCGAGCTTGGGCAACCCCGGGATTGGAAACATCAAATTTCTTTTTTTAGGCATGTATATATCTTTATTCCATAGTTTTGAGTATGTGGAGTGTTCACATCAGTGGTTTGTGCCATCTTAATACAACCATTAGTCCTAACTCTCAAGCGAGGCTTCCTGGCAAAAGTAAATTTTTTTCTTATTTTTTGATTGATAAGTGTAGATAATGTAAAACTCTTGCACTTATTTTCTTATTTTTTTATTTTGGCAAATGGTTTGGCTCATCATAAGTTTTGGTAAGTTTTTTCTTTATTTTCTATCGTTTATTATAATTTTTAATATCAAATTTACAAAATAAAACACTTATTGACTATAAATTAAACCAAAAAATAATTAATTTTCGCTCCACAAACTTTGATAAAAAAGGGCTTAAACTAATCACCCCCCTCCCCTTCCATCCATCACTCCACTTTCTTCCATACCCCTTTTTCATTGCCAGCAAAGTCTATTTTGTCACATCATTTAAATTGTCCTTTATGATAATTACTTGGAAAATTTAATAAGGTAAGTTGATTACGATATCAAATGTTACCGGTGTATTGCATAAGTAGTAAGATGAAAATATTATTTAAAATGCTTATTTATTGTCGAATTCACCCGGAGTAAATGTGTACGAATCTTGTTAAACGCTCCATACAAAGTATTACCTTACCTGTAAATTCGTGTTTGACAAGTAAACGCAATTGGCACCCGAATAGTTATCATTTTGCTTATCTATAATTCTTGTACCTCTGTGTGAATACTTAATTCATATGGACCGATTAAATTAAAGTAGGTAGTTGAGCGAATTAAATTTAAATGATGGAACCACGTCTAAACTTGTTATTGACATGGTAATTATCGGGGTATAAATACCAAGTGCACATATTGTGCACATATGAGTTTGCTGAATTCACTTCGGGGTCCCACATAAATTACTCGAATCCTTCATCAATTTAAAATGTTTTCTTTTGAGTTAGTTTGCAAAAAATTAGCTCAATCGAATCTACTTGATCCAATATTTTTATTTTTCATTCTTGGATTCTGGATTTTGAATGAATTTTGAAGAAATGAAGACAATTGGATTGATCACTTAAAATTATTCCATTGAGCTATTTTTGTAGCGGCCTAACTCAAATTTTTGTTAAAAAAATTAAATAATGAAGGGTTCAGATCATTCCAGGATGCATGATTATGAATAAAAAAAAGATTGGATCAAGTACTTTATTTTTTTCTATTAAGTTGATTTTTTGCAAGCTAACTAAAATAAAAATATTTTTAAATAATGAAGGACTAGAATTGTATGGGCCCCACAGTGGATCCAACAAACTCATTTGTGCACAGTATGTGCACTGGGTATTTTTACCCATAAAATGGCTGATATTTTAATTACCATTTCAATAGCAAGTTTAGACTTGGTTCCATCATTTCAATTAATTCGCTCAACTACCTAGTTTAACTTAATTGGTCCATATTTAGTAAGTATTCACACAATGATCCAAGAATTATAGAAGTGCAATGATAAAATTTTAAATAATAGATATTTTTCTCTTACTGCATATGCAATACATCTGTAACATTTGATATTGTTATTAATTTACCTAATTATATTTGCTAGGTAATTTTCATAAAGGACATTTTAAATGGTGTGACAGAATGGACTTTGTTGGCATCGAGAAAGAGGTAGGGAAGAAAGTGATGATGGGATGGGGTGGAAGGGGAGGGGGTTTGTGATTTGGGAGGCTTCGGCATTGGGAACAAGAGAGATGGAAAGTGGTGGGGCACTAGTGTTGGGATTAATGTCCTAAGAACCATTAAATTTGTTATTTTTGGTTTATAGTTAGAGCTTCACTTTATTGTTATAAAATGTTCTATTTCATACGTTGGATATAATTCATGAGATGAATATTATTAGTTCATAAGATGAATATAAAAGTCTTAAATTACATTGAACATGATTTATGTATGTGAATGTGATTTTTATACAGGAGATATAAAACATAATTGCTTGTAATTTAAATTATTCATAGTTGTTGATAAAAAAGACTATTTATCAGGTCAATTGCAACATGATTAACTTCTATAAGATAGAATGATTCATCTCAATCATTAAAGTGAAAGACTTCAAGTTAATATGTTGGTGTATTCAGTATACATTGTAAGACCACTATATAGAGTCACACTATTTTAACGACTATGAGATTAGTGTGAATCTTATTTGCTAATTGTAATTCACCCTTAATCCTGAGAAAGTTAATGAACTCAAGTTTCTATCCCATGCCACTTTGATTCACCAATGAGTGAGGTCTTATTTGATCAACACGTCGGTGAGTTGGGTGATTTATGCTAGGATTGTGAGAACATTATTTTCAAGATGGAATTCACTCTCTATTTTAATATAGAGTGTAATGTCCCCTTGAGTTAGTTCACTAGATTAGTCTTTGGATTCTAGTACTAGTCATTTCAATGAAAAGTTCATTGGAATGTTTTTCTAGACAAAAAGTGAGTGAACTAGTATTCAACGGAATTAAAATATAAGTATACTTTGGTTTGACAGTATTTTATTATGACCAATTGCTGCTTGTGGACGTTGTGTAGTGAAGGGGTTTGATATTATGGTGTTAGCATTTAACGGGTAATAATATATATTAATTCTTGAGGCCTAGAGTTCAGCCATAATTATATAGTGAAATTAATTGTGGTTTAATTGGGTCACCACTCAAAGAGATGAGAGAGCATAAGCCCAATTTTAGCTAGTGCTCAAGAAGCCCATGGGTCCCAACCCTAGCCCAATGATTAAAGAATATTCAATTTATTTTAAGTTGAATTATTGGCCAAGAAATCCTCCTCTATATATACATCTCTTTCTCTCTTGGAAAAGATATAACACAAAGTGTAGGCAACTTTTCTCCTACGAAAAATCTAGAGGGAGTTGGGAGAGAAAAGAGGGAGGAAAAATCTAGGGTTCCCACAAACCCTTTGGCTATTATTCTCTTGGTTCATAGGGTTGAAGATCTTTGGTGTGCAGGAGGCTCTAGTTCTTTGAACTAGAAAGGTAAAACCCTAACCCTTCCTCATGAAACTTTATGTATACGTAAGAAGTAGATCCGAAATAATTTTTGAAACCGTATTTTCCCCCCAATGGTTTATTCGAAACCAACAACTAGGGAGACAGAAAGTGTGTGAGTGTGAGTGTGAGTGTTTGGTACTACCACTATTGTATTATTAGTGCGCGAGCAAGCTTCCAATTTGCCTTTGCGAATATTAAAATCCATCCAAGATCCTTAAACAAAACTCCCAGTTTAACTTTTAGGCTCCGTCGTTCACAACGTTGAATCCTCGCAAATAAACCCCCTCCCCTTCCACCCCATCTCCTCACTTTCTTCCCTACCCCTTTCTCGATGCCAGTAAAATCCATTCTGTCACATCATTTGAATGGTCATTTGTGATAATTACCTGGCAAATTTAATAAGGTAAGTTAATGACGATATCAAATGTTTTGTTTTTTACCGGCATGACGATATCAAATGTTACAGGTGTATTGCATAAGTAGTAAGAGGAAAATATCTATTATGTAAAATGCTTATTAATTGTAGAATTCACTTGGAGTAAATGTGTACAATTTACAAATCTTGTTAAACGCTCCATTCAAATATTACCTTATCGATAAAATTGTGTTTAACAAGTAAACACAATTGTCACCCGAATATTTATCATTATGCTAATCTATAATTCTTGTATCTTTGTGTGAATACTTACTGAATATGAACCGATTAAGTTAAAATAGGTAGTTTAGCGAATTAAATTGAAATGATAGAACCGTGTCTAAACTTGTTATTGACATGGTAATTAAAATACCAACAACTCTTGGGGTATCGATACCTAATGCATGGATGAGTTTGGTAGATCCACTTCGGGGCTCCACACAAATAACTCGAATCCTTCATCAATTTAAAAAGGTTTTTTTTTAGTTAGTTGCAAAAAATTAGCTCAATTGAAAGTACTTGATCCAATCTTTTAATTTTTCATTCAGAATCTGGGATACTGGATTCTAAATGAATTTTGAAGAAATGAAGACAATTGGATTAAACACTTAAAAGTATTCCATTCAACTGAATTTTAGCAGGCTAACTCAAAAAATTAATTTAAAATTATTGAACAGTTCGGATTATTTGCATGGGTTTCAAAATTGGCCTACAAAGCCATGCATAATCTGTGCCCTGGGTATATGTACCCTTAGTTTTATTGATTAAAATACGGAAATAAAGGAATATAAGGCCATTGTGTAATTAAGATGTGTTAATTGTGAATTGTAGATTTTTGGATTATAGTAAGAACAAACATTCTAAAAAATATGTGTGATGTTTGTATATATGAACTTACTTATTTTATCAAATCCTTCAATAGGACTCTTCTTGTCTATTTTCAACCCTCACTTTATGCTTCAATTATTAGTCCTCATTCTTTTTTCCTGAATTTTGATTATTTTAAATGTTTTTAAAGAGCTCTTTATAATCGGACTTACTTTCCTTTTTAGGAATGCACACCGGTAGCTCTAAGAAGTTGTCCTAGTAGTCAAGGATTGAAACTCTGGGGTTTGCTTCATCTTAATGTCTTAAAGCAGCTCCAGCCCACAACCAAACTTAGAACCAAACCCAAAATCTGAGTTAAAACCCCCAAAACCTCCCTCCAGTCTTTGAACCAAACTCATACCAAATCAAGTTTTACACAAAATTTTCCTCAAATTTGGGGAGAAGAAAGGATTTGAACCAAATTTCCACCACCCTTGAACCAAATTTCCACCACCGTCGTCGTCATCGGCGAAGGTAAGAAGAACAGAGATCGTCGTCGTCGTCGTCTTACCACCACTGTCGTCGTCGTCGTCGTCTTACCACCACCGTCGTCGTCGTCGTGATTTTCCAGATCTGGAAGACTGGTGGTCGTCGTTGTGAAGGAAGAGGGTGAATCGACGACAGTGGTCGTCGTTGTGAAGGGAGAGGGTGAAGAGAGTCGCAGAGGAGAGAGAGAGAGACCTGGTTGGGCGGCGGCGGCAGTGGTTCACGCTGGTGGTGGCGGCGGCGAATGGTGGCGAGGGGCTACGGAACCCTAGAAAATTTGAGTTGAAGGACTGGAGTTGCTCATATCAAACTGAGCTTTTACTCAAATTTTGACTCAAATCTGAGTTTAAAATTGAGTCAGGGCTGAACTTGGTCTTAGGTCCGAAACCTCTCAATTTGATGTTTTTGAACCAACCCATGTATATGGAGTTTTGCTTTGCTTTTAATTAAAACCTCAATGGCGAATGGTATGATTGATCTTAAAAATTATCGGCGAACGTGGCCTGAATATCAAAGTTACAAAGAATGAACAAGAATTTGAGCTGATTCCTTGATAAAAGTAAAAAAAATAAAACAATTTGTCGTTAAAACTTTAAAGGAAAAATTAGGCATAAATACAAATTTTTTAAAAAAAATCTTTTTAAAGGTAAGGACACACATTTTGAACATTTTAAGCATAAGGCCAAAAAGAAAAAAATCTTCACAACTGCATTTACGGTGGTCTTCTCGCCGCTGTCTCCATAACCACCACCACCACTTCCATACCCTCCACCCAGGGCCGGCCCAGGCCCAAGGCCCACAAGGCCTGGGCCTAGGGCACCACCAAAATGGCCAATTTTTGGGGCACCCCACCATTTTATACCTATGGGCTTGACTAGAACACTTTTTGGACCAAAATAAAAGAAAAAAATCCATTAGGAGTGACAAAAGAGCCCAACATTGTGGCCCAATGTTTAAAAAAGACCCAAAAATTATTGTGGCCCAAAATTTTAAAAAAGGCCCAAAACTAAAATTGATTTAAAAAAAAAAATTCACAATATGAAGTCAGAAGTCCCCAATACATACTTATACGGGGCATACACCTACCGAGCTACGAGTCTACGACTCACGAAGTACGAACTCAGTCGACTAAATTAGCGCAGAAGAAAGGCGAGAGAGAGAGACTACCGTCTACCGAAGAAGAAGGTTAAAACAAAATCCGATCGCCGGCGTCCGCAACCTTCCGTCCGTCCGTGAGTCCGTCGAATCTCCGTCGTGACGTCTCCTTACAAGTTACAACTAGTAAGTGGCCCAATCGGTTCTCTAAATTGGCTATATATATATTAGATCTGCAAACTGCAATATTATTCATCTTCCTAGTTCCTAGTTCCTACTTCCTAGTTCCTTTTAAAGTTAAGTTTAGCAATTAGCAATTTAGGCATTTAGCATATCAGATTCAGAGGGCCGCTTGCAAATTTGCAATAGGGCATAATCTTGGTTGAATTCATTTGTTGGTTTTCTGAAGTAGTGAAGTTGAATATTAGAAAAAAGTGAATAGACAGCGTCGGACAAAGAAATGCATTTAGATCTGTGGTTTAAAGAAAAGTAATAATTTTAGTTTCAACTTTCATCATTGATAAGAAATGAGTTTGTATAAGAAAGTCATACTTTTTGGGATAGCCGATCCAGAAATGGTAAAAAACAATTCCTATGTTATTCAATTTTTAAAGACCTTTTTCTTTGCGTGTTACAGACGATATTTGGGCTTTTGGAGATAATTGTTGATTCTTAGTCGCTATTGTTGGCCATTGAGGTTAGAATTCGTACTCCCTTTTTAAAATAATCGTCAAGGCCTCAAGGGTGTAAGAGTGGACACCCCTGCATCATCCCCTGAGTGAATTTTATTTTTTGTTGTGCTTACGAAGGGTGAAAGAGTGATGCAGGGGCTCCCCCCCTTTGATTATTTTTTTTGTATCGAAAAATTATTTAGGTGTTGTACTTGAAGGGCACAATTTTTGGACTAGGCCTAGGGCACCCCAAACCCTTGGGCCGGCCCTGCCTCCACCACCACCCCTGCTACCACCTCCATCACGGTGGCCACTGGCGCCATCTCCACCGTAACCACCTCCGCCGCTACCATAACCGCCTTCCCTGCAGATCTGACCGAACCTGCAGAGCAATTTTACTTCCAATGACAATCCTCCACCACCGGTAGCGGTGCCGTTGTCGTCTTCGTTGGCGACTAAGGCCCAGTTTTGTTTTCCTAGGAACTCCTTAAAGCTTCCAGAGCTTCAGCGCTCAGCATCGGCCGAGAAATTGGATTTGTACTCCTTGGAATTACAAAATAAAATCAAAATTGAAAAAGAATAGATTGAAAATCCCACTCATTGGGATTCAGAAATCATATCGCAGGTCGAACCTGAAAAATAATTAAATCAGAAACCTTATCGGTGCAATGTTTACTTATAATAGAATTATTGAATGTAATTGGTGTTCAATCCTTCATACCGTCATATGTGATTCATATAGATGGCTATATTGTTGTGTTTTCCTGGGATTATGATCCACAGGTATAAGAAATTGGTGATGACGAATGTTGGAATTGCAAAGTTTGGTAACTGATTTGGATCTATAGGTTTCGTTGGGTGAGGTTTTATTTATTTATTTATTTTTGAAGATTAGTGAAGTGTCACTAGTTTTCTGTACAGTGGCGTTAGCGGCGGCCTCGATCTCCTCCTCGTCTTTCTCCTTGTTTTCTGTATGACGGCGTTATCATCGTCACCGGCTGCCTGCCGCCGTCGGTTGAAGATTAGTGAAGTGTCACTAGTTTTCTGTACGCCGCATTTTGGGATTGATTAATTTTTTTTGTAAAAATAAGTGAAATGTCACTAATTTTTTGGGTCGCCAGAAGTGGTCGGTCGGGGGTGGTGGTCGGCTGGAGATATGAGTTGACTTTTTGAATTTTCTGTACGAAATTAGAACATTTAAAAATTAGTGGCATTTCACTAATTTTTTTTGTCACCGGAAGTAGTCGGCTAGAGATGGACTGGTAGTTGACCGGAGGTAGGAGTTGATTTTTTTGATCTTTAAATTAGAACTTTTAAAAATTAGTGAAATGTCACTAATTTTTTTGGTCGTCGGAAGTGGTTAGTCGAAGGTAGGGTGGTGGTCGGTAGGAGGGGAGTTGACTGGAGATGGTAGATGGTTGATTTTTGCTATTAGTGAACATTCACTAGTTTTGCAGAAGGGTATTTTAGTAATCATGCAACACCCTTGTTTTTATGTTCGATTATAAAAGTTTTTTGTCCTTCCCCTTAAAAATTTAAAATGTTTTAGATTTATGGCTAACAGTCACTCTTAAGTTTAAAATAGTACTTTTATTCACAATGTACTAAATTGTTAGTATGATCCTTCTATTGTCATCCCACTAATAAACAAGTAAGAAGACAAAAAAAAAAAAAAACTTCAGTGTAATTTTAATTGTACTTTTTAACATGTATTGACAAATTTTTATACACTTTTTACAAATTCCAATACGTTTTTTAAATCTTAATAACAGTCCACTAGGCTGATTTTAGAATTTTCGTTGTTAATAAGCTAAGAAAAAACAAAAACTACGTGCACTTAAATATTTTTAATTTTAATTTTTACATATTTTTTCGTATACTTCCATATGCTTTTTGAATCTTTGTATTTTAGTAGTAACATTTTCTTTTAATATAATAAAATACTAATTGCTCAGCCTTTGTCTCTCCTCGCTCTTTATATCTCCTTTTCATTTTCTTTTCCTTTGTTTATTTATCAGCCTCACTCCTTGTCTCCTTGGTCTGTCAATCGAATCCGTAACGAACCAAAACCAGTGGGAACGACAGAAGAGAGAGAGAGAGAGAGAGAGAGAGAGAGAGAGAGAGAGAGACATAAACTACACATCCTGACTATCGTTGGCCACTTCAAAATTCATATTCACAGAAAACCCCACAAAACTGAGAAACCTTTTCAAATTACGACCGAAAACGAAAACGAAAACGAAAAAAAAAAGTCTTCGGAATTTCCATTTTGGACATTCGTACCCTCATTTGTTCCTCGAAATTTCTGGATAATTCCATGAGGTATTTCCGCAAATAACCCAAAAAGTCGAACCCTTTCAGGAAAAAGTTCCCTTACCGCTCTCTCTTTCTCTCTTGAGGCTGCTGCGTTTCTGACTTAGATCTATGGCTTTTCCCACGTAATTGAATTGGGTTTTTTTTTTTGAGTCAGATCAGAATCTGTTTTTCTCAGTAATCATTTTTTACTGATTTCCCGATCTGCTGAAATCTCTGCGTATTGAATTTGCAATTAGTACTAGATACAGAGAAAGCATACATATATACATGTATGTCGATGTTCATCGATATTAGCGTATTTATTGGTTGAGCAGAGCTATTGCGAGAAATTTTGACAGGCTGGGGTAACATCGGAGTGATTTTGGAGAGAAAGACAGAGGGTCCTGATTTTTACAGTTTCGATCGTATTGTAATCGATCTGGTGATGTAATTGCTGAATCTTTGTTTGTGAATATGCTGTAACAGAGCTACAACATCGGCGGATTTGACAGAGTTTTAGAGAGAGAACATTAGTCTTCTTGAGAGAGAGAGAGAGAGAGAGAGAGAGAGAGAGAGAGAGAGAGAGAGAGAGAGAGAGAGGATGGATTTGGATAAGTTTCGTTCGATTTTGACGAATACAAGAGTAAACGTGTGGGAGATAATAGACGCAGCAATCAGCGTAGCTTCCTTGGATTACGGTAACGAGTTGAAGGATCGGAGAGATCTAATCGTCGAGCGACTCTACGCCGCAACGACACGGTGCGAGAACTGTGACGTCGATCGTCATGACAGGGTAAAAGTCGCCGCCGCCGTTAAGAAAGACAAGGAGGCTTCGATTGAGAAAGAAAACGGTGACAATCAAAAGCTAGGTTCGCCTTTTTCAACTCCGCAGACAGTTTATGGTGACGATGACGAAGAAGAAGAATTCGAAGAGCAAGTGAGAGATCCGTATGGAGGTTTGTTTGGCGATGAGGAAGAAATTAAAATCCTCAGAATTAAAGAACAGATTGAAGATCCAGACCAGGTATACTTTCTCAATTTTCGATCCCGAATTACTACGTTAGTAGAGTTAGATTACTATGGCAGCCCAACGTCATATCGAACATGAAACATCATACACCGGCACTTATTTTGCAGCTCTGGGTCATGTTTGGTGGTTGTTCTTAGACCATTTTTCATAATTTTCTTTTGTTTTTTTTGATAATTTTGCTGTGTTTTTTTTGCAGTCTGAAGATTCTCTGGTTGAATTGCTTCAAGGACTTGCAGATATGGATATTACATTCAAAGCTCTCAAGGTCAATTTATCTCATCCATTTCTGCATTTGTTTATGGTTTTGTATATGTATATTCTGTTCCTCAATCTAATAAATTTGCTAAAAATTCTCTTTACTGTTCCTGTTTCTCAGGAAACTGATATTGGGAGGCATGTGAATCACTTGCGGAAGCACCCATCGAATGAAGTGCGAAGATTGGTCAAACAACTCGTCAGGTTCATAGATTTTAAACTCAATTCTTTCAACTTTTCTGGAAATTTTGATGTTTGAAATTATATACAGAGATAGATTGTTGGATTAAGATTGTTGGTTCGTTTTTTTGCAGAAAATGGAAAGACTTGGTTGATGAATGGGTCAAATTGAAGGAAACCGATGAACACACATCTTCTACTCTACTCGGTAATTTTACCTCAAATTCCCTAGGGTACTGAGTTCTAGTCCAATTTGCTATGGTCTAGTCCCGTCCAGTTTCGATACGAACGCCTCTGATATTTTTTTCTTGAGTTAGGAATGGAACCACAAATACTCAAAACTCAAATACCCAATCCGCACACAAAATTTTCTCCAAAACTGGAGACTGGATCATAACAATATGAACTTCCTAAAACCCCTCCCTCTTTCCTTTATAGTTCTTTCTAGAGTACTAGGTTTGTTGAACTGAAAATGATGTTTATTAATGGCGGCAGTTGATGGAGACTCCCCCCTTCAGAATGTGCAGCCGAGGAATGCCCAAAACGGTCATCACCAGGTAAAATTTGAGGTGGTGCTTTTTGGTTGTACAATAATACGCTAGTATTAAGTCCTTGGTTTTTCTTTTGGTTTTTGCTTCAAAAGTAAGCCTAAATTTATTAAAAAGTTGTTTAGACTTATTTGGCAATGTTTTCTTTATTCGCGTTGTACTTGGGAGACTAAAAATGAGGCTAAAAACAAGCTAAAATTTGGCTTTGTTATGTAATTTTTTGGCTTCCAAATCTAAGCGTATTTTTTAGATAACTGGACCAGACCGATTAGCTGTTTAACCAGTTAGATCGGTCTAATCGGTCCCATATTAAAAGACATTGTTGTTTCACTGTTTGGTTTCATTTTTAAGAACTTGTGCTACTATTATAATCCAGTTTTTGAGGCTTGTTTTGGTTGTTTCTTTTCGGGAATGCATTTTCAGAGGTGTCTTTTGAAAAAGAATGCATTTCTAAGATATTTTATCCATATATATGTATACATACAATTCATTCTTGAAATGATTGGCTGCCTGAGATGCACTTTCTTGACTGAGAAAGTGAATGGAAAATGGAATTTTTTTTGAGATCTAAAGTTGGTGTCTTTATTTACAGGTTCCTGATTTCGCGTGCTCTCCAAATCCACACAGTAAATACTGAATCCGATTCCAATCTCAATTTGGTTTATTCTTATTTTGATTGATTCCTGGAGCATATCTTTTTCTGCATGTGATGTCAATGATGATTCGGTACATTTAATCAATTGGGTGTTGTAGATGGGAGCTCTGGTTCAGACAAGAACAATTCAGAACCAGAACCTAAACCTAAACCAATTCCTAGAAGAGATGCTCCCGCCAAACAGTCCCATTCCTTTCCCGTATCTGCTTCTGTCCCTCCTGTTGTAAAGGTACCGAATCTTGAGTGTTACTGTAACTTATGCTTGTCCCCTCTTTGGTTGCTGAGAATGAAGAAATTGAACAACATTTATTTATTTTTCCTAGTAACCATTCCATTGTGGAGTGGAATTAGCTTTTGAGAATTCGAATACGTCTTAATTGTTAACCTAAAAAATGGGTTGTTTTTCGAATTTGCTAAAAAACATGTTTCCTGTTCGATTTAAAACGTGCTTTCTCCTATCAAAATTTGAGTGCAAATTTGGCTACCCGGGAGAGCCGTTTGTCTTTTCTTTAGCTAAATTTTGACAATAGCTAGGGATTTGGAATGCAGGCGGACTTGCTCTAGAAAGCATAGAAACGACGTACTCATTTTTTTCAAGTTATTATTTCCGCAACATTCTGAAAAGTACAATTTGAATCAAGTTCATTGTGGTTTTGCAGAAACAGCAGAAGGAATCAAACATAGATCTTGAAAGGCTGGCCTCAGCAAGAAAACGCCTTCACGAGAACTACCAAGAAGCTCAGAATGGTTTGTTATTTTGACTGTTTCTTTTACGGAAAGTATTTTATGAAACGGTAACGCCATGTGGTGGATCCATTATTGCTCGGCTATCACGTGAGTCCGTAACGGACACATGCGGCCGGACATAAATGGACTGATGACACGTTATCGGTGATATTATTGCTTCACAACAAATACTTTCTCGTTTTCTCTCTTTCCATTTTCCTAGATTCTGCTTTGAACACACCACTCCACCGCACTACCACATATTGATGACAATGCTAGAGACACACCACCGACCACACCATGCAGTGCCCCGTAGGCTGGTGTGTCCCGAGAATTATTGTACTGTTTTGTTTTGTACTGATTGAAAATTTCCTTTCTTTGTTCTCTTTTTTTGAAGCGAAAAGGCAAAGAACGATTCAAGTGATGGATATTCACGATATTCCAAAACCGAAGAATACTTTCTTTGCCAAGAATAAAGGCGGCTCTCAAGGAAGGCACAGGTGATTGGGGGCCCACATTCCTCATTTTCCCACTACCTCTACAAAACAAAAGGACTGGGACACCAAAAACGGGGTTAATTACCAAAACGAGGTTTAATTTATCCCTGTTTGTCAAATTTTTTCCCCTCTTCACAATTTTAAATCTCTTATTTTTTTATTTGCTCTTTGATTGTCTGTAAAATTAAACCAGCTTATTTAAATGATGAGGTTCTCGTTGCTGGAATCCACATCACCAGTAGATAGATAGATACATATATATATATATATATATATATATATAGAGAGAGAGAGAGAGAGAGAGAGAGAGAGAGAGTGGGGAACAATATTCAGTTTGTACCCACCACTAGAATAATTCTAGATTAATGGCTGGATAGTGAGGCCTGCTGGGACAGTTGAGCTGTTTCGCATTGGGTACATATTTGTTGCAATTTTTTTTGGGAAAAAAAAAATGTGATTTCCAAAGCTAGAAAGGCTGGATGGTTCACATTTCTTCGTGGCATCATTAACAAAAAAAAAAACTATTCGTACGCACGCCTCGCGTACGAATAATGCACAGACAGTGCATCTTGACATTCCGTGTGTGTTTTCAACAACCCGGATTTAAAAAAAACTCTTCCATGTACAAAAAAACTATTTGTACGCACGCCCCGCGTATGAATTATGCACAAACGGTGCATCTTGACCTTCCGTGCGTGTTTTCAACAGTCCGGATTTGTAAAAATACTATTCTTCAAACCCGGACTGTTGATTCTCGAAATGGATGGTACAGATGTGTTCGTACGCGTAGACGGATTGCATTATTAATGGGGTCACGAAAGTCTTCTAGTGGAACTGTACCATGAAGATATGAATCGAGATTCGCTCACGTAACGAAAAATCAGATTAATCACGTGCTATTAGTTTTGTAAGTCTCAATGTGTGTGTCTAGGGTTGGGCATTTCATCCGCCCCGCCCGAATCCGATCCGATCCCCGATCCGAACGGATCGGCAATATGGAGATCTGTTTGGAGATTGGATAGCATATGGAGATTTTTTTTGAAAATGTTTGGGGATTGGATAGGGGGTGGAGATAGGCATGTCCGCCCCGAATCCGCTCGAATCCGTTCCCGCTCCGTCCCGCCCGCTCCGCCCCCGTCCCGATCCCCCCGTCTGAATCCGAATCTCGAAATATAGGGTCTATTTATGAATTATGAAACTTTGGGGTCACTGAATTTTCTTCAAATATATGGGCTTTTTAGTGGAATGAGTTTTAGCGTGACATGTATTTCCCAATCATTAGAAACATGTTTTTCTAATGATTTTTAGTTTTTTTCTTCGCTTAGGTATATATTTTCTTTGACTTGAATTAATTCCATCAAGTAAAAGCCAATTGAAACAAGTCAAAGACATATCAATAGATGTGGCTCATTTAGTTTCCATCTTCGGGAACATCTCATTTTAAAAAAATTGGAGGGTTTTGAGAATGTAAACATAATGGAAAACATGGTCTTCTAATGATGTTTTCCAATTGGTGGGAGTTCGGAATTCACAATGTTATATGTTGGGCTGCCTGTTATTTTGTTCAGAATTCACACTTGATTTTAGGGAAAATGATTTGTAATTGGGCTTCTATAACTATTTACTTGTTACTCTAGGGAAAATGATTGGATCCCCGAAATCCCCGTGGGGATCCCTGTTCCCCGTTTGGAGCGGGGATGGAGGATAAAAATAAATCCCCGTTGGAGATTGGATAGGGGATGATTATGAGTAAGGGGTTTGGGGATTGGGGGTGGAGATAGTAGTCTCCGGCCCCGATCCGTCCCCATGCCCATCCCTATGTGTGTCGCTCAATGAGTATAGCATGCTTTGAATTTAAGTCAATTTCTCAATAATAAAACTTTGAACCACCTAGTTAGGTGGAGTTTATGTAACTAACCATGATAAGCCCAACAAATATTTAATCCGACCAAATAAAAATTTTATTTAGCTTTATTGGGTAGAGTAATAGCCAGACATGCTCTCATTATTACTTCAATCGATGAAACTAGGGGTGAAAATCGGTCGGTTCGGTTCGGTTTTTGGGGTATTCGGGACCGAACTGATTGGTTCGGGGTAATTTAGCTGGGAACCGATCTCGACTGAAAAAAACAATGGACCGATCGGTTCGGGGTGGTTTGGTCTGGTCAGTTTTTTTCGGTTTGCTTTTTACCATTAAAGTATGCATTTTACTAGAGTTGTATGGAATTATTTATAAAATAGGGGTGGTTTTCGGTCCAAATAGGGGTGGTTTCGGGGTAATTCGGTCCAAATCGAATGATTTTAGGGTATTTCGGTTCGGTCTGACAAAAATTTCGAGAAACCGAAACTGAACCGAGATGTATTTCTGTTTTTTCGGTTCGGTTTTTTCTGATTTTTTTCCAGACTGGGCCGACCGAACACTGAACCAAATTTTCGATTTTTCCGTCGATTCGGGTCCCGTCGGTTTTTTTTTTCCCACCCCTAGATGAAACTGGCTTTGATCACCATGAGCATCCACACCAAGGGCTGTTTTGGCACAAGAAGCTGCTTCTTGACTTTTCTCGAACTTCTTATTAATTTGATCGAAAATGACCCTTTTTTTTTTTTTTGGGTGTGATTTGCTAAGTTGGCGTCTGTTGCCAATTTTTTTGGATATATATATGATTTCAATAATATGAATATACTTCGTTCATGTATCTAGCAATACTTGATCGGCGTAATTTTATACAATTATTTCTAAAGTCGCCGGATAATTTCTAAAATAACCCATGAAGCACAACTACAAGACAAAAAAATCCATTCCGAACAAGAGATAAATACAATAATGCTACAAACACAACAATCAAGAAACACAACCAAAGGCACAACTGCCGACGTCAGTACATCAGGGGTTAAGTTTTGCTAAAAAAAAAAAAAGAATTGAAAATTGAAAATTCAAAACAAAGTCAGGTTGGGGGTTTCTTCCCCATTCAAAACACGCGGGCTGCTTGTTGTTCTTCGCTAATTTGATACAGAGAGAGAGAGAGAGAGAGAGAGAGAGAGAGAGAGAACTGGATATTCGCATTTCTTCATGGCATTATTAATAGGGTCACAAAAGTCTTATGGTGGAACTCTACCATGAAGATATAAATCGAGATAATGAAAAATGAGATTTATCACAGATGTCATTCGTATTGGTTTCGCAAGTCTCATTGCATGGTATACATGGAATTTATTTACATAATGAACTCCAAAGTTTTATTTTTGCGAGTCGAATTAATTTTGAACTACGGTATCTTCAAAACTAATTCTCCCTCCGTTCCAAATTGCTGGTTACTTTTGGAAATTCCAACTTTTTAAAAAGACATGCAATAACTGCATTCAATAAATGCATTCACATTAAACAGATTCACTAATTTTCAACAATGCCCTTATAGATCGTAGTGCTACTTCTATGATGCATTCGATCAAGTAGTGCCGAGAGATAGACGTTCATGCAAATCGTAAGCACCGCAGCGGAGAAGAATCTGTCTTAATTAAGTACAGAGTGTTATACTCGCCTTGTTCACCATTTTGTTTTCATCGATTTTCAGGTTTCGAGTTCTAATTTTACTGCATTCATATTTCAGTTTTAACACAAAAAGTAAACATTTTTTCCAACAGATAAATCCCAGTTGAGAGACTTGAAATTTTGCTGTTTAAAAACTTAGTTTGTTAGTGTTATTAGGCATAAATACTCCTTAATTGTATAAAAATTATGGTTAACGTAACAATACGCGATACATGTTCCAATACGATTCATAAAACAAGAAAAACGATAAACGATGCGTTTTTCGATTTCAAAACCTTGATTCCAACTTGATAGGGAACACAATTTGTTGGATTCCGAGGTTTCGAATCCAAGTTGAACTCGGATGTCACATGAGGTTCGAAATCGATGGTAAAGCATTCGAATACCAACTTTAGCGAGAGATAAAAAAAACATGCTTATGCGTGAATTCATGTTTTTATCTCACGAATCTGATATTTTATTTGCCTGTAGGAATGCTTAAGATGTATATAAGTACGTTCCTAGCTTTAACTGATTTTCTAATATTTTTCACAGATGTTTACTATTATCAACCAAACTATCAGTTCCTATCAAAAACCGAAAAATAAAATAAAATAAAAATGCATGGTACGTGTGAAATTCAAAAATCAAATATTGCAAACAGAATGATTTTTGTTTTTTTTGTCCTCAATGCAGAAATTTTTCTTAGTTTCTACAAACATGCATGTCTCGAAATGAAAGGTAGGTTACACAGCAAAGATAAATTGAGATGTTGATGTGATTTAACATGGGAACACATCAATTATAAGCTAAAATATCCCTACAAAGATAATCGCATAACAAATGTACATGGAATTACTAAACCAACAATTCGCTAAATTCAATCACATATGGGTTCACCTACACGACCCAAAGTAGGCATTTGACATCCCTTGCCATCTATCAAGTTTTAAAGCTGAAATAGCATCCCAAATTTCATATTGCTACTTCTTAGGTCGAATGATAACACATTTCACGGCAAGTCCTGCCTTGGTATAACTCACATCATGGTTCCTCAGGGCGAATTCCATGATTCCAGCGCACTCTGATGACATCATGAACTCATCTACCAAGATCTCAAACCATTTTCCCGACGGCTTTTGTTCTAAACTTGCAGAGTGCGTCAATAAATTCGAGTGCTGGGGTCGTTTGAGGATAAGATCAAAACTGAAGTTTGAGTAGCTGTCCATTTTTTTCACAACGAACACAATTTCGTACATAGTTCTGGGTGAGAGATCAATGGTTGGGATATTGCCTGTGATATCTAACCACCATACTTTTAATAGCTCTGCCACTTCAATGACTTCCCCACTACAAAACAAGTCGTAAGAATGTCGAACTATTAATGTTTGAAAATGAAAGTCGATTGGTATGCCATGTGGTTAATACATTAATTGGCATGTGAATTGTGATTGGACAAATTAGTTCTCAGTTGTGAAGCTCGAGTGTAAGTACTTCTGTTGTTGCTACGTGTTACAATTTGTTTAGGGGCAAGTGATTAGGCCTTCTTTGATTTTCTTAAAGAGATTATGTCTAGATTCATATATTTCTCATGCATGATGGGAATAAATATGGCTCACTGGAGAAAAACCGTAGGCCCTGTTCAGTCGGAGGGAAAGAAAAGTATGACAAGTTTAACTTTGATGCATTCTTAAGGTGAGTTGGGCCGAATAATAACCAGAGGAATATAAGCCAAACTGGTCCACGAAATAATCAAAAGCTCTCTGAGGTTCATCTGTGGGCCAGGCCGAAACCAAGGTTACTACCGAATCCATACCCATATACCCGAATGCTTAAAAGCTGGGTCATGATGGTCTTACCCAGATCCGAATGGTATGACCCACGCAATTTGCGGAAAGAAGTTCATGCATGTGTGTCTAACTGGCTTGCTTAAACACCTCATGAGAAACGTCAGCTGAGCCTGAACGGTTACAACAACGTGTCAAGGGACAACTTGTTGCATGTGCCCTTAATTAACCGCCGAAATGCCTAACGTCACGTCAAATATGACGTTAGATGAGCGGTTATAGCGAGTACAAGGCACGACAATACTTGGAGGACAAGTCAAGTATTCACTATAAAAGGTACATGATACAGCCCTAAATGGTACACCACACTCAACTGAAAAACCTTAAATCTTTGTTTGTACTTTCCTTCTTTTTCCTCTTCTTACTTGACCGTTGGAGTGCCTTGTCGGACTTCCACAGTCCGCTTCGGCACTAATGTGTGGTTGCTTCGTGCGCAGGAGAAAAGCTTAGGTGGCGGCACTAGGTCAAACAAAACATAGGCGGATCAGACGATTGATAACGGTTAAACTAGGAAATCAAGCCACCACAAGGTGTTCTGTTAGTAGGAAAGTTATGAGACTCACTTCTTTAACTTTTCCACTAAGATTAGTTTTCCTTCAAAACTTGTCATGTAAAAACAATAAGATTTTCAAGGAAACTTGTTTCTACCCTAGTTTCTACATAGTTGTATTACATTTCAACTCTCTTAAATTTCTTATATATGTTGAATGAATGCATATTCATTTTCCTTTATTTCACTTCATCTAAATTCTCTCGATAATTTTCATGCACTAATTTCTTGACAAATGAATGGAGTCTTAGCAACAAATCCAGGATTTGAATTTAATGGTGGCAAAACATAAGATTAGCATTATAGGCATTCACATGATTGTGTGATTTAAAGGTTTTCTTCAATATATTTTGATTCAAGCATGAAAATGAAAATAACATTGCAAGAATAATACACTGCCATTTACATCTCAGCACACCAACCACATGATGCCATGTGGCATTTTGATAAGTATAAAACCGACCACCGACCAAGCTGGCTTTGCTCAACTAGAGCTTGTTTTGATTTGGTGGTATGCTTGGCTTGCCATCGCCTTATTACACGGGATAACTATAAATTCCCCAGATTTCTAGGTGCACTAGGACGGAAGATTGTAATACCCAAGATTTGGGGGGAGTGAGTACTTAGTCCCACATCGATGAGGAATTAGAGTTTCACTTGGTATATTAACACCCACCCAAAGGCTACAAAGTACCTTCTTAGACCTTTTAAGACTAAGAGTTCTGGCCGAAAGAAGGTCGATGGTCAGTTGAGTCCTGTCGTTAGAACACTAAATACCAATGTTGCCTACGGATCAACAAATCCCTTATAGCGACACCACTCCAGTGAATATGTTTGTCCTCAATTGCCTAGTTTCATACTAGCTCAAAGTTTAATTCAATGTGTTTGACTGCCCACCTCAGCCATTAAAAGCAACGAAAACCTATACTAGAGCCAAACTGCCCCCAAATTTTGAGCTATTAACTTCCAATCCACCAATGTTTGTCCATGCTTTCTGTAGAGACCCGTAAATTATGTTCTTTTTTTTTTTTTTTTATCTCAATAAGTGCTTATGCCATAATTGTTTTTAGCCTTGCAAGTGTTTCTGTGTGTATGTGTGGAGATATACGTAAGCATTTTTTTTTCTAATTTACCAAGCTTGGGTTCACGAGCCTTGGAACGAGAGTGTTAGGGACCCACGTTGAGTTACTATTAACATTGTTACTGTTTTTTTTTATGACACTTGGGCTCACATTTAATTACTGATTAGATTAGGACTTGGGGAAATGAGTTAGCACTTGGCGATGGTGACGAAGAGCCCATTTCCCTCTTTACTCTTCCACATTCTCTCTTATTCTCCGGTGGAAGACGAAGACCATTTGAACCCCACCCGAACAAACTGGCCTCAAACCCGACGCACCCGAAAAATTTATTGTCGGTCGGAAGTAGGTGGTATTAGCCCCAACCAGAAGGGACCGGATCGGGTGGTGAGCCGAGGTCAAACCCGCCACGTGTAAATTGGCCCTAATTGCCCATAACCACTTGAGTGTACTTGGAGGAGAGACAAGAAAGGATATCAGCCCAAGATACCAATACACCTGCACTTCTCGTTACTCTCGTCAAGTACCTTGTCGTCCATCACCTTAGGCTTACTGGTACTTTGACTGACGAGATCGAGAGAGCTGCAACATGTCATTCTCACCGATTCAGTCTCCAATTTCTTACAAACTAGGGTAGATGATTTTCACCCCACACAGCAACAAAATATTACAATGTTGCCCTAGCTAGCATTAAGGAAATCACTCGAGATTTGGCCCTATTGTTTCTGATGGCATTGGTATGAGTGATTAAGTGTTAAATAGGCCTTGCATTAATGGTAAGATGAAGTGGCCAGACTGTATTTTCTTACCTTGCTTCCTTTTCTGTAATCCACCGCCAATATTCAGGATTGTCACCATGGGTGATATTGAGTTTTCTTGCGAATAGCACGATACATTTCTTGTTTGACTCCTTATCAACAAAGTACTTCTGCAACGATAAGATAAGAATATGAATAAAATTAATTGTTAGTAAAAAGAAAAAGTAAGCTTCATGCGCGAGACTCTAGCCTCTTACGAAATCACATATATATATATATATATATGAAGTAAAACTGATGCAATCAGGGGCGGAGCCAAGGGGGGTCAAGCGGAGTCACTTGACCCCACTGAGGTGTCAAATTTTAATAGGATAGGTATAATATTTTTTAGAATTTTGTATTTTTGCCTCTTGTATATGGTATTTTTTGCCCAACTACTTGCCCTCCTCCTTACCACTGACTACACCAAATAATTTTCCTTGTAGCTCTCTAATTCTCTTCACCACTACTTGCCCTCCTTACTACACCCAATTGCATTGATATGTTGTACACTGTCATTGTAACGACCCAACCCGGAGCTGCCCCAACAAGTCCATTCCGAGCCAAACACATGCCTATAACCCCACAACCAATAGTTCATAACACTAACAAATTAGTTCAACTAATATAACAAACTCACTTCCGTAGCAACTTCATTATTTACTATCTTAACGACAGAACAACGGAAGACTTTTGAAATGAGTCAACGAGCATCACATATAATATTTAAAAGTAACTCGGGGTGTTACAGTCATAGTCTCATAGATATGCAACTCCAAGAGCTAAATAATCGCTTTAACGAGGTAAACACGGAGTTGCTTCTTTTGTTGCATGTTTAAGTCCATCCAACTCATTTGCAAGTTTTGACAACCAAAAGTTGAACTGCTTGGCCGGATTTTATGCTAAAAACTTCTTCGGTACTGAGCTTTTGGCACTTTCGGATCAACTTGAGAATTTCATCATTGATGTGTGGTCTAGTGTCGAGTTTCCAAACATGAAAGGAATTGGTGATGTTTCTCGAAAGATGGTTGAGACTTGAAAAGATATATGGTATCCATTGGTTTTCAGGTTTTTAACTTTGGCCTTTAGTTTTACCTATTGCGACAGCTACAATAGAAAGAGCATTTTCTGCCATGAAGATTTTGAAGAATCGACTTCGTAACCAACTGGATGATTATGGTTGGATGATAGCTTGATTGTATATATTGAGAGGGAGACTTTTATAATAGTATCACAAATGAGGCTATTATGCTACAATTTCAAAATATGAAAAATCGCTGGGGTCACTTGTAAATGTTGTTGTAGGTTTTAAACCGATACTTGCTTAGCTACTTTTTGTTGGCATTCATGTGTAGGTTCATGTGTAGCTTTTTGTGGTCGGTTGTGGACACGGTTATAGTATGTATATCTAAGCTAATTTTTTTTTGACATTTTCAGTGCATATTTTGGGAGATCAATTGTAAATGAAATTATATGTTAGATATCCACTTTAATTCCTTTCAATTTCGCATTTTGGTGTTTCTTTTTGTTCTGTTATTCTGCTATAAGAATTTGACCCCACTGACATTTAGTTCTGGCTCCGCCCCTGGATGCAATTATATATAACTCCATGATGATTGACAACGACAAAATGGTTTCATGTGTTGTTGGGTCCGAGCTGACCTCTTCTTCAGCTCGGACCATTAGGTCGAGCTCAGCACATAACACAACTCAGGCACGAGAAGGCCGAGCTGTTCAACAAAGATCGTGAGTCTCCTTGAACCTAATCCTGTATTCAAATAGAAAACCTAAGGGGTTTAAGAGGTTTATCCGGATTCATAGAGATAAATCTCATCTTTGACAAGAGTCCTAAAGCTTTATGGCTCTAACGCCCTGTTTGGCAGGGGTATATAGGAGGGGGATATAGAGAAGAGGGGGATATACATATCCAGCTTGAACATATGCTGTGTTTGTTTGCATTTTTCCACCCGGATATGATTTGGCTGGGATATGTATATCCCTCCACAGAGGGATTATTTATAGGCACCCCCACCCTCTCTATATTATATCCGGCTCCCATTTACCCATTAACCCATGGCCCCACCACTGCCATACCTGACGCAGAGAGAGATGGGTGAGGCCAAAGTCAAACTCTTCCACTGCCACATGCCCCAGCATCCCCACACCTCACCAATTGCCATTTTTCTTTTCTTTTTTTTGATTTATTTACTTGGGACAAATTAGGAATTTTACATTATCCAACCTCTCATATCCCTCTTCTACAACAACAAAACAAACACAATAACTTTTAATCTCTCCTTCTAAAATAATACCCCTCCAACCATATCCACCCCTATATCCCCCTCTTATTATATCCCCCCTTCTCCCCTCATATACATATCCCTTTAACAAACAGGGCGTAAGGGATAAACATTATCCGGCGGGAGTCACGACTCCATGTCCTACTGGGACTCTACCACTCCGAATGCCCATAAAAGCGACTAATGAAGCCTAAGGAAGGTAGGTAAAAGAATCCATTCGATATTGCCACTCAATTATCCTATCAACAATCAACTGATCACTTAGGCATCGGAGGCTATTTGGCCAGTACCACACCGGTGTCCTAGGTTTTGGTTTTTATTACAGGTCATTGTTCGAGGAGTGACAGAAATTGCTTCATCAGTTGGCGCCATCTGTGGGAATCGTTTTTTTCAAACGATTAACTTTTTCTCTGTATGGTAACTACTCAATCAATGGCTTCTCAAAGAAGAATGGAAGACCCGCCGAAAATAACGTCGGAGATGTATGCAACACTCTAGCGTCAGATGGAGATATTAACCAAGACGCTGCAAGAAACGCAAGAGCAAAATCAAGAATTGCGGAATCAACTTCAACGATCGGAGGCGCCACAGGGTACCAACCCTCGACCCTCAGACAATGTACACAACAGTCACTCTCAGAGGGCGGAAGGTGATCAGGAGAGTCAAAATCAAGACAATGGAAGGCAAGAAAGAAGGGCCCAAGAACACCCTGAGAACGAAGATGATCCACTGGCCCTCATGAAGGCCCAAATAGAGAGTCTTGCAAAGCAAGTAAAGGGAAAGGATGAGGCATCCTCCTACTAGGTTTGATGCTCGAGGTTTAGCTTCCCCAACCTCTTTCAATATGCATGCAGCATAATCGTATGAGTTTCTTGGATCTAGTGCACAATTGACACCTTGTTCAAAAGAATAAGATTTCAGTTGAATATATCATTTTAACAGAAACCGATAAATTCAAATAGGTTCCACTGTAATTCTGATTAGCTTCAGTAATTGTTAAGCTGAGTTTTTGCAATCAACTGATCGGTATGTTCTGTATTTTTTGTATTTTGCACTTGTTTTTCCACTATTGAAGACAAGTCACTTCTCCTAACTATTAACTTTTAGAGGAAAGAAGTTGCCTTTTGTTATTACGGTACTGTAGACAAAAAATTTAATGGAGATCAGCCTAGCTACAGTTTACAGTGGTCTTTTTAAAGCTTTTGATCATAACTTTTCCAAAAATTTCTCTCATCAATACAAATCAAAAAAAGCAAAGAAGGAAAACTAATGCAAATTAACATAAATTCTGAAATACTAAACAAATATAGGACCAAGAAAATAATTTAAGCAAGACAGTCTAATTTTTTTTTTATTTTTTTTTATAAGGAGTATATGTACATAGCAGTAATATCT
This sequence comes from Vaccinium myrtillus, assembly GCA_016920895.1. Classification (NCBI taxonomy): domain Eukaryota; kingdom Viridiplantae; phylum Streptophyta; class Magnoliopsida; order Ericales; family Ericaceae; genus Vaccinium; species Vaccinium myrtillus. The sequence goes on along the minus strand of CM029273.1, from coordinate 30,521,937 downwards.
GGTACTATCATGTGGAAAAATCTACAATACACATCCCCTTTTAGGGTGTACGATATGTACCCATTGTGTGGTTCATATTGCGCCACCTCATAAAAAATGACTTGGAGAACCGGTCATTCGTAACATTTTCGTTTGTTTTGTAACTTTTATACTAAGAATTCGTAACTTTTAGATAATATGATTTGTAACATTTTTTTTCATTTCATAACTTTTCGTGTGTTTCGTAACTTTTTGTGGGTTTCGTAACTTTGAGATAAAAAATTATAACTTTTCTCAAATATGATTCGTAACATTTTCGTGTGTTTCGTAATTTTTATACTAAGCATTTGTAACTTTTGGACAATATGATTCGTAACATTTTCTTTTGTTTCGTAACTTTTATTTTGTTTCGTAACTTTTTGCGTGTTTCATAACTTTTCGTGGAACTCGTAACTTTGAGATAAAAAATTATAACTTTTCTCAAATATGATTCGTAACATTTTTGTACGTTTTTTAACTTTTCACAAATGTGATTCGTAACTTTTACTTTGTTTCGTAACTTTTTGTTAGGTAACGTGTTGGTCAGGTTAACAAGTTACCAATTCGTAACTTTTTATAATTGATTCATAACTTTTAGCGATCCAATGGTAAATTACAAGAGTGCATATGATACACAACGTAAAAGGAATGTGTATTGTAGCATTTTCCGTACCAGCTACTATTAATCTATATACTACTTATAAAAGTCTAAGCATCTTTATCTACTTTTCTGTTCCTAATGTACCCTTTTCCCAGAGCTTTCTACTTCTACGCTTCCTCAAATGCCCAAAAATCCCTCCTAAACGATACCACTCCTAACGGTCCTCCTGCAAAACCAAACCGCCTCCTTCGCTGCTGTGGACCCACCTTTTTCAGGGACATTGCCACATAGGATGTTTTGAACTTGGCGTTCATACATACAGCGTCGAATTGTAATGGCTGTGTTCGGTTGCACAGTTTAGTTTTGTTTAGTTTTGTTTTGATGATGTAAGCAGGTGTAATAAGTGGAGAGAGATAGAGAGAAAAGTGAAAAAAGTGATGATGTAATCAAAACTGGAACAGTGCCAAAACTGCCCCAAAACCCCCAAACGAACACAACCAATAAATCTCATAACTACATGAGAAAGTGACCAAAATCCACAATACAAAAATACCAAACTTCAAAGTACCCAAAGCATGAAAACACGCTACCAAAATACCAGAAACAGAAGGCACAAACAGAGTTCAAAGTGCAAAGTTCATCATACCTTCTCAATTACAATATCAAAAGAATCCCTCCAAGTCTCCAACCATGCCCTTTGGAGCTCCTTACTCTTGACCATAAATGCCTTCGCAGCCTTTTCATTTTCAACCAAGTGGTCAAATGCTGAGGCAAGTGTATGTTCATCGAACCCTTCTGTCCCCATAACTTCATCATAGAGGTCTTTCATCAGAAGTGTCCTTTTACCTGACAAAATCACGGTTGATTTCACTTTCACTTTCACTCAATCGACAAAAAAGAGCTGCAAAAACATAACTATAGATACATAATACATCTATATACAGAGAGTGGGAGAGAATGGAGGAGAGAGAGGGACGATGTGGGACAATGAGAGAGAGAGAGAGATGACCTGTGTCGGGAGTCGGGAGTCGGGACAACGTGATTCTCAGATCGGGGCAGAGGCAGAGTGATGGAAAATGTTTTCTGCCTCTTAAATCTGGAATACATTTTCAAGGCCTTTTGGTTCATTTTCCTTTTTAACTTTTTTATTTTGGAAAAGGTTTTCCCTTGACTTTTCTTTTTTTGTTGTACCCAAACACCGGAAAATGTTTTCCACAGAAAATATTTTCCTAGAAAACGTTTTCCGCCCGAAACAAACGGAGCCTCACCTAGCAAGCAAATTTCGTAATTTGAATGTAAGATGAACTATGTATAAAAATTCTATAAAATGCCATAAGACATCTTCTAAATACCACTTATCCCATGGAATAAACAAAACACACAAAGGAACAAGAATATTTGATGGTCGAGGCGCGCGCAAACTGGCCCAAACATCTATTTATCAAAAAGCCAAAAAAAAGAAAGAAAGAAAGAAAGAAAAGCAAAACATGAATATTTGATGCGTCCCCAACTCCCCCATGTCCTTGATTCTCTATTAGGTGAATTTGACGCTTGGAAACCTACTCACTATACATGCACCGGTGTTCGATTAAGACTATATGCCTTTAAGGTTTACATTAGAGATTTTAAACAATGGCAATAGTGCCAGAGGTATTGCAGTCTATATGCTAGTTGCTACCCAATGTACAAACTAAATTCTTGAGCACAGATACTCTCATTTCAAACCATCTCTCTTATACAATTTTAAATGGGTTGTCGTATACAGATTTGTCGACAAAACTTTCTTATGTGGTGCATGACGCTGTACTTCAAGACAAATATCCGTCCAATGAAGATTTACTAATGAAGTGTAATAGCAAGTCTAGGAAGGAACAAAAACCAAAAATCATCCAACTTCGAAGAGCCATTTTGCCCTTCAAAGAAAGAAGCAAAAACCGTACTCTATTTTAGTACAGCGTTATTCATTATTGAAAATAGAGAGAAGTCTCTTCAATCACAATCTCAAGTTCTTTTTTTTGAACAGCCAAGAAACCATCTCAAGTTCTTAACAATCACATTCTGGTAGATTGATGACAATATTGGTTTCTTGACGAAGGAGGTCCCTTCGAGGTAAAAAATTACACCCTCCGTCCCCAAGATAAATCACTGTGAAAAGACGTGTAATTTTCAGATCCATAAATAAAGCACTTCAATCCATAATTTCAAAACTTATGGACACCTAATCAAAGAACTAAATTGGTACAAAATCTGCGCGTCTTTTCGTAGTGACCTATTTTTACAGGACGGAGAGAGTAATAAATACTAGAAGAGACCTTTAAAATGCATCTACTCTATGTGACTCTCTGACTCGCCACCGAGTCAATAAGTCCAAAAGTAACTCTAACAGAGGGATTAAATTCGCTAGTAGGGGTAAATAGCAGCGACTCTTTCTAGTATGTGAAAATAGAAACGATGAAAAAGAACAGACTAGTGACCGTTATTCCAGACCATATAGACACTGAACAGAACTACTTACAAACTTGTGAGGAGGCATCCTTCCACTCGTTCCTGACTATTTTGTCTGAGCAACTCTCATCATCTCTTAGAAATTCTGGTGGCATGTTCGTCAAAAGCAATTCCTTCAGGGCAGGCAAATGCGTTAATCCGTCAACGCTTGTTAGTTTCCCACAATCTCTAATTTCCATTTCTTCAAGTTTGAGCAAGCCACCTTCCTTCACACACCACTGCTCCAGATTTTCCAGCTTCCACAATTTCAAGACACGCAATTCCCGAAAGGTCCCCGCACAAAATTCCATTCTCTTGCCGGAATAAGAGCGAGCCAAAAGGCCAAGGACATTCAGCTGCTGTAGTTCTCCTAGCAGCTCCATCTGAGTAGCTTCGAGTTTCGACATTGACAATGTAAGGGTTTTGAGGTTTCGCGGAAGGTTAGCTATGCCATCTTTTATCACTCCAAACAAGGATAACCTTAAAAGAGACAGATGGTCCTTGAGTTCATTGCCTAAGACGATGTCTAAAGGTTGGCCGAATGGATCTCTTGATCTCAACTTCACTGTTTGAAGGTTACCAAGTTCAGAGATGCAATTTACTGTATTTTTTACTGATGTTTCATGGCACGTCAGCCGCAGTTTTCGAAGGCTAGTCAACCGGTTCAACCCGTATCCATTGGGGTCCTTGGAACCGATTTTTAGCCCCACTAAGGTCTGAAGGTGGGGCGAAGGCTCTTTTGATGGCTTTAGAATCGACACCTCATTCATATAGAGATGTCGAAGTTTCTTTGCCTTCCAAATTGAACTCGGCAAAGTGGTGATATTTGTATACTTCAAATCTAAAGTCTCCAAACATGGTAGATGCCCAATGGACGCCGGACATGAATATAGGCAGGTCCATCGCAAGCCTATGTAAGTTAGGTTTTGAAACTCCGCCATCTTGTGAGGTAGCACAGGTCGGTACATACTCTCTAGATCAAACACCTTCAACAATGAAACACTCCTCCTTTTCATTATTCGTTTAAGAAACTTTTCGATTTCATTGTTGGATGTGCTGCGCTTTTGGGTTTCAAACGAAAAGTATGAACAAAGGTTGTAGGTATGAGATTCTGAAATAGACTTGCCGCCCCAGTATTGGTTTGCTAGTCTCCGAATAACAAAATTAGAATTGGGTGAATCTGGAGGCGTACAATCTGACTCGCAATGGTGAACATGAAGAAATCCTACATCCTTGGCTTTTGATAAAATGACATCGTGAAGAAAACTTGGCAAAAAACATGTTTTGGGGCTTCCATCCGGCTTCCTACTTGCTATCTCAATCATGTTTCTGCGCACTAGTTCTTCCAAATAAAACTGGGCCATATCTTCAGGGATGACTCCCGTCACCTTGGTTGAAGTTTGAACAAACCCCTCGGCAAGCCACAAGTGCAATAATCTTCGTATTGGAATCTCAAACATCTTCGGAAAGAGAGCCAAATAGAGGAAACAAGGCCGTAACACAAATGGTAGTTTACGATAGCATAAATTTAAAATACACGAGAGAGGTACTGATTGAACATCTTCACCAATGGACTGTGAAAGATGACCAATTACCCTTGACCTATCAGTCTCTCCCATGGTTGACAACAATCCTGCCAACAGTACAATTGCAGGAGGCAAACCGCAACATATTCTCATGATTTGTATCCTTGAACTATTCAAATTGTCCAAGTCATTATTATCTTCTGGTGTTCCTACCTTTACCTTGTTCCAGAACAAATCCCAACTTTCCTCTTCAGTTAATTTCTTAAGACACATTGGATCACTCCATGGGTCAACCTGCGAGTAGTGATGATGATCCTGCTGCTCTTCGCCATGTCCGCATTGTGCCACATCAGCCTTGCGAGTAGTGATGACGATCCTGCTTCTCTTCGCCATGTCCGCAAAGAGACCAACAAGCTTGTGCCATATATCAACCCTGGTTACGTTATCCAAGACTATCAGAAACTTGACCTTCATGAAAAACTGGAAAAGCATATCAGACAGTTGTTCTTCATTCATGAGCTCAACGTTCTTCACTACGCCTATCGGAATCTGTGCAATTATGATAAGCAATAGATCCTTATATGTGAAGTCTTCCCCAACATGGACCCACACACGGCACTGGAAATGTTGCCGAATGTCTAGTCTGATGTAAACTTTCTTAGCCAGAGCAGTCTTCCCAAGTGATTCTTCGCTGACTAGTGCAATGGCTCTGAGGTTTTCCTCTTCATCTTTTATAAGTCGGTGCACCAGTTCCTCTTCCGTGTCTCTATGTATCATAGGTAGATTTGGAGTTTCATCATAATGGTGCCAGACACAGTTGCTATGCCTTTTAACAAGTTCCAAACCTTGAGAAATCGGATCAATGGGATTGTCAAATTTTTCAAATTTAATGATTACAGCTGTGATGCTGTTTTTGATTTCCTTCATTTTATAGATCAACTGTAATTGGCTCCATGGCGCGAACACAAATAAGGGCAATTTAGTAATCTTATTAGCGACTCCTTTTTGTCTCCTGTGCGTGGTCTTTAGGAGTAAACTCTCAACGAGGGATTCTGCAGAGTAAAGAATGGGAAGAAGCTGATCCATCGACATTTTGCTACTGGCGTTCTCTTGCTCAAGAAAGGTCAATATCTGGATTAGCTCATTTACGATTTTATCGACCTTCTTTCTCAGTTGTGCAAACAAAAATCTGTCCTCTGCAAGCAGCTGCAGCTTCTGTAATTTCTCTATAAAAATTAAAATGGGCACGTCATCTGCCATGGTTTCTCTCGATCTCTTATTCCTGCAATTTATCACAAAGCCACAATTACAAATTGCGAATCGATCTCTCGTTTTCTTCTGCAATTTATGCTGTAATGATTCATCAGGTATCAAAAAATTAACATTATTCTAAACTTTGAAACAACGTAAAACCATCTTTGGTGCCCACAATCATATACCATGTAATTGCTTTGCATGGTGTTTTTTTTTTTTTTTGATCCTTGCATTGTTAGTCAAGAATAAATTCTAGGCAAACAAAATTCTTCAGCACAATTTCTTCTGATGGTCGAAATGAAACTTTCAACAAACCATATACATTTTGTAATTCGGGAAACCTGCATGGTTAGCTAACATGAACTTCAGTGGTTACTTCTGTATGATTGTTTTTTTTTTTTGGAACATCACTTATATATGATTGTCATTTGTATTTTCTTTGGTGAATGTTACGCTTAATTTTAGCATATGTTATTCATATTTTTGGTTAGTCACGAAAAAGGGGTACTTTGGAAAGACATGGAACAAATAATTTTCAAGAATGATACGCATCTTTTTGGTGTATGTTACTAGTATTGTTAGTGTATGGTATGATACGCATATTTTTTTGATTCACTAGTGGTTCTCCCATGTGCGTTGCACATGGCACGTAGTTGTTGGTCTTTCAATTTTCAATTCACTCACTCAAAAAGAATATCAAATAGATCAAGGCAAGTCTATTGCAATTTTTTCTAAAAGCAAATTTGCCCCTCGCTACATGCATCTCAATTTGCCCCTCGCTACATGCATCTCAATCCTATTGGATGAGCGTTTACCTTAATTCTTAGCCATATCTTGAAGTCCCCAGGACATGCCATACATAGTTTCTATTATAGAGAGCTGGAGTTAGGTTGATGAAGTAAGTAATCCTATCGTCCTTCATTTCATATTTACACTGAAATCTCTTGCACGTACGTGACCTTTTCTTGTTGCAACCATTGTCCAACAACAGTAGCCTAAAAAAACAAACAATTGTACACATCCAAAGGTGGGGTTATTTCTAAATGTAGCAGTACCCACAAGAGACAACAATGCTACACATTGAGATTCACAATGACATTCAAAAAATAGAAGCGCATGATTTAGGAGCACCAAGGGAGACTGATGCATGCATGAAGGAAAATACAGTCACAGCCAATTTGCTTTCATAATGCTGGTCGTGGGATGTGGTGTTCCTGATAAAGTCATCATTGTGCCTTAGTATTGTTGACTCTAATCACACACCGAGTTGAGCTTCTCACCAATTTAAAATCAATTTAGACATTAGAATAACTTATTTAGAATTTCAGCTTTTTGAAACCAGCATAAGCAGTTCAGATAACAGTTTCAGCAATTCAATTGAAGTTTCAGGAAATTGGGAACCAGATTCAACAATTAGAATACCAGTATCACTAGTTGTTGTAGTTTAGAACCCTGTTTCAGCAGTTCAAAAAATCAATATCAATAGTTGGAAAGCATTTCCAACATTTTTAAAACAAGTTTCAGCGGACAGCGGGTCCAGTACGTGGAAGACTAATTTCAGCAGTTCCAGGTATGAATTGGCCAGTTTCAATAATTAATAATGCAGATATAGAGAACAACTTCCAAAAATTTCACATAGTGACATTAGGCTTTTCCTATGGTTGAGTCCATCCAGTTGTATACCGTTCAGAGAGATGTTCTGTCATGCCATTTGTAAACATTGCAGATTTGAATCAAATAACCCGTTGCAAACACTAACCAATGATTTAAGACTCAGTTGGTGGCCCTCTGAAGGGGAAATTGGCAATGGACTTAGTTTTTGTCCATCAAGGAATTCACAACAATGATATAAGTTCGGAGATTTATAATGCACATTTCGTTTCCTCTTCCTATTTTGCAAGGTCTTTTGAATATATTCGGCTATCTGTTCATGTATGAATCTAGCATATTGTTTCTTTGACGAAAGCAGTGCTTACCAATTTCATCTTCTCCTAGTCTATCCAAACCTGTTGTTTTGTCCATAATCTTTTAGCAGAAATAGTCTACTATAGATATAACTGTATTGGCAAAGAATACAAATGAGAAGTACAAGAAAGTTAACTGGAAAAGGGGGGAAAAGATGTTCATCATGTTTAAAGTAAATAGCAATTGATCGGGGATGGGGGTAAAATGTAAAAAACACTAATAAACCACTTGAATTCTATCTATCTATCTATTGAATTTAGTGTTGGGATCGTCACGGGTCACACAACGCACACAAGCACACCAAAGATATGAGGAAAAACTCCGTGTATATATGTACAACATATACAACATGAAAAAACCTCTCCGGAGCTCTACCGGCTCCCCGGAGACCACAAATCGGTACCCCGTGCGCTCAGCCTCACCACTCTGCTCACCGTGTGCTCCGACAGCCCTCCGAGGAGGAGCACCGTCCCTCCCGAAGGAGGGAACTCACTGTCTCTCAACTCTCTCTCTGCCTCACAATATGCACACACCCTATCTCTCTATACATAAGTATAAATAGGTGGGGGGAGTGATCCGGTGCTTTGCGCACCTCTCCCTCACATGGGAGAATCCCAACAATCACCTCCTCTCACATGTGAGGCGATCGCTGAATCCGCAGCGCTGTCCGGCTGCAATCTATCCACCACTCTAGCATCTATCCTGTCATGAGAATATCTGCAGCTTCCCTCTACTCACACCAGAGGCTCAACCCGCCAGATGATCTCACACACCACCTGCGAAGAGACTGACTCCCTCTCTGACATCGTGTCCCTCACCGAGCTCCACTGCACCCCTAACCAGAGTGCTCGCACCCCCTGATCGGAGTGCTCGCATCCCCATTCGGATGCTCCTGAACCCGTCATCCACAAGAACTGCACCTCGGAAACCTGTATCTGCTCTCCGACCACCTGGCCCCTCCTGTAGAACAACCCTGGACCTGAATGACTCACATCTCCAGCCGAGATGCAACAATCCGCGTCCGTCAAACCCCGAACGCCCGTGCCCAATCACAGGACACCATCCGCGACTCCATCTCTGCTCATCATATGACCATACATCCTGGAGAGGAACCAGTCACCAAAAAAGACACAGAAGAAAGAGAATCCCGCGATATATCGACTTCACCTGCCTCAATCCTCTGTTCGGAGCTCCCGTGAACATCCCACAACAACCAGTTGCCCACCGTCTGCAGACAATACCACACACTATCTGATTCGGCTCTTGACGCATCCAGTACCCTCCGGTCATGACTCCTCGGTACAACCTCGCGCCTATCCTGTGTGCACCTACAACTGCTGCTCATCCTGTCCACATCATAAACCAACCATACAGCCTGACCGTGCCTGACATCAGCTCCAACTGTCACTGCACTCCCACAAGCCTGTACGATGTCCCTCATCCTCCTCATGCAGCCCGAATCGCCACTGCAAATCCCGATGAAAGGTCTTCGAAACCGATTGAACCAGACTGCCTCCGATCACTATTGACCATCTCCGATCTGTCCCACTAGTAAGCGCATGTGTCATTAACCAATCGAATGTATCCACACTCCCCAAACCGGAATGCAACACCCGAAAGAATGTATCCTTGCTCACTAGCTCTCCGACTGATCAACACGGCTCAACCGCTGCGAATCTGCAATCACCCGATTGCCTCGGTCAACCTCCGATCTCTGCAACGTTTGTCCAATGCTCCTGGTGTGTATCCTCCAACTCCGCTCATCTCTGCCACCTATCCGCCACTCTCCGTCAGCTCTCCCGGGTCTCATCCTGCCTCCTGGTCCATCCACGTTCCATTCTCGGCTTTCCTAGCACCCCCTGGACTCCCGTCGGATCTCCTCGATCTATCACTCCAGCAAGCGCCTGTGTCTCTACCAAACCGAGCATCCATGCACCCCCAAACCGGAGTACAAAAAACCCGAACGAATGTATCCTGCTTGCTGACTGCGACTGATCATCCCTGGTTTGCCCCTGACTGAACCCAACGACTCCGATCGACCCAGATCACATCCGATCCTCCCCGATCTCTCCCGTTGTGCTCAGACCCGCAAAATTCAACTCAAATCACCCAAATCTGAGCCCACCAATGAATCCAGAATAGTCCAATTAGCTAGGAACAAACCTCCTTACAACCCAAAACGCCTCCAAACATCCAAAACCGACTCAAATCAAGCAATAACAACTATTCTCGACACTCTTTACGAAAACCGGAGCACGTAGTTGGATCCGGAACGTCGAGATAGTCAAAATTGACTACTCACACGCAAAAACCGGAGCTGTATCAACTCCGAAAAAGCGAAAAAACCATGAACCAATCCTCCAAGGAGATCAAACTGGACCTTTGACCACCCCTGACCCATTTGACCCGGCAGTTGACCCTTTTGATCTTTCTTGACCCTCTGAACCCCAGGGTCTGACCCCTTTGACCCTTTTGACCCGAACTAAAGACCAAACAGTTCAAAAGGTTCACTGACTGACCCCTTGCTGACGTGGTGCCACGTCATCGTTGACCGGCTGACGTGGACTTTGACCGTCCTATGTGGCATGCGCTGACATCATCATTGCTGATGTCATGATGATATCATCTCATCTTCGACAGCAGCACAGTGAGTGAAAATCACTACCGCGAGTAGATCTCACTCGCGGTCAACGGAAAACTTTGACCGGCGCGTGCGGGCCACCCCTTCATCGTCCGACGACGAGCCTTACATTCCCGCGATCGTCACAAAGAGAAGAACAAAACCCTATGCTCCATTCTTGCACCTGATCACGTTTTCCGAGACCGATTTTCTCGAGCTCGTCCGCCTCCGTCCGCCTCACTTCAACTCGTGATTCCGACCAACTCCGGCCACCCCACGCGACGAGCTTTACACCATTGGACTCCTCTCGACGAGAGGAACAAAACCCTTTGAGAAAAACTTTCGAGCACCTTCATTTTTTCCGATCTTGATCCGTGAGGTTCAATGGCGTTTTCCGACGATTCCCTTCTTCAACCCCGCTCTGATACCACTTGTTGGGATCGTCACGGGTCACACAACGCACACAAGCACACGAAAGATATGAGGAAACACTCCGTGTATATATGTACAACATATACAACATGAAAAAACCTCTCTGGAGCTCTACCGGCTCCCCGGAGACCACAAACCGGTACCCCGTGCGCTCAGCCTCACCACTCTGCTCACCGTGTGCTCCGACAGCCCTCCGAGGAGGAGCACCGTCCCTCCCGAAGGAGGGAACTCACTGTCTCTCAACTCTCTCTCTGCCTCACAATATGCACACACCCTATCTCTCTATACATAAGTATAAATAGGTGGGGGGGAGTGATCCGGTGCTTTGCGCACCTCTCCCTCACATGGGAGAATCCCAACATTTAGAACTACCAACATTCGAAAAGAACAGAGAATTATTCCACAAAGCGCCAAGTCCGTTGGAGAATAATACATGGTTCACCAAGTATGCTTACGATTATAATTATGTGAAAAGGAAAACACAAACTCATGAAAAATATGAGTGCAATTAGATTTTTTTTTTTTTGGCATAATATCCATACAAAAACCCAATTTTGTACTCTAAAAATCATTTCTATGTGGAATAAGAAACACTAAAATAAACAAAAATCCTTAAAGATTTGAATGCCCAAGTTAGAATACAACATGAGAAGCAACATGCAACATTGCGTTATGTTGTGCAAACCTCAGATTTCTCAAAGTCAACTTTCGTCGAACACGTTGTGCGCGAAAGGTTCAGTCAAGAATACTCGTTTTACCTGCTCTGGTTTCCGTTTGGTAGAGAGTATTGATAGTGTTGGGGTCCACTCCTTAGTGGGCCGGCTGGGCCCAATGGCCCAGGATCGGGAGGGTTTTTTGGTTTGGTTGTAACTCTTGTATATTACTCCTTTGTTGTATCTCATTTGTGTGTGACAAGTTGAGAGTGGAAGAGAGATACACGAGAAAACTGGTGAGGACTTCATTGTACTGTGAGATTTTGTGTCTGTAATCACGGATTGTAATCTCTGGGAAATATAGTGAAATCCCCCTAGTACATCCGTTGTTTTGGCTGAACCACGTAAATTTGTTGTGTTTTGTTTTCGTTTTGTTCTGTTTTCGCTTTGTTTGTGCGTGTGGTGCAAGTGACTGGGGCTGAAAACCCAACAGATAGATTGAAGAGTTAGAATGGTATGATTCTCAAAAGACGAAACTCTCTACGCAACACTTCGGCAGCAGGTGGAGTAGGTGGCTAGGCGAGTGGCTTTGCCATTTCTTGTTAGCAACCAGCGTTTTGTGGAGGAGGGGAACCGAACCTAATGGGGTGGATGGATGAAATTTTAGCAAACCGGCACGTTTGGCTGCAGTATTAATGGGTAATAGATATGGGGGTGATAAATAGTCCCTGACCCACTAATATGGATGGATTTGGGAAGGAAAAGAGCAGGGGTGTTATTGTCAACCAGACTAAATATTACCCATGTTGATGTGTTATTTATGGATCTATTACCCCCTAATACCATTGGTAAAATGGAGAGTTAATTAGACATCCTGTATCAATAATATTATTATCATTCCATTCTATCGAGTTTGAATACTTATGATCACATCATGACTTTTAAATAATACCCAAAAGGCCCTTTATCTATAATTAAAATACTTATGTTTATTATATAAAATCACTGAAGTGATAAATCAATAAACTATATTCACTGTGTAAATAACCCTCTTTTAAAGGACATGAATATAGTTGATTAAGTTACCATTTTTTCACCAAAGTAGTAAAACAATAAACCATATTCACTTTTATGAATTTGGCCCGCGCAGCGGCTCCCTGAATATTTTTAACATTCTTTATGTTTTCATCTCAAAAATCTTTACCCAATAGGCAAAGAATTTTAGGATGAAAACAGAAACAATTTAGGATGGAAACATTTTTAATGTTTTCATCACAAAAATCTTTGTCTATAGGCAAAGAATTTTAAAGGAAACATTCTTTATGTTTTCATCACAAAAATCTGTCATAGGATGAAAACACAAACAATTTAGGATGAAAACATTCTTTATGTTTTCATCCCAAAAATCTTTACCTTATACGCAAAAAAAATTAGGATGAAAACATAAACAATTTAGGATGGAAACATTCTTTATGTTTTCATCCCAAAAATCTTTACCTTATACGCAAAGAATTTTAGGATGAAAACACAAATAATTTAGGATGGAAACATTCTTTATATTTTCATCCCCAAAATCTTATACCTTATACGCAAAAAAATTTAGGATGAAAACATAAACAATTTAGGATGAAAACATTCTTTATGTTTTCATCCAAAAAATCTTTACCCTATAGGCAAATAATTTAAGGATGAAAACATAAAGAAAAATCATGGTTAAAATTATTTGGGGAGCCGCATGCGCGAGCTAAATTCATAAAGGGAAGTTAAATAATGGAGTAGTGAATATAGTTTATTGTTTTGCCACTTTGGTGAGAAAATGATAAATTAATCAACCATGTTCACATGTTCTTTAAAAGATGGTTATTTACACAGTGAATATGGTTTATTATTTTACCACTTCGGTGATTTCACATAATAAACATGATAATCATGGTTAAAATTTTTAAGGGAGCCGCATGCGCGGACCAAATTCATGAGGGTATAATGGTCCGATTATCTATTTTCAGGATGAAATCATAAGTATTCAAACTCTATAGGATGAAATCATGATCTTATTGATACAGAATGTCTAGTTAAAATTCTCTTCGTAAAATGACCATTCTTCCCCATTTAATACCTTGGCCCCCAACTCCCAATACCCCATCCGTTTCCCTCTGTTGTTGACTGCCACTGGGCATTTTTTTTTTTACTTTGCAATTTCTTTCGGATAAAAAAATAAAGTACTTTCGTACAATTTTTTATATTTTTTTGCACCACATTAAACTAGTAATAGAGATCTTTAATTCGATGTAAATTTTTTAAAAAAATTGTGTACAAAAGTATTTTACATTGTTGGCTTGTTGTGGCTTGTTGGATTGGCTTTGTAATTTACTTCGGATAAAAAATAAAGTAATTTCACGTATAATTTTTTATTTTTTTGTATCAAATTAGACCACTAATAGAGATCTTTAATTCGATGCGAATAAATTAAAAAATTGTGTACAAAAGTATTTTGCATTGTTGGCTTGTTCAATTTGTCCATTTGTTCATTTCTTATACATTGTGTTATGGTATAGTATTAAAAATTTATAAAATTAATATGTAAAATATAAATAAGAAAAACACTTTAGGTGGTACATTCCAAAAAAAAATTTAACACAGTATTTAATAATTTTCATTTTAGATAAATTTATTAAAATTAGTTATTGTAGCTTATTGTCGACAAGTGTAATAAATAAATAAGTTTTGTATTTAATATAAGTAAAAAATGCATAAAATTTAATATAGGCATGCACAAGGGCAATTTTGTCTTTTGATAATTTTTTATATCATTCACCCAACCTTATAACCCCATTTCAACTACCAAACAAACCAAGTACTACTATTTAATCCCCCATATTACAAAAATCATCTAAACCAAGTATTACTTAATCCCCCACTCCATGAATTTCACCCTCCATATATAATACCCGGTGCTATGTTATTCGCTCCATATATAATACCCCCAAAACTCATCCCACATCGAATTGGGCCATAATTCTGATGGAAGGGAGGCGTTGGTATTTAGCAGAAGTCCAACGGGTTGGGGGTATTTGACATTTAGAGAAAATGTTTGGGGCATTTTTGGAAAATGAAAAAGTAGAAAACACTCCAAACCCTCGTACATTTAAATTAAATTAAAGTAAATATAGTATAGTATAGATTAGTTATGCATTTTTATGGTATCAGGCACGTATCTTTTTGGTTAACATTACAAATATGGGTGTACATACAGCCCAAAATAGCTACAATTCTTTTGGTTGGTTATATATTAGAGTTATCCATTCAACAATGACAATCAATAAAAAAAATATCCCGATTCCCTATAGGTCAATCAATCAATTATATCGATCTTATGTCCATTTAATTCTTTAGAATCGGTGGACTTGCACATGTACCAATCTAATCAATGTAATCATCAATGCAACATAATATACTACCATTTACAAATATAACGGCATAAGAGCATCTCCACTCTTGGAGCAAATCCTTCACCAAATTTAAATTTGAGTAAAAATGACCAAAAATCCCACTCCACCCCTTCACCAAATCCATCACCAAATTTGCTCAACACCAAATTTGCTCAAATTTTTCACCAAATTTGATCAACACCAAATCTTTCACCAAATATTCAAACGGCTTTATTTGTTCCAAATAGGCAACGGCTCAACACCCAAATTTGCAGAGGGCAACGGATGAAAAGGAATTGACAAAATGAAAAAAAAAACGAAAAAAAAACTGTTTTTGACAAAATGGCGGGAAAGTTTTGGGGCCAAAATGAACAAAAAAACAGTTTTTGACAAAATTTTAACTAGAATTTGGTTAAAAAGGTGGTTTTCCATTGGAAGGGGTGTTATCAAATCAAGTTTTTAACCAAATTTTTACTCAAATTTGAGTAAAAATTTGGTCCAAGAGTGGAGATGCTCTAAGTTGAGTCAATAATAATAAGATCAAGGATAGAAAAAGAGTACAAATTAAATAGGGAATGATGAATAAAATTACTCCGGAGATTTAGAATATATTGTATACTTTAGATACCTTAATCTGATGATCGAGCCGGGCAATATCTATATCTCACCACCAGAGACAACACCCTAAAATCTTGCCGTAATCGGACGCTAATAAGCATGATCGGTAAACATTTCAGAGGCAGTGGGATTAGATAACGTACGTATGGGTTTCTGATATGGTTGCTGGGAAATGAGTAGAATGTGTGGCCAATGGAATGTTGCAAAAGATAAGGGAAGGTTTTATAGATGGAGAAAAGTCAGGGAATTAAATGGGCAATGTCTTTCACTTCCAAACCAAAATATAGGTGGTAAAATATAAATGCACCGACGCAGCTCTAGAAAATCATTCCTCAAACCCTCATATTAGTCTAATTCTTAAAAAATTGATTGCACAGATTGGCATAAAAGATTATTTAAAACCTATGGTATTTTCTTTATTTTATTAGAAAAACACGGGTATTACACTCTATCCCCTTAAAAAATAATATCGTCCCGAAATTGAATAATTAGATTTAGTCAAAATAATATTTTGAAAAAATATAATCAAAGTATATCATAGCTGATTTTTTTTTCCTGAACTTGTCTTTGGAAAATACAGGTTACTTACAAAAATTTCATCCTCGAAATTTGTGCACTCTCATAAAAATAAAATTTTTGTTCTGATAAAATAAGTACAAGCCGACGCCACATGTAAGTTAGTGGAGTCAAACAACCCATGGAGAAAAAATATTTTATTATTATTATATTAAGCATTTCTCATAATTTGTAAATGACCCCATTAAAATTTGATGTTGACACTGCATTAGACAATTTTTTAATCTTTGAAACTACTAAAAGTTATGAGAAAATACCACACGAAAGGACTAAAACCCATTTGATGTTGTCACCACAAAAGATAATTTTCTGCTCTTGAAACCCAATAATTGTTAAACCAATAGAATACAAATCAAATGGTTGAAATACAGCTCATTTTTAGTCTTCAACATAGAATTTTCAATATAATGGTTATTTATAATGCCCTCTGACATGGGTGGGGAACCTACGTATATATGGGCCCCACTTAATGTCAGAGGGCGTTATAATTTACCTTTGTATCAAAAAAAAAATTCAGTCTTCTCCCCCTCCTTTTCTCTCTTCGTTCGTTTGTTGGGTAGTCGATTGGAGTCCTCGTCGATTTTCTGTCGTGTCTCTCTTACAGATTTTAGTGTTTACTTCTATGATTTACGTTGATGTTTATGAATGACCCCATGCTCTCGAACTCCTAGAGTCGCCACTGCAATACACTAGCCTTACAAAAATAATTATGGTGTGATGTTGGGTCGGTTTGAAGGAAAAATGGGCAGAAGTGCTACATGCACAAAAAAATCACCCCATTTTCAAATTCTGGGTACTTTATGGGTGATTTTTCTGGACACTTATCATTTCTCGAAAAATGGGAGTGGTTTTTCTCTCCCATCTAACTATTTGTTAAACAAACAAACAAACAAAGAAAGAAAGGAAACAAAATATATTAGAAGTCGTCGAAACAGGGGTAGGATGAATAGGGAAATCAATGTGGATAATCGCTCCAAAGTAAAAACCAAATGAAGAAGGAATAAAATGTAGAGAAATGAAATTGAGAAGTACGAGGCTTTACTGGAAGAAAATGGAATTAGTAGAAAAGGATGAGTGGTGATGATACTGATGATGTGGGGATGAAGGAGAAGAAGTAAAATTAAGGGGTGTCGTGGTGTTTGGCCGAAACAGTGAGGAGGGAAGGGAGGAGGTTTCCCGAGCAACACACCTGACTTACAACCCATGGACGTTATAAGGCTATAACTCCAAATACTAACTAGAATCTCACTCCGAGGGACGTAAAACTCATACTTCCGGTTGAGACCCGCTCTGATACCATTTATAATGACCCGAAAAATTTTAGAATCTCAAAAATTCCAAGTTATGTCTATAATAAAAACAATACAAATTTGGGGTCTAAAAATTCATAACCATTTCTCCAAAAATAACTCTATAGTCCTTGGGATAACCCCCATTCCGGCCTCCACTATTAGGCTCCAAACCCGTCACATAAATTACACGGTAAGTATACAATACACGAATAAAATGAATAAAACGAAATAAACTACAAATGCCCGTAGGCCGTATAACCCAATCTTGATTCCTTGCAGGGCAATAAATCAACCATATCTCATTTTATTTAATTTCTTGGACCCGGTGGTTTGCACATGTACCAATCTTATCCATGGTAATCATCTGCGCAACATAATATAGTACCATTTACAAATATAGGCATAGCTGGAGTCAATAATAAGATCAAAGATAGTAAAAGAGTAAAAATAGGGAATAATGAATAAAACTACTCCGAAGATTTGTGTTCCACTAATAAAAAACTGTTTTTTCCAAAAATCGAGACATGTCATTCTCTCACAATACATCACATAAAAAGCCGTGAAAAATTAGTTTTTTCAAAAAACCACCTTAGAATGTATTGTATACTTCTTGTGACTTAATGTGATGATTGAGTTACACACAATATCTATATCTCACCATAATCGGACGCTAAGGTTTGGCCTAATAAGTTGGCTGGCTTATTTTTTCGTCTTTATTTGATTTTTTTTTTCACATTTTTTAGTTTTTCATCAACTTTTTGGGTATTATTAGTTAATCTCGGCGAGAGGAATCAAAAAAGTATAAAATTATGACCGAAGCTTAAATTTTTTTGAATAAAGACAAAAATAAGCCAAAAAGTCAGTTTTTTACACTTTTTTCGCTCTTAGTCAAAAAATTGAAAGTTTTAGCCATAATCTTTTACCTTTCTGGATTCGAACCAATAATACTAAAAAATTAGATGCAAAACTAACAAACACAAAAAAAAATTAAATAAAGACAAAACAAAAAGTAAAGTTAGCTTTTTTAGGCAAACCTCACCTTGGATAATGACCGGTAAACATTTCAGAGGCACTGGAGTCTGGGGTGGGTTAGATAATGCATTTATGGGTTTCTTGTATGGTTGCTGGAAGGAAAAGTAAACGGGCAGAATGAGTGGCCAATGGAATGTTGCAAAAGAAAAGAGAAGATAAGGGAAGGGAAGGGAAGGGAAGGTACAATTGTACAAATGCCCGTAGGCCGTATAAACCAATCTTGATTCCTTGCAGGGCAATAAATCAACCATATCTCATTTTATTTAATTTCTTAGACCCGGTGGCTTGCACATGTACCAATCTGATCCATGGTAATCATCAGCACAACATAATATAATACCATTTACAAATATAGGCATAGCTGGAGTCAATAATAAGATCAAAGATGGTAAAAGAGTAAAAATAGGGAATAATGAATAAAACTACTCCGAAGATTTAGAATGTATTGTATATTTCCTGTGACTTAATGTGATGATTGAGTTATACAGACCCTGTTCGGTTTAGAGTTTTGTTTTAGTTTTGATTTTGTTGACATCATCATTTTTCTCATCTCTCTCTATTTCTCTCCACTAATTACACCTACTTACATTATCAAAACTAAACTAAACTACAAACCAAACACAGTCACAATATCTATATCTTACCATAATCGGACGCTAAATGGATAATGACCGGTAAACATTTCAGAGACACTGGTGTTAGTTAGATAATGCATTTATGGGTTTCTTTTATGGTTGCTGGGAAAGAAAAGTAAACGGGCAGAATGAGTGGCCAATGGAATGTTGCAAAAGAAAAGAGAAGATAAGGGAAGGGAAAATATAGATGGAGAAAGGTCAGGGAATTAAATGGCTACCCTTAATGTCTTTCAATTCCCAACCAAAATGTAGGTGGTAAAATATAAATGCAGGGACACTGCTCTAGTAAATCATTCCTCAAACCTACATATTACTGTTGTTGTAAAACACTAGAAAAGACCATAGGTTTAAAATAATTTTTATACATATCCGTGCAATCAAATTTATAAGAAAAGTCTAATTCTTTATTTTAACAGAAAGATGCGGGGTGTTGAAATCTATCTCCTTAAAATAATTTTGTCCCCAAATTTGACTAATTAGATATAGCCAAAATGATATTTTAAAAAACATAATCAAAGCATATTATAGCTGAATTTTTTTTCCCCGGGACTTGTCTTTAGAAAATACAGGTTATTACATTATGTGAGGGGAATGGCTCTTTCATTTTGACAACTTGTAGTCCAAAAATATCGAAAATACCGTAGTAGAAACACAGCCTGAATAAAGACATAAAGGGGAGTGTTGATATAAAATTGGGCACTACACCAAAAAATGTCTATAGTGAGGATTGAGTGTCCTTGCCAAAACACCAAATTTCCTAGCTAAAGGAATTGGTGAGGAAAAATTTTATCACCAGGTCTCCTCACCAAAAGGTTGTCGCAGAAGGTATTCTAGCGAGAAAAAATAGATTTCCTCGCCTATTCGGAACAATTGGCGAGAAAATTTTTACTCGCCTATTCAGAACAATTAGCGATGAAATTTTTCCTCGTCTATTCTGGCCAATTGGAGAGGAAATTTTTCCTCGCTAAAACTCCTGAAACTAAAATAAAAAGGGGTTTCAATTCCCAGCTCCTTCGCCTCCGCTGGGAATCGAACCAGCAACCTCTTCTCTAGCAACGCGCTACCCATCCACCACACCAACTTCCTTTTCAATGCAAAGTGCTACAACTACAACTTTTAATATATAAACCTTTTGTAGTTCTTTTCACCTCACTAATTTTTTTTAAATCTTTTTTTTGTCTAATTTTAGTCTCTTTGTAGCGTTTCTTTAAACTTGTTCCTTAAATCTTTTAATGTTATTTGCTTTTACTGAAGTTTTTATTTTTTTATAATTTAATATTTTTCTATACCCTTTTATAAGTCTTTATATCCTTCTAATTCAATATTTTTTTATACTTTAACATTTGTGATAATTTAATATTTTTCTATACCCTTTTATAAGTCTTTATACTTGTTAGTATATTTTTCCCTAATTCAAAGGAGAGTACTACTTTCTCTTGTAAAAGAATTTGTTTTTAATATCCAACATAAGGAAGAATGTGTTTTTAATATCCAACATAAGGAATTTGTTTATAAGTCTTTATTTCCAATTGGAAATTTTTATTTCTTCTCTCTGGGGGAGGAACGGATAATGTTATTATACATGCTATGCGATTTTCAATTGCAAATTTTTATTTCTTCTCTCTGGGGGAGGAACGGATAATGTTAATTACTAAGCTCCTTACAAAAAAAAAATTAAATAAATAAATTAAACCACCAAATATTGTTATATTTTTACTCAAGAAAAGAACAAACATTATTTTTCTAATGCTTCAAAATTGAACAAAACTAATTAAACAACTTCTAAGTCCTCTCCAAGCTATTTTTTTCCAGCAGTCTTCCTCTGCAAAATTAGCTAACCTCCCCCAGAGAGAAGAAATAAAAATTTGCAATTGGAAATAGCATAGCATGCATAATAACCTAGATTTAAATTCTAATGCAAAATCCTAGATCGCTTAGGTTTAATAATTTGCTAGAACTTTTATCTTAATAAAAACATCAGTCAATATGTAAATCAATCACAAACAGAAAGTAAGTAAATAGATGAACACTAGATATATGTGGAAAACTCCAATTCGGGAAAAAACACGGGAAAGAAAGATAATTTCGTCGCCAATCTTAGCTTTTTAGCGAGGAAAGTTAATTTCGTCGCCAAATGGGTGACCTTTGGCGACGAAATTAAATTTCTTCGCCTATTGTAGCTTTTTGGTGAAAAAAGTTAATTTTGTCGCCAAATGGTTCTTAGCTTTTTGGAGAGGAAAGATAATTTCATCGCCAAATGGGTGCCCTTTGACGAGGAAAGGTAATTTCGTCGCTAATCTTAATTTTTTGGGAAGGAAAGTTAATTTCGTTGCCAAATGGGTGCCCTTTGGCGAGAAAATATTCATTTCCTCACCAAATCTTTGCTTTTTGGCGAGGAAATATAATTTCATCGACATAGAGTACCCTTTGCCGATGAAATCGATTTCCTCACTATAAAGACCCGTTTGGCGAGGAAATTTGAATTTCCTTGCCACATTTCGTAGCCATAGGTAGTTTTTGTTGTAGTGGGGGAGTGTGAAAATCACTCCCCCTTCTTTTTAATTACTCACTGAATAGGAACGTAACACTTGCGAGACAATTGAACCATGATTCTTGGGGATTTTTTGGCGTCGCAATCTATAGAGGATTTTTGGCTTTCTAGGTCTCAGTTCTTCGTTGCAAAGACTTGCAACGTCCCTTTTCTAGAATCTTTTGTCCCCAATCCCTATTTTAGGGCTCTTTTAGGTTTGATTCTTAGCACGATCACTCACCTGGCGGTGAGGATTTTGGAAATTCCCCGCCCACTATCACGAACTCCCCGTCCTAGAGGCGTAGATGTTGGGGTCTAGATGACGGATTGTCTGCTCTGTCCTGTAGTTTAGGATCTTCAAAAACCCCAAGGTGGTTATTTTCTGATTCCCCTGCAGAACCTTCTTCTAGCGTCCGCTTTCCACAATGAACTCGTTCAACTAGGGGTTTCCATGTCCCTTCCAATTTTGTGGCCAAGAATTGGACTTCTGTCATGAGTAAAAGGGACCTAGAGGTGGTGAGGAGCAAATATTTGATCCCTTCTACAGTTACCTTGAGAGTCCCTGAGAGAGAGAGAGAGAGAGAGAGAGAGAGAGAGAGCTTGCACTCCTTACAAGGAAGAGATTTGTTTGTATGAGGCGGACCTCGAAAGCGGGGTTCGTCTTTCTCTCCCTAGGATTGCTAGAGAGATCCTAGACCATTTCAACCTCGCCCTAGCCCAGATTGCTCCAAATTCATGGCAAATCATAATTAGTTTGGTTGCTATGTAGTTTAGAATGTCAAAAGGAGCCACTCCTCTGAGTTTAGAGGTCTTCTTGCACATGCATCAAATTAATGATATGGGCTTTGGTGAGGGTTGGTGGTATTTCAAGAGGAGAGATGAAGCCCCAAAATTGGTGATTGGGTTTCCTCACTCCGTGAACGTGTGGAAGGATATATTTTTCTTTGTGGGGGCTCTGGCTGGGAAGTTCCTGTTTGTGAGGAAGGCACTGGAACCCCCCTTACTCGGAGGTCGTGAGGAATTCTGTCCCTGCAAAGTAAGGCCCAAATATAACAGTTGTAATCTTTAAATTATCATTCATACTTCTGTTATTTCATAACTCATCCCCTGTTGTTGCCAGACAAGCTAAGGAGAGACTTGAGCAAAGAGTGGTTGGAGGAGATTGGCACGGCTGCAAAGTTTTCAGTTCATCAGTTCATACTACTTACCAGTCACCATTCTTTGGCTAACTGTTTATTGGGGCCGCAGTTAGACCATTCTCCTAGGAAGAAGGTAAATTCTCATTCGTCTTATTCTTTCTGATCTTTCTGTCCCCTTAGTGACACCCTTCTTCTTTTAAAAGAGACAAAAGAAATAACATTGGGGAAAACAGGTTTAAGTAAGGAGGCACTGACCAAGCTGAGGGCTAGCAAGGATTCACAAAGCAAGGCTAAACCAGCTCCTTAGAGGAGAAAAGTGGATAAGAGGGATCATGTGGACAATTTCACTGATTCGGGAGTCACTAACGATATCGGAGTTCCTATTAACGTCGATGAAGATGACTTTCCTCTGTCTATTTGGGCCCATGGAAAAAAGAAAGGAAATGCTGATGACTCCTTACTGGCTGACGATCACCCGGGAGTCAAAACCTTAGACAATCTCTTGACTGAGGCGGACCTCAACTTGTTGGAGAGTATTCCAGAGAGAAGAGCTGCAGTGCTTTTTCTAGCTGGATTGTGTTAGGTAGATTCCTGTATGGTGCAAATTCCTCTTTATCTTGGTTTTGCTGTTAGCTTTTGTTTGTGTTGTTAAACTTTCACAGGATGTTGCTCGGGGACAAAATATTGTGGCTAGGTATCTGAACCTTTTTAACGATCTTCATACAATTCAGATGCAGAATGATGATCTGAAAGCGTAAGTGGTGGATCTGACGAATCAGAATAAGAATTTGACCATATCTGTTAATGAGAGTGTGAAGATACAAGCCAACATGAGGGAGACCTTAGATAAAGAGAGAGAATCAAGGAGAGTGGTGGATAAGAAGGTGGCCCCTCTAGAAGCAAGAAATCAGACCCAACCCTTCGAAGCTGAGGTGATAAAAGACTTCAAGGAATCCGATGAGTATATGGATGAGCTCACTGTAACCACCACAGGACCCCTATGCTCCACGGGCCCACTCTGATAGGCATTACAATTGATCTAGCAATTGTTAGAACATTGATTGGCGTTTTGCTCTTTGCATCCGTTGCGGCATGTTGTTTGTTTCGATTGTACCCATTGCACGATACTTGACTTGTTAGAGTCTTCGCTTGATTTTAGGAATCAAGAAACCATGCAAAGATTCTGTTTGGATTCGGAGCTAGGGTACGAAAAGGGGCAATGAAGTTGTTTACACGGTACTATACTTGTTAGAGTCTCCACTTGATTAGCGTTCTACTCTTTGGATTCGGACCGGTACGGTTCATTGGGCAATGAAGTTGGAATGGAGACCGGTATTTTGTTTGTAGGCCAATTTTATGGAATGTCGTTCGATTTGCTCTGAAGGCTTGGTTTAGGTTAAGTTTAGATATGAGTTTTTGGGAACTGGCCCAAGCTTGGTGAAGGTTTGGTACTTGGTCAAGTTCTCATCCAGTCTATGTCTTCAATGCATGAAACAAAGACTCCATGTGACATAATCCTAGCAGAAGGAAATATGTCTAATCATCGGGATATCCCCATGTGGGGATGATGTCGGAAGTATGGATTTGAGAAGGTAATACGAGCGAGAACTAAGAAGTAACACACTCGCCACCAATTGGAAGTCCACCAAAAGGATAAGAGTTGCAATAAGAACAAGCACAAGGCTGAAATTTTACTTGAATTATCAACTGGTTTCTTTCAATACATAACTAGGCCTTTTAAACATAAAAAAAAAAGATTTAGAAAAATCCTGAAACATAAAAGAAAATAACACATTCCAAGAGGACCTCTCTACTCTCAAGTAGAAGTTTGAAAGACAACTAGAATACCAAAAGTCATTCTCTGAATATCATTACTTTTGGTCAAAGTAGATTATTGAATTGGGGTTGTTGAGTTGGACATTAAAACTTCCTTGGAATGCTCTGACATCATACGCTTTTGCTGCGCGTAACTCACCCTCGAGTACATCTTCCTTTCCGTCCTCACTAAAGGGGAAAGGTTGGATACATTGAAAGTTCTTGAGACACCATACTCTGCTGGAAGTTCAATCTGATATGCATTTTTCCCAATTCTTTTGAGAACTTTGAAAGGACCATCATCTCGTGGCTTTAGCTTGCCATAACATCCTGGTGGAAAACGTTCCTTGCGAAGATGAACCCAAACCAAGTCTCCTTCTTTGAAGGTAGCAGCTTTCCTATGCTTGTTAGCACTGTTTCGATACTTTTCATTTTGCTTTATGATCCGGTCCCGCAATTGCTCATGTAACTTTTTGATATGTTTGACTTGCTCTTCAGCATCTCCATTGAAATGATGACTCTTCAGCATCTCCATTGAAATGATGAGTTACAGGAAGTGGAACTAAGTCCAACAGACTGATTGGGTTCCTTCCATAAACAACTTCAAAAGGACTAGTACCCGTTGTTTTGCTTGTGGATCTATTGTAGGCAAATTCAGCTTGAGCTAGAATAAGATCCCATTGGCGAATATTGTTGTCAACTAAGCTTCTTAACAGATTCCCCAAGCTCCTATTAACAACTTCAGTTTGCCCATCCGTTTGTGGGTGGTGAGAAGAACTAAATTGTAATGTAGTGCCAAGCTTTCTCCAAAGTGTACGCCGAAAGTGACTAATGAACTTGGAGTCTCTATTTGAAGTCATAGTTTTAGGAATACCGTGAAGCTTGACAATCTCCCGAAAGTAGAGATCAGCCACATGAGATGCATCCAAGGTCTTGTTACATGGAACAAAGTGTGCCATTTTTTAGAATCTATCAACAACCACCATAATTGAGTCTTTTTCTTTGGGTTCTAGGCAGTCCAAGAACAAAGTCTAGACTCACATCTTCCCAAGGAGCGGTAGGGACTGGTAATGGCGTGTACAACCCAGTATTTTGAGCATGGGTTTTGGCACGACGACAGATTTGGCATCGTTCCACATATCGTGCAACATCCTTTGAGAGTTTTGGCCTATAGAAGGTTTCCCCAACAAGAGAAAGAGTTCTATCCCTACCAAAGTGTCCAGCAAGTCCACCATCATGAGCTTCCTTGATAATAACTTCCCGTAGAGAACCTTCTGGGATGCATAGCTGGTTGTCCCTAAAAAGAAACCCATCTTGTAACAGAAAACCCGATTGAATGGTCCCTTAGAGCACTCTTCCCATAATTTGTTGAAATATTCATCATCTTGGTACTGCGCCTTGAGATCTTCGAAGCCTGAGACCTTCACTTGCATAGTGGAAAGAAAGGAATGCCTTCGACTTAAAGCATCTGCTACTTGATTTTGCTTTCCTGCCTTGTGCTTGATATGAAAAGTGTAAGTTTGCAAAAACTCAACCCATGAAGCATGCTTACTGCTTAGTTTGTGTTGGCCATTTATATACTTTAAAGCCTCGTGGCATAAAACTCTTTATCATACGTAGAGTATTTTTTGCGACTGTTGTTTAATTTCTCGCTAAAGAAAGCAATGGGTTTACCTTCTTGACTTAGGACTGCTCCAATCCCAACACCGGAAGCATCGCATTCAACCTCAAACACTTTGTCAAAATCTGGAAGGGCCAGAATAGGAGCCTTTGTCTTCTTCTCCTTAATCACATCAAAGCTTTTTTGTGCTTCATCTGACCATCGAAAGGTTTCTCCCTTCAAGCATTCAGTTATGGGGGCTGATAGTACTGAACTCCTTGATGAATCGTCGATAAAACGATGCAAGACCATGAAAGCTGCGGATATCACAGACTGTTTTGGGAGTGGGCCAACTAGTGATTACTTCAACTTTGCTAGGAGTCACCTTTATGCCTTTGCCAGACACTATATAGCTTAAGAAGACCAGGCTATTTGTGAAAAAATGGCACTTCTTCAAGTTGGCATATAATTTCTGCTCCTTAAGCGTCTTGAAAACCTCGTGGAGATGATTAAAGTGCTCGTCTCCATATTTGCTATACACCAAAATGTCATCAAAATACACAACAACAAATTTTCCAATATAAGGTTTGAAACACATGATTCATAAGATGCATAAAAGTACTAGGAGCGTTACAAAGTCCAAAAGGCATCACTGTCCATTCAAAAAGACCATCCCTCGTCTTGAATGCTGTCTTCCATTCATCTCCTTAATCAAATCTGGTGATAACCACTTCGAAGATCTATCTTGGAAAAATTTGTAGCACCATAATGTTGGTCAAGAAGATCATCAAGCCGAGGAATAGGAAAACGGTACTTGATAGTAATCTTGTTCACGGCTCTACTATCAATGCACATGCGCCACGAACCATCCTTTTTTGGAACAACAAGTGCGGGGCTGCACAAGGGCTCATACTTTCTCTCACTAAGCCCTTTTCCATAAGCTATTCAACTTGTCTCTCAAGCTCTTCATGTTCTTTAGGATTCATTCTATAAGCTGCCTTATTTGGGATCATCGCTGAATGCTGTATATCTCTCATAGGTGGGAGACCATGTGGAATGTCTTCTGGGACAACATCCTGAAATTCTTGAAGAAGGGGTTGGACGACAAAAGGAACTTCCAAAGTCTCTACATTTTCCTCCATCACCACAAGAGCATATGCCTCATTAGATTCTTCCAGAGCCTCGACAAACTTTGACTTAGAGAGTAAATTACTTCCTTCCCCTTTAGATGGTTTAGGAATATACTCTGGCTTGGAAGGACCTAATGTGACTTTTATTCCTTCTTTTTCAAAAAAATAAGTGTTCTTAAAGCCATCATGAATCACCTTTCTGTCATATTGCCAAGGGTGGCCGAGAAGTAGGTGACAAGCATCCATTGGGATGACATCACACCAAACTTCATCTTTGTAATTTTTTCCTATAGAAAAATGAACCAAGCACCTTTTGCTAACCCGTACCTCATTCCCCTTGCAGAGCCATGAGAGTTTGTAAGGCTGTGGGTGCGCCACCGTCTTGAGGTTCAGCTTTTGCACCATCTCGTTAGCCACGATATTTTCACAACTTCCTCCGTCAATAATCACATTGCACACCTTGCCATGAGAGGTACACTTGGTATGAAATATGTTGTTGCAGAGCCAACTGTCTTCCTCCACGTGCGCTGCATTTAACATCCTTTGAATGACTAGATTCTCTCCTTGATCTGCATAGTTGATCTCACCATCATCCTCTGGCTCGCTGGTGAATACATTTATTTCTTTTTCCTCTTCCATTTCTTCCTCAACAAGAGAGACCATTTTACGATTAGGACAACCAGCGGTGATGTGGCCAAATCCTTGACACTTGAAACAGCGACGGAAACTAGGATTGAAACTTCTAGGATTAGAACTTCCGGCTGCAGTTTCCTATTTTGGGTTTGATTTGAAAACAGACTTCTTGTTGGTTGAGGAAGGATTTCCTTGATTAGAGTTGCCTTCCTTGTTCCAGGTTTGCGAAGCAGCTCCACGGAATTCCTTTAGTTGTTTTTTTCACTTTGAGTGATAGTTTGACAACATCATTGTAGGTCCAATACGGCTGCAATTGAACCACGTTACAAATTTCTGACCAAAGCCCGCGAAGATATCATGCAATGGTTTGCTCTTCCGGTTCCAAAATATTGCAACGCATCTACAATTGATTAAATTCTGCTGTATACTCTTCAATAGTCAGATCCTTTTGTTCAAAATTATAAAACTTTAACAAAGCATCTTGACGATAATTATTAGGTAGGAACTTCCTCCTTAACTCTTTCTTCATTTTTTCCCATGTCTCAATCCTTCTATTTCCATCTCGATGTTGCCGCTTCTTAAGATATTCCCACCAAAGAGAGGCATGTTTCTTTAGCTTGATGGCGACCAATTTAACCTTGTGCTCTTCTGGAATATCTTTGTAATCGAAGATTCTTTCAACCGTGTTAAACCAACCCAAGAACTCATCTGTATGCATCCTTCCTTCAAACTCTGGTATTTCAAGTTTCACTCCGTATTCCTGTTGGAAATAATGAATTCACTTGATGCACGAGTAGAAGTACGGTGAAAGGGGGTTCAAGTTTTCCTCATCATTTGAAGCTTCATCCTCTAAATCGTGACGCAAATCATCACGTTCCAGATTCTCGTAGCATTGTAATCGCAACTGAATTTGCTGCACTTGTCTCCTCAAGTCATCCACCTTGACATCACGAAGGTCTCTCACATGAACTGGGGTTTCTTCAGCGTTTTGTCTGCGACGACGCCCTGCCATTGAACCAGAGCTCTGATACCAAAATTGATGTCAGAAGTATGGATTTAAGAAGTTAATTGTGGACGCCCCTCCGAGGAATTCGATTCGGAGTCGCCACCCGGGTTTTAGTGGATTGTCCCCGAGGAACCGAACTCGAATGACTCGTGCCTTGTTTTTGGATAAGGTTTAAAACCAATCCGTCTTCACCATAATATCTTAGGTTCGGGAGCTTGGTTACGAGAAGGGAAGGGTTTTACGGCACCCCTCTCGCCTGACCCGAGAGTCGGTCTCTATTTGGCATTTGTGGGATTTAGAAAAATATTTATTATCTAACTTTATTCACGTTAAAAGGGGAACCAGGAATGGGGATCAAGTAAATAAGATCACAAATGAAAATGCACGTGAAGAGGTGGATGCCTGTGCGATGTGTACAAAATGATAAGTTTATGATGCATGATATAATAGATGGCATAGGATGCATAAAATACGTAAAATTATTAGACTTAAACCAACAATGAACATAAACTATTACATGAGATGCATAACCAATGGACAAATTCATGCGATGATCTTCTACAAAAAAAAAAAAAAAAAAAAGCTAAAATATGATGAAATGACAATGGACAGAAGTTATATTGGATAAGAATAGTTAAATGAAAGCTATTTACATCAAAGAGATCTGTTCACTGTTCTGGACTTGAGCACTCAAGTAAGGGACTTGAGTACTCAAGTAACTACATGAGTGCTCAAGTCAGGTATTTGAGTGCTCAAGTCATAGACTTAAGCCCTCACGCCATCACCCCTTTTTGCTTTCTTTTCCAAAAACACTTCCTTTTCTTCCTTTTTATCATGTTTTTAGATTCAAAAATTCCTTTTAAGAAGATCAATGAATGCTAAAATCTTTACTTGATTAGTGAACAAGCTACAAAAAAGCATTTCAGCCCATGACATGAGTTAATCAGAATGTGAACAGATAACCTTTGATGTAAACAACTGATATAAGTGATTATAAATGAGATCATACTAATAAAATGCTAAAATGGCTGATTATTAGTGAAAGGACCTGAGCACTCAAGTCGGGTACTTGAGCACTCAAGTAGTGAACTGGAGCACTCAAGTTGTTTTCCAGATCATGCTTGGATTT
This sequence comes from Vaccinium myrtillus, assembly GCA_016920895.1. NCBI lineage: Eukaryota > Viridiplantae > Streptophyta > Magnoliopsida > Ericales > Ericaceae > Vaccinium > Vaccinium myrtillus. Next base: position 30,491,821 of record CM029273.1, on the reverse strand, counting down.
TCCCCCAATGACCTCCCTTTTGCCTTGTTTTGTTGAAAATAGGTCTGGTGACCTCCTTTTATCATGTTTTGAGCAAGATCAACAAATTTCAAGACCAATAAAGAGGTTTAGATGCATCTTTTTAGTGTTTTTATGCTTTAAAAGCATCATAAACCCCTTTATTCGGACTTATCAGACCATGGACATGTATGCGAGGATGAATATAGCCATTAAGAGAGAGAACAAACACGCTTAAAGCATAAAAACAAGGGAAATAAAGAGATGTGCTAAAAGCACTTTTTCACTCAAGTCACCGACTTGAGCACTCAAGTCACTAACTAAGCTTGATGCTCAAAATCTGTTTCTTTGTTTATTGAACACCAAAACAGACCCACAACTGGTATAAGGGACCAGTATGAGTCTATTGACTCCCTCAGGAGTGCAAAAATGACATGATTTCAAGGTATTTCTACCTTTAAAGCTTGAAACAAGGGCTTTTGACTTGATTTTTGAAAGATTGGGCTTAAAATGGGATTTGAGGGTTGATTGATGGCTGATTTGGGATTGGATGAGTGAAGAATTGACTATTTTGTGTAGTTTGAGCTAACTTTCTGGATTTTTTGGGGGAAAACCTAGAGTTTAAGGTGGATTTTTGATGAACAATGAAGGAGATGGCTTTATATATGAGTTTTGGTGGTGAAAAGGTACTGGAAATAGGGTAGATGGACTAAACCATGGCTGAAGATGCAAGGTTTGAAGGTATTTGGTGGGTTTTTTTATGGAGGAAGATGGGTTTTTGAAGTATATTGGACAAGATAATCAAAGTTTTCTGGGTTTGATGAGTAATGGAGAGGTCTGATTGTAGAGAGAGAGAAATGAAGGAATGGGTTCCTTTTATAGAGAGGATTTAGGGTTAAAAATGGGTTTGTAACTTGGGTTAGGTGTCTTAGGTGCAATTTAGGTGTAATAAACCAATTAGGCATGTGAGGTTGAGTGTATGAGAGGCAAAATCACCAGAGAATCAAGAGGAGATACGATTACACAAGTTTTAAAATGTTTGTTGGAAATTTTCCCGCGCAGGCTACTTGAGTTCTCAGGTCGACTACTTGAGTGCTCAAGTTGCTACTTGAGTGCTCAAGTTGCTACTTGAGTGCTCAAGTGATGACTTGAGTCAGGTTGCTATTTGAGTCCTCAAGTAGTAACTTGAGTACTCAGGTTGCTACTTGAGTGCTCAAATGTTTCTAAGGGTTTTTGATCTCCATGAAGGTTTTGGGGGTCATTTTGGTCTTTTGGGAGGGTTTTGGAAGGATTCGAGGGATTGTGAGCCTTTCAAGCCCTTGTTCAAGCCTTATAGCGATTTCATTAGTATCTCTTCATCATCGGGAATGCTAAGGATTTTCATGAGTTCAAATTGGGGTGTCTACATTAATACAAGCGAGAACTAAGAAGTAACACACTCGCCACCAATTGGAAGTCCACCAAAAGGATAAGAGTTGCAATAAGAACAAGCCCAAGGCTGAAATTTTACTTGAATTATGAACTGGTTTCTTTCAGTACATGACTAGGCCTTTTAAACATAAAAAAAAATCTAGAAAAATCCTGAAACATAAAAGAAATAACACATTCCAAGAGGCCTTCTCCACTCTCAAGTAAAAGATTGAAAGACAACTAGAATAACAAAAGTCATTCTATGAATATCATTACTTTTGGTCAAAGCAGATTATTGAATTGGGGTTGTTGAGTTGGACATTAAAACTTCCTTGGAATGCTCCGACATCAGGGGAGCTTAGTTGCTTGCAGAGTCAAATTGGGGTGTCTACAAATGCCCCTCTTTGACTGAACTCAGGTTTAGCCATGAGATGTAATCAAGTGAAAGTCAAAGCCAAGAGACCGCGATTTGGCTCCCTGCAAGCACCTAAGCGGGTTTTTGTGAAAAAGGTTTTTGTTTTTATCGCGCTAGAAAGCTAGATGCCAACGCATTCTCGTTGGAGAAATCAGACCACCCATAGTTTGGGACGATCAGAGAAGCGTAAAAAAGAAAGGTTTGTTGTAGGCCATACCGACCCATAGACATATACCTATTTTGGAGCGTCGAACTACAAAATGCTGATTGGAGTGCTAGGCTGCTTGGAGTGTAGAGTTGCTGCAAATAAGGGCAAAAAGGTCTTCTCACTAGAGTTCCTTTTTGGCTGTGTATGTGAGCGCTAGAAGGCGATGATTGGAGCACTGGGCTGCTTTGGGAGTGTTGTGGTGCTTGAGAGCACTGGTCTACTTAGGAACTTTGACTTGGTAATCTGAGTGGTATACAATATGCTCCTAAAATCTTTGGAGTATTTCTTTGTTCTTCTCATTTTAAACTCCCTTTGCTGACATCACGCTTTTAATTGGATTCCATGTTATGATGACGTTAAGATTGATATCACTTTATGTGATGACTAAATACTATGGAAATATTTGGTACGTTGATCGAGTGGACCTACCAAGATCTTGACCCTGTAACCAGGAATTAATAAGCCAAAAGGAGGCTTGGCTCAGAGGGGGTGAGTTCACCGGTCATGTACCAAAAAAAGCCTAGTATGTGGTCCAGTTATATGGATAGTTCCACTTGAATTTGTTGATCATGATTTACCATCCCCCCCCGCTTGTTGATGTATTCCGTCATATTGTATAATTCGTGGCTTAATCTATTTTTCAGGATGGCTTTGAAAACAAGAAGTACGATGGGGTCGGCTATTGGGAGTCACGGGACCGAATTCCTTTTTAGAAAATTTGTACTTTTATTTTACGGAAAAACTCTATATTTTTATGTACAAAAAAAAAGGTTTTTGTAACGGCTATATAGTTCATTTATTTTTTATGACTCTAACTAAAAATCAAGGTCGTCACAAACCCTCATTTAGCTATTTTCAAGAGCATAAATCAATAAAACCAGCTTGAACAGGAAATACTGTGGTTGAAGCTAGTCACTAACCTGTTCTTATAATTTTCACTCTCTCTCTTCCTCTCGCTCCTCTTTTTCTCCAACTTTTTGTCTCCCCACTTTCCTCGACATATATTGTACTTTTTGATATATATGTATTTTAGCTAATACATGTGTACATGCTCTAAATAAGATACTCGTATTTCATAATCTTTCATATATCTACACTATTCCGGAAATAACACCAACTAATAGTTCAAGTAATTATTATTTTTGAAATGGCAAAAGGTTTATTCAAGAAACTTAATAATGGGTACATCAAGTTGGGGGAGAGGGAAGGAGAAATCAACCAAAGGTTGATTAACAAAAAAAAAAAAAAAAACTAAAAACAAACAAAAACACCCCAAACAAATGGCCACCGGTCTCAACCTCACGACCATCATCGATAAAGGATCACGCCATTCCACCGCCGCAACCCACCATCGACAACAAAGAGATCACGCCATGCTACTGTTGTGACCCCATACAATAAGGCCAACACTGAATCAGATCACACAAAAAAACCCCGGCACCAAATGTCGCAGAAACCCAAAAAGCCCAGTTAACACCGACAGTGACCAAAGGTTCGCCTCATCAAACGACAACCTAACCGAAACACATTCCACCACCAACAAAACTCTGTCGCCGGTAGTCCGGAACCCACCACCATTGCACTCAAGTAATTATTGAGTTGGTCTAGCTGCCACATGATGACTCAATGATCTTTCTCACTATACATTTTTGGTGGGATTCATGCACTTAGTACTTGGCCACACAAAATGTGTGACGGATAGAAAAATTATTCTTTGCTCTTGGAGCAATACTCCTCCTCTAGCATAAATTTGTGGGCTCATTCCAACATGAGTGGACCCTACACATTTGTATGAGAGGGTGGAACACTGCTCCAGGAGCACAAAATAATCTCTCTTGGAGGATAAAAGTTTTTGAGGACCATGTGCCGCTGCCTCCACACCACCAAATACTAATTTTTCCAATATTTTGGGAGTACATAAGCAACCAGCTTTCCTTTTTCCTCCCCAATCGGAAGCTGGCTTGTACTTTTCTCGCTTTTCTCACATATGGATACATGATACATACAACTTTAGAAACGAACCATTAGATCTCGATCTGTTTACCGACGACTCGAATCAGATGGCACAGTAAGTGGTTGTGGCGGGTTCTTTTTGTACTGATATTGCTTTTTTGGAAAATATCAACTTGTACTTGTGATTTGAACAATTTTTTTCTTCATTTCCACTTATACTTTTGCTCGGCTAGGAACCAAGATGAAGAAATAAGGGGTGAAGACTCGAAGAGAAAGGAAATAGCAGGGATTAGAAGGCCCCCACTCAGTTTCCTTTCCATTTTCAAGGAATACAGCATACCCCTCCCCGCTTGTCGCGACGAGCTCTGTCAGAAGCTCTATGCCGGTGTTTTCTTAAAGCCCAACCAACTGGTAAGATCTTTAACTTTGGAGTATTGGGACTTTTATTACTACTAGTAAAATCGCACAAGAAATTGCCATTCCTGATAAAGATAGCTTAGACAGTACAACTAATTGCATGGTTATATCGATGAACAACCGATTGGGATGGAAAGGTAAGAGTTTTGTTTGACCTGGAAGTGCTAATCAATGATCAATACAATATTGGTTAAGAAATTTGTTCTTTTACCTCTATTCAAGAACCTCTAAGAGATAGAGATGTCAATTACCTGTAGCAGGGCCGGCCCAAATATTTGGGTTGCCCTAGACCGACTCCGAGTTGGTTGCCCACTTACTATTAAGTTAAAAAAAAAAACATACAAGTTAAAAGGCTAAATAAATTCAAGGTTACATTATGCTTTTAGCTTCAATTACTTCAAAAAATAGAAAATCAAAATATAACCTTGGTTAATCGGTTATGGTACTTTATGATTACGATCCAATTTTAAAAAAATAACTTTTCCTTGCATTTTTTTTGAAGCAAATTGTTCAATTAAGTTATCATAGTTCAACTTATAACCCAGCTCGTGTAGGTGTGTAGCAGTGTAGATGTGTAGTTGCTTGCTGCCTTCCACGAATCCACAGGACCACAATTCCACTCGGAGAGAGAAAGAGAGAGAGATTGAGATTCTGATGGGTATTGGGTAACCAGGGGAAACCCTTTGAGAGAGAGACGAAACCCCCCCCTTTTTTTTTTTTTTTTCTTTTTCTCGATCGGAACTCTTTTCCATATTCTGATGAGATTCATTGATTTGTAATGGGAATGGGTAATGGGTTATGGGTTATTGGGCCTTTTCTATTTGGGCTTCCAAAATTTTAAATCTTATTGTTGCCACTTGCCCTCCATATAAAATCTTTGGGCTCAGAACTCTATCTAATTTTTTTTCTTTTGGGCTTGCGAATTTTTTTTTTGTTGCTCTGACCCAGGTGGGTTGCCCAAGCCCAGCGGCTTACTGGGCTTACCCTAGGGCCGGGCCTGATTACCTGTGCCAGCCTCTAACTTCCCTGCCCTGATCTCAGTGGGTATTCCTCGATCCAACAAGCGAATGGGTTAGATTTGGTATTTGCTTCCGTTGTCCCATTCTAAACTGACCCGACTCCGATTACTGTTATTAATAGTTAATAGTATTTATATATTAAAGTTTTTTTTTTTGGGCTTTCGGGTTTTTTTGGTTGTTGTGTTTTTTTGTGGTTGCCTTTTGGGCTAGGCCTTGGGTGTTTGAGCTATGTTTTTTCTGGTTTGGCTTCTTTGGGGTTTAGGCCTTTTAATGTTTGGGCTTCGGTCCTTTGGGTGTTTCCCGGGTTGGCTTCTTGCTAGCCTTTGTTTTTGGGTCTCGGATGGGAAAGACTGTCCTCAGCTTGGCTTTGGATTCGTCGCTTTCTTTCCTTGCTCCCTTGGTCTTTGTTATTTTTCAAAGATTAATAAAAAAATTCACCGTTCAAAAAAAAAAAATTAATAGTATTTATATATATAAAAACTTCTTATCCAAACCCTCAAAATGCGAACTCTATTCAAACCTCATAGACCCCGATCGAATTTTGATGATCCGAACCATCTAATGTGTTTAAAAGGTGTTTTTAAAGGTCCCTACAAGAAATCATCCAAAAAAATACGGGGAAGGGTTTGATCCGAGGAGTTTTCCATAAAAACTGTATATGAATGAAAAAGTGATCAGATCTAGCCCTTCTCGATATATATTATTTGTTGATTTCTCACGTAGACCTTTAAAAACACCTTTTAAGCACATTGAACGGTTCGGATAATGAAAATTTGATCGGGAGAAGGTGGATGTTATAATTAGGGTTTTTTTTTTCCAATGGTCCCTAATGTGTTAGCGAAATGTCACTCTGATACCCAAAACTAAAATTGTTTCTATTGGAATCCCCAATATTCACAGTGTGTATTTAAATGGTCCCTGAGTCTAACTTCGTTTGTGTTGAGTACGAAAATTTGATGAAGAAAGAGTTGCCTTTATATAGCTAAAGGAGGACCCAATGTCATCAATTCGGGAATCAATGGGGAGCCTCCCAATCAATACGTTTTTGAATTTTGCCATGAATTCTGTAACTCCAAGCAATAAACCAAAATTTGAATTGAAGCTGTAATTGTCCAATGAATTCTGCCATTTATCTTCACATTATGGGGAGGTTACAAGGCGTAATAACCAGCAATAAACACCTGTAAAAACCAGCTACGTGGGTCCTTTCGGTTGCCTGGAGAGACCCTCCAAATGCCCCGTTTCATTCGCACCGAATTTTCGAGAAATTTCCAACACATTAAAATATTTACATTTTACTATTTTAGAGAGAGGGAATTCTAATCGCACCCCCTTGATTTCTCATCCGCTACAAACAAAACTAACACACTGCTTGTAGAAATAAGCACCCACAAATATGCCCATAAAATGTTGTAAGCATGCACTCTATATACACACATGATTCAAAATTCACTTGTATTAGTGACACTGAACTGCGCAAAATATCCAAGGGCAGTTTGGTAGTGGACGAAAGGCAGAGGGAGGGGGGAGGGTTGAGCGCAAGAGGCGGAGGTGGTTTCAAAGAAGGTTGAGACGGCAAAGTTGGGTGGAGGAAGTGATTCGCAGAATGTGGTGATTAGGTCAAAGTGAGAGGGGGTACTTTCTCTGCTACTTGCTTTTCAATTGATGGAATTCGACCTTGTGGTGATTATACTACCAGAAAAAGTACTTTTGGCGATGAATTCCAGTGACAAAATCCTAATTTCGTCGACAAATGGTACTTTTTGCGACGAAATAGAATTTCATCTCAAAATGTGTCTTATTTGGCGACGAATTTGGTGACGAAATTTGCATTTCCTCGCAATAGGTCCCATATTGCAACGAAATGGGATTTTGTTGCCAAAAAGTACAATTTTTCGACGAAATATGAGTTCCCTAACCAAAAAGGTACTCGTTGTCAACGAAATAGAAATTTCGTCGCCAAATCTAAGACTAATTAATTTTTTATTTTCAATAAATTAATATATTTTTAATTTAGTAAATCTAGATTTATATATTTGTATATAGATTACTTTGAAAATAATTCAAAAATGTAATTTTTATTAAATTTTGCAATAGTATCAATGAAACGTTCAGTGGCGCAGTGGTTAGACTGGCAGTTTAGGAATTGGAGTCGGAGGTCGCGAGTTCAAGTAGTAGCAAAAACAAATGTGTGATTCTTTTTTTAGTTTGGTCGCCTTTGGCGACGAAATCAAATTTTGTCTCCATAATTGTACATAATTTCGTCGCCAAAAGATTAAATTTGCGAGGAAAAAATTTCGTCGTCTATTGTTAAATATTGGCGACGAATTAGACTTTTCATCGCTGGGGTTTTTGGTGTGAAACATTAGGTGTCAAAAATGGGCAACGAATTATTTCGTCGCCTATTATTCTGGCAACGAAAACCATATATTTGGTGACAAATATTTTCTATCGTCCTAGACATATTTTCTTGTAGTGTTAGCTCGGAGTGAGAGAGGGAATTCTATTTCTGCTGTTTGGTTTTCAATTGCTGGAGTTCGACCTTGGTTGAGGTTTCTCTCTCTCTTTCTAGATTTTGATTGGTCGGTGATGTGTCGACAATCCTGTAGGGGGTATTGTGCACGGATCTTGAAAGGGGAATTATTACTCCATCTCTAGGTCGGTTTGATTACGAGAAAAATTAATTACTTCAATAAGATATGGAAGTGAGAGACTAAAAAGGCTTTTTTACCTTTTTGGTCCTCAAAGTATTAGCAAACTGCCAATTTGGTCCCCAATCTAAACATTTGTCGAAATTGCATCCCAACATTTAAAGCATGTTAGTTTGGTCCCCACCCTTAACGTTGTTCCTCTTATCCGTCAAAATGAAGGGTATCTTGGTATTTCACCCCTACCTACCCTCCACCTCTTATGGAGGGAATTTCTCACGCCAAATTCTCTCTCTCCCTGATACCTATGTTATATATATCGTAACAACCACAAAAAACATAGTAGCCTTCATGAAACAAACAGACAGACAAAGAGAAGCAAAAGGATAGGAAGATGGAGTCACCAGAGATATGCTACTACAGGTAAATGGGCTAAATCACGACATCTTGGATTGAATCCAACCCAGGAAGGAGGTTCATTGGATGGGAATGCTATGGAAGACACTCTAAACAAATCTTGCAAGCCCGTTTGCTTCTTCATTCTTCACCATAAAAGCTTACTTCTTTTCTCTGGATCTTTTCCGTTTGTAGCTCGCAGGTGCATGTGGCTATTTCGTTTTGATTCATCCCCCAATGTGCAAGAGATCTAGAGTGGCCATTCTTGGATTGCTGTGCTCGATAAGGAGGTTGGAAATTGAACATTTGGCTGGAAGTTGCATTGCTCTATCCTGGTGTTTGTTTACTTGTTTTTTGCTCTGCCTTTGGCTGCACAAATGAAGGAGGTTAGGTGAAATACCCAAGGTAACGTCTGTTTTGATGGATAAGAGGAATAGTGGGGACCAAATGGAAACATATTTTAATTGTTGGGGATGAAATTCGACAAATGTTTAGATTGTGGACCAAATTGGCAGTTGGCTAATACTTCCAGACCAAAAAGTAAAATAGCCAAAAAGAAAGTGTAAAAAATATTTTTGTGTATAAAATACGAAGGCATTTGTTCGATTGATGGTGGCCAAGTAAGGGATGTCGATATAACTTGGCGTTGCGGAACGACGATGACGATGAAACTCGTTGTAGGGTTTGTTCAGCTTGAGCCCTCAACAATCGCCTACATTTTACCCAATTTGTTCTTTGTTAAAATGCAGAGAAGAAAAATGTAGAGTATTTTTTGCACATATATATCTAGAGGTAACGATACATGTATGTATAGATATATATGATGTTCACATGTTTAAGATGAGGCCGCAGAGATTATTTGGATTTGGGGTTGGGTGCAATGGATTTGTGCGTTTAATTTGGGAGGGGAACGGCGGTGGTTGGCTGGGGAACGGAGGTGGGTTGGATGGTGTTGGTGGTAAAAAGAGAGGGCAGTGGTTAGACTTACGGGTAGAGCGGAAGAGGATGGTGTGGGCACAGAGTGAAATAACGATAGAATGAAGTTATCTCTGTACTTGATGGTGAACACACACAAAGTTAGAATTAGGGACCACTGAAATACACATTGTGAATATTAGGATGCAATAGACACGATTTCTATGTTGGGGACCAAATTGACATTTTATTGATTAATGGAGCATAATTGGTTGCTCCAATCCACTCTGGCATCCTCATCCTTTTGGATGATTAGGAGACAACCAATACGAAAGTGGTTTGCCAACTTCTCATCTTTCGCAACTACCGAAGTAATGGGTTTGTCTGCTTTGTGAGCCCATAAAAGGAAGCTAAGGAACCACATAAACATACTCTGGGTTATTTGTTTTGTGTGTGTTTCGTGTGTGTTTGGTTTTGATCCTTGGGGCACAACAAATGGTATCAGAGCCCAAGTGCCAAAAATTGCTAACCACGCACTGCTTTTTAATCTTTGTTCAAATTTGCATTGTCCGAAGCAGCTCGAAGTTCAAATCTGATCCATTCATTCTGTTCATCTAGTCGAGACAATTTCGGGAAGGTATAATAAGCCTTTGTACGACGTTGAGGTGATGAACATGCCTCGGTCAAAATTTTGGAAGTTCGGTCCAACATCGGAGTATTAGATCCATGGAATTCTAGTTTTTACACGCATGGGCTGGACGAAGAAGATGTTGACATCAGCATGAGTCAGTGATTAGTTGTCCAATCAGTGCCACCTCGTCGCCAAGTTTGCGCCACGCAATGCCATGTCATCGATGACTCATCTATCACGTCATTTGAACGTGCCCGTTTGGTGCGCCACTATGTGGCTGCCATGTCAGCAATAAGGTTGACTCGGCGTGCACAATCAATAGAATATTCCTTGGTGCAAAGGATTATTCTAGAATATGCTTTTTGCAATTTCTGAGTTGTTCGAACTCTGATTTTCGCAAGTGAGTAGATGATTCAGACTATCTTGACCTTCCAGATCCAGTTGTATCCTTAATTTACTGAGATTCAAGTCTGAAGTTGCTGTCCATTTTGGGCATCCATTGAGGAATCAGCCTTTCTGGACGCAAATTGTGATATTTGTTTTGCAAGATCTCGACCCAGTATTTCTGTATTATTCTCTCTGGGCCTTAAAACGTCCGTTTATTGAGGGATCAAGTGTTAGTTTCGCAAACCTTAAAGTTTAAAGTAAAATACTAGGATTCATCGTGTAATTTCAAAAATAGGGTCTAAGTAGTAATTAGGGAATGTTTCAGGGCTTTAGTATAATTTACAGAACTCTAAGGTTTAAATAATTTTACAAACTCTATGGACTTGTAAAGGAATTTTATAAAACTCTAAGACTTGGGTATTTCCATAAAACTTTAGGAGTGCAATAATAATTTGAGGAAACTTAAGGGGTAACATGTAATTTTTTGAAATGTAGGGGTGGAGTAGTAATTTGTGTAATTATAGGCGTAATTTGGTAAATTGACTAAGCGCGATGATAGTTTAGAAATTTGATAAACTCTAGGGGTAAATTCAAAATTAGGGGAAGCATATGGGTACTGTAGTCATTTTATAGATTTAAGAGTTGAGAATGTAGTGTTCTCCATGCTAGTTTTCTTAATATAAAACATTGGGTAAAAATCGTACTCCCTCCGTCCCTTTTTAAATAATACCTTTGAGAAACGTGTATTTTTGTAGCCGTTAAAAAATGCACTTCCATAGCATGTTTTAATTTTTTTTTTTTTGCATCAATGAATACTTTAATTTGATATAACAAAGATTAAAAAATTATATAAAGAAATATGTTTTTTACTTTTTAGGGGTTTGAAATTGCACGTATTCTGATAGAGATCACTTAAAAAAGGACGGAGGGAGTACTTGTTAATCCCTAAGGGTAATATGGTCATTCCACCTATTTTCTCGGCTCAATTTTCCAATCTGAGTGATTCAACTTGGTTTGAAAATTACATTTAAAAAGAGGAAATGCTACAATACACATTCATTAAAGGTGTGTACCAATATGCACCTATTGTATGGTCCAAATTGTGCCGCCTCATTTACAATCATAACATTTTTTAGTGATTTGTAACTTTTCAGCAATATGATTTGTAACATTTTCTATGATTCATAACATTTTGGTGTGTCTCGAAACTTCAGTATAAAAAAAAAATCATAACTTTTATAAAAAATCGTAACTTTTATAGGACTGTGTTTCGTACATATTGTAGCCTTTTGCCTAAAAAGATAGTACAACTTTCATGAAATAACCATTTCTAAATTCATATGTTAAGGGGGCCAAATTGTACTCATAAATAGAAGTCACAGTTCTGTCGGGTTAATACCTATAGAAGAAAGTTTTCACCCGTTGAACTAGTGATCAGTAGGCTTTTTAGCACTCTCTACCGGTAGACATGCTTTTTTACCTATAGAATGACTATTTCAAGCAGATTTTTGTATCTTCTAATTTTCTTGGTGGGGCTCACTTCAAGCCCCAAATAAACTTCTAAACTAACACATTACACTACTATTTCGTACTTAGAGGGTCTAGGGTCTAGAGTAATCTACCTTGGTCCAAGAAGTTCAAGCTAGGATTTTGATGAAAATGACACTTGGAGAAAATGAAGTGGGAGATGGCTCCTAGCTTGCTTTTGAAGTGAAAGGATGGTAGATTAGTGATGCTTGAGGATGCTTTAAGAGGTGTGCAAGTCGAATTTAGAGTATTGGATTGTGCAGAAGTAGACCCACTTTCTCTCTCTCACACTCTAAACCTCCATTGATGAAAAGCTTTTTCTCTCTCTCTCTCTCTCTCTCTCTCTCTCTCTCTCTCTCTCTCGTGTTGTGTATGTGAGGTGTGTGGAGAGGAGAGAGGATTGTAGACACCCTGATTTTGACCCGAGAAACTTATCAAGCATTACCGATGATGAAATGGACCAATCGTGCATACCTCGAGGCTAAGAACAAGGCTTGAACTCACCAAACCACCCTAAACCATTCTAAACCCTCCTAGAACAACCTTAAACCAACCAAAATGACAAAAATACCCTTCAAACCATCCAAAATGCTCTTCAAAATAAACCCAAGCCTACACCATCTTCTAGTACATTCAAAACCCTCTTTATTGATATATAATACGTCTCAATCCATTTTGAAATGAGGGAGATGTGCCAGTTTTACCAAAATAACTTGTTTTTCCAACATTCTGAGGGTAAAATGGTCACACATGTTGATGTACAAATTATCTTGGGTTCAAACCACTTGGGTTAGAAAGTACACTCAATAATCTTTACAACGCTTCAAACCACACACAAAACGGAGTTCGGTAGCACCCGGGGCAGCCCCGCAAAGTTTGGCCTGCAAGCCCTTTGAGCGCTCAAACCCCTACTTTGAGCGCTCAAAACACGCGCGAACCAGAAATTTTCAAGGCATTTTTCAGCTGGTTTTCCACCTAAACTATGGGCTCCCCCTGGTTTCTCAGCTTCGTTTTCACGCCAAAATCCCTCTAATAACATTCCCTCTCCAACTTGAATTGCAAATTACATTTTCCTCCCATTTTCTCTCTATATAAACCACCCTCCACCCATTGTTTAAGGACCCCTTGGCTGATTATCTCTCCCTTACACCCCCAATCAGACCCTCTCCACTCTCTCTCATCTCTTCAATCACGTTTTAACCTCTCTCTCATCCATTTTCATCATCTTCAACCTCTAAAACACCTCAAAACCTTCTTTTAAAGGCCTAAATCTCATGGGTCTTTGAAGAAATCACTCATCTCTTAGCCTACTGCTCATAAATCATCTTCAAACCCATATACACATCTCAATCAGCCCTTGTTCTTCACTGATCATCCCATTTCAAGCACTCAAAATACTCCAAAATCCCATTTTTAAGGCCTACAACACATGGGTCTTTGAGAAACCAACTACAACAGCCCCTTTCTCACTCTAATAAGTCATTTGCAGCCCATAGATTCCATCAATTTCATCCAAATCAGCCCCAACCAACAAAACCCACTTCATCCAAGCCAAAATCACTATTCTAGTTCCAAATACACTCCCATACACCCAAATAACCACTCAATCAGCCCTACACTCACACTTCTCTGCCCAAAATACTTCATTTATAGCCTATAACCAAGCCACTACTCAATCATCCATCAAAACCCCAAGTTCAAGCCTTGATCATAGCCGAAAAAGTAGAAAAACATGTGAAAAATCACGTTTTGGTCATCCTGAGGGAGACCAGTGAGTTCATGGAGGTTCTACATACCTTCTATGAGCTCACAAGGTCTTAGATATCAGGAAAAACTGATTTCAAAAATTTGAGTTCGAAATGGTTCGAGCGCTCAAACCTTATGCATTGAGCGCTCAAACACTCTCTTGATTTGTCTTTGTTTGTTGCTTATTCTGACTTTATATCATGTTCTAAGTTCATTGTTGTGTGTGTGTGTGTTGTTGTTTGGCTAAGCCAACCTGATCCTCTCTCTCTCTCTCTCTCTCTCTCTCTCTCTCTCTCTCACTCTAATTATGCTTACGCATGGCCCAATACTCATTTCTTACACATGCAAGTCTTTCAAGCTTATTTATTGATGTTTTTGGAATATCATAGTCATTTGTATCATTGTGTATTGTTTTCATGTTGTTGATGAGTCAAACAGAGGCAATAGGGTCTAGAAGGCTCAAACCATGAAGATGGTTTGAGCGCTCAAACTCCATGCTTTGAGCGCTCAAACTGTGTTCATACTCATCAAATGTTTTCATCATCTGAGCTGTCTAACAGGGTTTTGGGCATTCTAAAATGTCTCACAGTATTTTATTCTCACTCCTTATGTCTTTATTGCCTTGTTTGGTTCATCATCAAGCTTCAAGTTTATGTTAACATAGTCATACCTTTCTGCTTAGTCATCAAAGTATCATTTTCAAGCAGCTTAAAGTGCATCAAACATGTGTTTATCAAAACCAGAATCATCAGAAAGCATCATGAGAATGTGTGGGAGAAAGAGGTCTGAGTGCTCATACTGACCTCTTTGAGCGCTCAAGCCTCCGAGGGAGGGTCAGATTGGTTTAGTCCATTCTGTGTTGTTTATGTTATTTTCATCTTTTAACCCCTGTTTAGCTTGCATTAATGATTGTTTCTCTGCTGTTTGTTGTTGTTTATAATTTGCATCCATCTATCATCATCACTACTCATGTAGTTCGCACCTCACATGCATACACCATAATCCATTGACATGTTTAGCATCATTACTTGGCTCCCATTCCCCATTCCCCGTACTTGTTCAAAGTTGAATTATAAACATTTTCCATGATCCCACAAAAGTCAAGTAGAGACCGATCTTCAAATCGGGCGAGGGGGGTGCCGTAAAACCCTTCCCCTCTCGTAACTGAGCTCCCGAACCTAGGATAGTATGGCGATGACGGGTCAGTAATCCTTATCCATTGAATGAGGCACGAGTCAATCGAGTTCGGTTCCTCGGGGACAATCCGCTAAAACCCGGGTGGCAACTCCGAATCGATCGAGACCTCCGGAGGGGCGTCCACAAGGATGAAATGGGGTTTAAAAGGGAGTAGGAAGAGTGTACGAGAGGAGAGGTGATGAGAGTAGTTGGAGGGATAAGGTGGGTTTGACGGATGAAGAGAGGTGGTTGTTGGAATTGTGCCTTGAATTTTTCTTTTTTTGGAGAATTCCAATTGTGTTTAGGATTTCCTATTGCGTTTATAATTTCCTATTGCTTGTGCTTCTTGTAAATAGAGGCTTTGGGTAATCCTTTTAGCTATCTCTCATATTGTGGCCTTTCCAGAATTACAGATCATAGCCGGCTCTTTGTATCTCTTCTTCACCATTGATAGTGAACTCTCTCTCTCCTCGCCCGTGGATGTATCTCAATCTTTGGGGAACCACGTAAATCTTTTGTCTCGTGTGATTGCTTGTTTTGATTGCTTTCTCCTAACTTAGTCACATTCATAATGTGCGTTTTACAACAAACTGGTATCAGAGCTTCTGGTTGAAAAACTAGGGTTTCGTTTCCAATTGTGGTTATGGCGGCTAAGTTCGAGATCGCGAAATTTGATGGGCAGAGCAGCAATTTCAGTCTTTGGAGAGTAAAGATGAAGGCTCTGTTAACCCAACAGGGATTGCACAAGGGTTTGTTAGGATTGGCGAAGTCCGGGGTTAGTCCGGAGAATTGGGAAGACATGGATGCCAAAGCTCTGAGTTCTATTCAGTTGAGTCTGGCAGACGATGTTCTTCGCGAGGTGGAAGAAGAAACTTCAGCAACGGGTATTTGGCTGAAGTTGGAAGGCATATATATGACGAAATCGCTCACGAACAGGTTGTATCTTAAATAACGTCTCTATACGTTTCGAATGCGTGAAGGTACACCTGTTAAGGATCACTTAGACGAGTATAATCATATTATTATGGATCTGAAAAACATTGATAGTAAAATTGAGGATGAGGACCAAACCCTAATTTTGTTATGTTCTTTACCACCTTCATATGAGCATTTTGTTACCACCCTGTTGTATGGTAAAGACACAATTTTTATGGAAGATGTTAAGTCCAGCCTCTATCCGAAAGAATTGAGGAAAAAGGTGTCGGGTGAGGGTGATGCACATGCGGAGGGTTTGATTGCTAGGGGAAGAACAACATAAAGGGAGGAGTCGAGTAATAGGGGTAGATCCAAGTCAGTGAAAAAGAAGAAGGGGAAGTGCAATTTTTGCAAGAAACCCGGGCACTGGAAAGTTGACTGTTTAAAACTCAAAGAGAAGGAAAAGGAGAATTAGAAAGGGGTAAAGATATTGCTGGAGTTGTTGAAAGCTCAGATGAGTTGGATACAGTGTTATTAGTTACAGCGGGTAATTCCCGTTCTGACAACCAGTGGATTCTGGATTCTGGATGTTCATACCACATGTGCCTGCATAAAAGTGGTTTACTACTTATGAGGTGGTCAATGGTGGTACAGTTTTGATGGGCAACAACATGGCCTGTAAGACTGTTGGTGTTGGAACGATTCAGCTCAGGATGCATGAGGGTGTCGTCAGGACTTTATCTGGGGTTCGACATATTCCGGATTTGAAGCAAAATCTTATCTCCTTAGGTGCTCTTGATTCTCTTGGTTGTAAATTCCTCGGTGGAGGTGGAGTTTTGAAGGTCTCAAGAGGTGCATTGGTACTGATGAAGGCTCAGCAGCGTGGCAACCTCTATATACTTCAATACAATACAGTTACATGTACTGCAGCAACGGTTGCCTCATCAAAGGTTTCAGATTCAGACTTGACTCGTTTGTGGCATATGCGCCTTGGGCATATGAGTGAGAGGGGGATGACAGTTTTGAGCAAACAGGGTTTGCTATGTGGCCAGAAAATTGAGAAGCTGGATTTTTGCGAGCATTGTGTCTACGGCAAGCAGTGCAGGGTCAAATTCAGTACAACTGTTCATCGCACCAAAGGAATAGTGGATTATTTTCACTCGGATCTTTGGGGTCCCGCAGAGGTAACTTCTAAAGGTGGTTTTCGATATTTTATGAGTATTATCGATGATTTCTCTCGTAAGATTTGGGTGTATATGCTAAAACATAAAAGTGATGCTTTGAGTACATTCAAACAATTTAAAATTTTGATAGAGAATCAGATGGGTAAGAAAATAAAACGTTTAAGAACTGACAATGGTATGGAGTTTTGTTTTGGCGAATTTGATAAGTTTTGCAGTGATGAGGGCATTGTGAGGCATCACACAGTGAGGAAAACCCCTCAGCAGAACGGTGTGGCTGAACGAATGAACAAGACTCTTTTGGAGAAGGCGCGTTGTATGTTGTCCAATGCCGGGTTGGCTAAAGAGTTTTGGGCTGAAGCTGTTTCCATAATATGCTATTTTGTGAATAGGTCTCCGTCAACTGCTATTGAGTGTAAGACTCCGTTTGAGGTATGGTCGGGTCATAAGGCTGATTATTCCGCACTGCATGTGTTTGGGTGAGTTGGAGCCACGTGCCAAGAAGTGTATTTTCTTGGGTTATCAGGCAGGGTGTAAAAGGGTATAGATTATGGTGTCCGGAAACCTCTAAGTTTTTAATTAGTAGAGATGTTACTTTTGTTGAAAACTTTATGGTTAAGGGGTCTAAGCAGGTTGAAGATGCAGTTGAGGAACCGAGGGTTCCAAAGCAGGTGGAGTTGTTATGTGAATCTTCTTGCTTAGGAAAGAATGACAGTGATCAGCCAATTGAAGAGGAGTCAAGAGTTCAGACACAGATAATGTACTAGCAGAGCAACCAGCACTATTGCTAAAGATAGGCCAAGGAGGGAGATTCGGCCTCCTGAAAGGTATTCGGCTTATTCTGAGATGGTGGTCTATGCTTTATCGGTTGCTGAAACAGTGGAGTATTGTGAACACCCTGCAGAAATGTCCACGAATTTATTGTTTGGTTTTGGAAAAAGGTTTTGATTGATTGACAGGAGTCGCCACCCGGGTTTGAGGACCGTACCCGAGAAACCATTAGAAAAATGACTCTTTTGCCCTTGAAGTAGAAAATGCTTTACTGGTCTCACAAAATGAGATTTCTCGGGTTCGGGAGTTAGGTTACGAGAGGGGAAGGAATTTAAAGCACCCCTCTCGCCCGGTGTAACCACCGGTCTTTACTAAATGTTTAAGGGATTTTGAAAACACCGTTTGAATAGACTTTGAACACATATTCATGTGAGAGCACAAAGATATATTAACAAGATTAATGAAATGAGTATGGATGCTTATGTGAATGTCATGAATGCATGAAAATGAGATTTCTTTCAATGAAATGCAAGAAAATACGACTAATTAACACAGAAAGATCTGAAGATGGACATTCAAACACTACGACATGCACACATGGATTGCATACTGAACACCTGGATTAGGTAGATCCAGGCGCCTGGATTGAATACAGGCGCCTGGAATTGGACAATCCAGGCGCCTGGATGGCCTACCAGACAGCAAACTTAAAACCCCATTTTCCACAATAAACCCCAGGTGTAATATTCTATGCTCATTCATACTTGTTCAAAATGATGCTTATTGACTTCATGGGTGATTAAAATGCAAGTAAAGCAGAAAATATGACTAGGGAGAGGGGAATCCAGGCGCTTGGATTTGATGCTGATGCACAAAATGGTTTTCTTCTTTTATGAGTTTTGAACCTCTCCCAAGTTCTCCACTAGTATAGGAGACTAGTAAGAACCTGATTGAGTCCCCCTCGGGGCCTATTTGAGCACTTTGGTAGAAAAATCTACCTTTTTGGCTTGATCAATGAATTTGAAATGGGTTTTTGAGTGAGTTTTATGGAAGTGCAGCTGCTTATTTTTTAGTTTACAGAGCAACAAAAGGCAGTTTATGAGTGCTTTGATGGATTTTAGTTGATGGGAGTGAATGGATGATGGGTTAATGGGGCAAGAAGGTGGTTTTTGGGGTTGAAAATGAATGGGATTGAGAGGGATTGGTAGAGGATGGAACTTCTGATGGAATTTTAGGAGAGTAACAGTAAAGGAATGTGGGAGAGCTGATCCTCTCAAATGGAGGAGAAGGGGGTGTTTAAATAGGCAAAGAAAGGTTCAAAAGGGGCCACTTGGACCTCTTAGGGGTGAGGTTTAGGGGGGCACCATAGGTCATCATCTCTCTCCCACTATCTCTAACAGATTTCTGCAGAAAATGCCCAAAAAATCCTCCAAGACGCTCCTCCCCACTCAGTTCACCTTGGGATACAAGTGTCTGGAGAGAGTTCAGGCGCCCATATTGATTTAATCCAGGCGCCTGGATTCAATGTGGGCGCCTGGAATCATCCAAGCCAGGCGCCTGGACTTGGAGACCGCACAAAATTCCAAACTTCGCGGGGCCATTCCGAGTGCTATCGAACTCCGTTTTGCACATGGTTTGAAGCGTTGGAAAGCTTGTCAAGTCTACTTTCTAACCCTAGTGGTTTGAACCCAAAATAATTTTTACATCAAAATATATGACCATTTTACCCTCAGAAGGTCAGGAAAACAAGTCGTTTTGGTAAAACGTACATATTTCTCTCATTTCAAAACGGATCGGGACATATTATATATATAAAAAAAGAGGGTTTTGAATGTACTAGAAGGTGGTGCAAGCTTGGGTTTATTTTGAAGGGGTTTCCAAGTTCACAATCAAGCCTCGCGTGCTCGTATCAGGCATTTTCATCATCGGGGATGCTTGATAAGTTTCTCGGGTCAAAATCGGGGTGTCTACAAGTATGATGAGCCTTCTAGCTATACGGAAGCTGTTTCGAGCAATGAGTGTGCGCAGTGGTGTGTTGCTATGAGTGAGGAGATTGTGTCTTTTCAGAAGAACCAGACGTGGGAGTTGGTAGAATCGCTAAAAAATAGGAGGATCGTTGGGTGCAAGTGGGTCTTCAAGCGCAAGCCAGGTATTCTAGGGGTTGAAGAGGCACGGTTCAAAGCTCGGCTAGTGGCAAAAGGCTTCAGTCAGAAAGAAGGTATTGACTACAATGAGTGTATCAGAAATCAACAGGTTGAAACAGCAGTTAGGTGGTGAATTTGAGATGAAGGATTTGGGTGCAACAAAATGGATTTTGGGTATGGAGATTAGCAGAAATCGAGTAGATGGCAAGTTGTTATTGAATCAGAAGTCATATGTTCTCAAAGTGCTTGAGCGCTTTGCCATGCAGAACTCGAAGCCAGTCAGTACCACTTTGGCAGCACACTTTCGACTTTCAACAGAATTGTCACCACAGTCGGAGGATGAGGAGAATTATATGTCTCAGGTTCCATATTCGAGCACGGTTGGGAGCCTTATGTACGCCATGGTATGTACTCATCCTGATATTTCACATGCAGTTAGTGTAGTTAGTCGCTATATGGGCGACCGGGAATGGCACATTGGGAGGCTGTGAAGTGCATACTTCGGTATTTGAGAGGTACTGCAGATATGGGTCTTTTGTATAGGGTTTCTAATCCGGGTAATCAAGTTTTTGGTTATGTTGATTCGGATTTTGCCGGTGACCATGATAAAAGGAGATCTCTGACAAGTTATGTGTTCACTTTATTCGGAAGTGCCATTAGTTGGAAATCAATTTTGCAGGCTACGATCACGCTGTCTACAACGGAAGCGAAGTATATGGCCATTGCCGAAGCTGTAAAGGAGGCATTGTGGATGGGGGGAATTCTTTGCGAGTTTGGTGTTGCACAAGGGGCCACTTCAGTATTTTGTGACTCACAAAGTGCTATACATCTGACAAAAAATCTGATGTATCATGAACGGACCAAGCATATTAATGTCAAGTATCACTTTGCTCGAGAGATCATCTCACAGAAGCAAGTTGAGGTGAAGAAAGTGGGAACGACGGATAACCCAGCAGACATGTTGACTAAACCGGTTCCGGTTGCCAAGTATATTGATGTCAGGTATTACTTTGTTCGAGAGATCATCTCACAGAAGCAAGTTGAGGTGAAGAAAGTGGGAACGGCGGATAACCCAGCGGACATGTTGACTAAGCCGGTTCCGGTTGCCAAGTTCAAGCATTGTTTGGGCTTGGTTGGTATTTGCAGTTGATCACCCCTTGGGGGCAGTGTGGCGAGGTAGAGGCAGAAGAGGGTTGCTATAATTAGTGATTTGGGTTCAGTGGAATTCAAGTCAAGGTGGAGAATTGTTGGAATTGTGCCTTGAATTTTCCTTTTTTTGGAGAATTCCAATTGTGTTTAGGATTTCCTATTGTGTTTAGGATTTCCTATTGCGTTTAGGATTTCCCATTGGATTTAGGATTTCCTATTGTGTTTAGGATTTCCTATTGGTTGTGCTTCTTATAAATAGAGGCTTTGGGTAATCCTTTTAGCTATCTCTCATATTGTGGCCTCTCCAGAGTTACGGATCATAGGCGGCTCTTTATATCTCTTCTTTACCATTGATAGTGAACTCTCTCTCTCCTCGCCCGTGGACATACCTCAATCTTGGGGGAACCACGTAAATCTTTTGTCTTGTGTGATTGATTGTTTTGTTTGCTTTCTCCTAACTTAGTCACATTCATAACGTGCGTTTTACAACAGTGGTGTGATGGCTGCACTTTGCAGGAGTTGAGGGTGGGAGGTGAGGGTGATGATGGTGAATAAGGTGGTGTAAAGGTGGTAGGTGATGGACGGGAGGGGATGATGATGATGGAGGGGAGAGAATAGAGTTAGGGTTAGTATAATCTAGGATTATTAGTCAAGCTAACATAATTTAAAAACTTAAGATCACTTATTTTTAATAAAATAATTATTCTATTTGAAAGTATATGGGGCGAAAATTCGGGTCGTTACGATCTATCATTCTTAAAACAATTTCATCCTCGAAATTAGGGCATTTTTATTGTTGGGCGAATTGACGCTTTTTCGTTTTCAGGTTGATTCTTTCTTTCTCAGTGTCGCTAGAGAATTCCGTCTAATCGAGAATAGTCCCTTGTATCTATTCTTCCTCACCGATCGGAATGAGCTTTGACAGCTATTATGATGGCTAATCGTGTAACTCAGATTCTAAAGTCGCCATTTGTGAGGGATTAGTCCTTTTTTTTTGCCAAAATGATAAACGATTTCATTGATAATCAAGAAAACAAAGCCAAAAGAATCATTTGGCGTATCTATCCTTTGATAAAGGACTGAATAGCCACACAGGTTGAAACGCTTCCCAAGTGGAAACGCTTAAACCTCCAAACCCTCTACTTGCTAAGCAATGGGCTACACCGTTAGCGCTACGTCTCACAAAACCAAACTCACACCTAACAAAATTACAAACCAATCTTCTAATATCTTCAATAATTACCTCTACCCTATGGTGGACAGTTTCTTCCTTCTTGATCATTCTAATCAAGCTAAGAGAGTCCCCTTCCATATGGACATATTTCACCGCCAGAGAGAGTGCAAATAATAGACCTTCTCGGGCCGCAATTGCTTCAGCTATCAATGGATCAACAATGCCCTTCAGAGGAGCCGATCTTGCTGCAATAAAACGCGAACTAGAGTCTCTTAACACCAGCCCAAGGCCCCCAAAACGATTTGCAACATCAAGCCCCGCGTCAAAATTTAGTTTTACTGCTCCCTCAGTTGGAGGAGTCCACTGTTGCTGTCCGACTGGTGCACTGACTTCCGTAGGCCTTCCTGGACATTGCCCTTGTCGCTGAACTTCTAGAAAATCTGTCGCATCCTTGATTGCAATGTCAACAGCTACCCCATGCTCGCATTTCTTTCCTGAGAAACACAAATCATTCCTGCACTTCCATATACGCCAAATGACTGCGCAAGCCATAGAGACTAACCGATCAAAATCAGAGCTTCCCTTCCATCGATCTAGGAGCGTAGAAAACTACTGTTGAAAGTCACAAGCTGTAATTGAAACGGAATCCAAACAAAGAGGGGAAGATTTCCAGACCATTTGCGCAAACTTGCACTGGGTGAACAAGTGGATTAAAGTTTCCGGTTCGTTCAAGCACACCAGGCAGATTGGATCGCAAGTTATTTTCCTTTTGATTAGTACCTCTTTGACTGGAATAATGTTATGGAAACATTTCCAAAGAAAGTGCTTGATCTTACCGGTTGTAGGCAGCGACCAAAATTCATTCCAAAAACATTTGTGTTTTTCCCTGCGACTTCATCCTCCAGAACCTTTCTAACCGAGCATACCATTGCATTTCAGGAAAAAGGGCCACTTCATATCCTTACTTGACTGAGTACAATCCATTTGGGGTAAAAATGCCAAACCCATCTGTCATCGGAGTGAGAAAAAAGTAGAGGCATAGCTAGAACTTCGTTTGCTTCCTCTTCCCACAAAATCTCCTTTACTAGCTCGGCTCGCCACGTTTTAGTACCCTCATCAATGAGATCCCGTACCTTGACATTCGTTCCTGCTGGAGCTACCCACCGTGGTTTGAAAGTCATTGGTCGAGGGAGCCAAGGATCATCAGCCACTCGAATGTTCTGCCCCCGACCAATCCTCCATCAAAGCCCACTTTTCGTTTTCAAGTTGACTCTTTATTTCTCTTTGTCGCTAGAGAATTCCGTCTAATCGAATAGTCCCTTGTATCTGTTCTTCCTCACAGTTCGGAAGGAGCTTTGACAACTATTATGACGGCTAATCGTGTAACTCCGATTCTGAAGTCGCCATTTATGAGGGATTAGTCTTATCATCCTTAAATTTGAAACACATTCCGTCTGGTGTATATAGTCCTTCTCCATCTTTTGATAGCAGCCTATGATGGTGCACTGGCAGCTAGTTAATCCATCAAAGTTAAACATCTTTACGGCTGAAAGGTTGTGAGTAAAACTTTTAAAGACAAAGAGTCTAGATACAAGTGGCTTCAAGTTTGAGTGGGTTCACAAGAAAAATGATTAAGACTACGCCAATTGAAATGAACTAGGTGGTTTGGAATTGAAGGGTCGTAATACAATGGAAGAGATGATTTAGGTCTGTAATCTGACCGAAACAACAGGGATTCTAGTTTGTAGAAATACCGCATTACATAAACAAGGGATCCCGGTGGGAAAGTTTATTTGCTGAGACAAGGTTTTGAACGTTGGTACGAGGTTAACTGGGAGAAAACCTAAACCAGATATCTAATTGAATTACGTTGGCCACACATGCTTCAAAACAAGTATCCTATTCACAAGAACAAGATACGAGGATTTAGTCTGATTACACCCAATTGAAAATACAATACACATCTGAAATGGAACTAGAACAAAGGAAATGAGACAAGGCTTCCAAAGGTTAGAGTTTGGAGCATCCACTGATTCTGCTTCTGGAGTTTTGAGTCTTTCCGATTGGCATGATTTTCCGATTCCTTTCCTTCTCTCAGGGTCGCGGATATAATGACATCATGATCGTAAACACCATACCGAACAACAATTGTTCTTAATTGGAGTTAGCAACATCGGGAGTCAACAACAAAATATGTATCATTTAACCAAGGGACTTTTACTAGAAAATAAGTAGTATCAAGGGGAATGGGACGAAAGTCTATTAAAACAAAGAGTTGTTTTAATGGCTACCCAGCCTAGAAGACTAGAGATCTTAAGGATTTAAGTGCAAGGGAAAATACAGTTAATTTGTGACTCTCGCTGGAATCACTGCAGAGATTAATTCCCCACCTGTTGTAATTATACAACAGTGATGCTTGCAATTTGTTTGCGCTATGCTTTCATTTCTAGTATCGTCGATTAAAAATTGCATAAGGTTTGCAATTCCCATATGTGATTTTGCAAGAGCCTCGAGCGTGAAGCTACTTTTTCTTTGTAATCATGGATTTTGTTCATACTCTTATCTTGTTGATGCAGAAGTACTTTGTTGATAAGACGTCCAACAAGAATTGCTTCATGCTATTTGCAAGAGAACTCTCTATCATCCACAGTGGAACCCCTGGTTATTGGCAGTGGACAAAAGAGAAGGAATCAAGGTAAGAAAACAATAGTCTAGGAACTTCATCTACAATTAGTGCAAGCCCTATTTAAAGCCTAGGCACTAACCAATGACATCGGGAGTAATAGGGTTACTAACGGACCAATTATTCCATTGTCTTGGGGCACCGCCACGTGATGTTCCAACACCATTATCTATCACACTCACGTTATACCGGGTCCCATAAGAACGTGTGAGTGATAAGAGTATTTGGACACCAAGTGGATGTGCCCCAAGATTATAAAATAATTACTCCTAATCATGACACTACTAGATTATGTCTAAAGATTACACTTGAAAACTAGAAAAGTTGTTTTTCATTTTTTTTTTTATGAAAAATGTGAAAATAATCGAAAGAAAACTCATAATTTCATTTACTAAGGATATGTGTGGTAACGTTTTTGTATTTTGTATTTTGTTTTTTATTTTTTGTTTTGTTTTGTTTTTTTTATTTTTTATCTTTCTAATTTTTTCACGCCACCCGTCGATGGAAATTGCGCCAGCAAGAATAATTTCGTTGGGCCCAATTTCGAAACAAGACATAAATCCTGGATCTACTGGCCTGTTTCGAAATCGGGCCGACGAAATCATTCTCGCTGGCGCAGCTAGTATCGACGGTTGGCGCAAAAAATGCACAGCAGCTAATGTCGGAGTAATTTCTTGGTCAGTAGATCCATGATTTATGTATATAAACACGTGAGAGCGTACATAATGTGTATGTATATACATATACAAACATATTTTCGTAACTAACGATTGTGTTACAACCCTTTAGTAATATTGTAAAAGTGTACGAGGTTGCCTTATTTGTGAAGGACTGAAAATTCAGTGAATGATTGTATAAAAACAAAAAACGAGCCAAACATCACCTGTATTATCGGAAATTAAGTTACAATGGAGTAGAGAATGAAAAATAAAGGCATAAAGCTTCCAAATGTCGGAATTAAAAGCTTGAACGAAGAAATAAACTGAGTCGCAGGAATTCAGACGTCAATAAAGGTAAAAAGCTGTATGAATTGATATGAAATCGAGTACTTAGACGTGGAGCTTTTGGCCTACACTCTTTTCCCCCTTTTATAACAGCAAATTTCCTGGAAAATAGTACAAGAAGGCCCTACAATTGTGTTCACATGAGCCACGTTCTGACTTCTTCTAAAATCATTCCCACTTACTTAGAAAAGTTTGAAATATGCCCGATCATTGATATTCACAGCAATGACCCGCCATTTGCCCCATTTATAACGCCAAAAAATGGGCATAAGTCCTATTTTTTATGGCCTATTCATACTTCATTGTATGCACGAACCATTTTGAATACATTCACGGTTCACTTAACCTCTATGTAGCAAAACCACACTTGTAGCCATTGTAAACATTGAATAAGGGAGGAATATTCACAGCTCACTTTTGGGGAGCCTCTCCCAGGCTGCCACATGGCAAGTGGCACTTGTGGAGAGGTGCCACTTTCTCCTATAAATACCCCCCTCATTCTTCATATTTCACACTCCTCTCACATCTCTAAGACCCCTCTCCACTCTCATATACAGAGTTTTGACCCATGAGGGTGCTTTGACTTTTAGTTCTGAGAAGTTTCAGGGAGCTCTTTGTTAGAAAAAAAACCCAACTTTCTCTCCAGAGTTTTAGTTTGACGGGCTCGGGTTGGTCGATATTCGATCTACAACTCGAAAATCCAAAATTGCGCAAAAGCTTTGGTGGAGAAATCTCGGAACCAAAAACCTTGCAGAAACTCTTTCTGACGTCCAACGTAGTCAAATCCTATCGGAGGCTATACTTGGTTTTCATGAGAAAATTCAGGCAATCTTATATCTCTAGCAGAAGCTCTGTCCGATTCTCCACTCGGGGTTCGAGCTGGGAGTCTGTAAGTGATTTTTTTCAAAACTATTCGTATCTGCATGCTTAGCTGATTTAGCATGTAGGTAGCGTACTTATATTTTTGGCAGCTTGGCCGTTTGGGTCGGGCCCGCATTTAGATCCTGATATTAAAAGCTATATATATATATATATAAGCTATATATATATATATATATACAGAGCGGATCCAGTCAGGACTCCCGCATTTTAATAAAATCCGGACCTCCCTCTCCCGGTCAAATGGTCGGGATCCGAACCGTTAGATGTGTTTAAAATGTGTTTTCAAGGGCCTACGCGAAGATTCGGCAAAAAAAAATGACTGGGAAGGCCTTCATCCGAGTAGTTTTCATGAAATATATATCCTACGGTTTGTCATGAAAACTACTCGGATGAAGCCCTTCCCGGTCATTTTTTTTGCCGAATCTTCGCACTAGATCCACTCTGTATATATATATATATATATATATATATATATATATATAGGAAGCCGATCTCCTAAGGGCTCCCTTAGCCAAAATTCCGTGCGGACCAAGCCCTTTTTCAACTTTCCGGATTAAATTTTGACGATCCGAACAGCTCAATGTTTTTAAAATGCATTTCCAGGTCCACGCGAAAAATATTCAAAAAAATACGGAAGGATTGACACAGCTGCAAAATGTACATATGTACAGTTTTACCGAAAACTGTGTGGATCAAGCCCTTCCGGGTATTTTTTTTTGAAGATTTTTCGCGTGGACCCTTAAAAATGCATTTTAAAAACATTGAGCGGTTCGGATCGTCAAAATTTGATCCGGAAGGGCTTGGTCCGCACGGAATTTGGCTAAGGGAGCCCTTAGGAGATCATTCTCCTATATATATATATATATATATATACACTAAACTTCACCTCCAAACTCCCTGATTCTGTTAAGTTCCGGACCTCCACCTTCCCAATTTTTTTTTGAAAATCCGAACCGTTAGATGTGTTTAAAAGGTGTTTTCAAGGTCCAACGCGAAGATTTGGCAAAAAAAAATACCCGGAAAGGCTTGATCGGAGCAGTTTTTCACAAAACGTATATATAGCGTTTTTGTGAAAAACTGCTCCGATCAAGCCCTTCCGGGTATTTTTTTTTGCCAAATCTTCGCGTTGGACCTTGAAAACACCTTTTAAACACATCTAACGGTTCGGATCGTCGAAATTTGGTCCGGAAAGTGTAGTCCGGACGGTAGGTCCGTAACTTAAGGTTTGGATAGGAAGCTCACTGTATATATATATATATATAATCTGTCTGTGAGTATGGTGAGTCGAGAGAATTTACTTAATCATTGTTAAGAGTTTATACGATGCATCGATCCCGCCATCGCTTTAGCTACGCTGGTGTGCACAAGGCCCAAACTTCTAGGGAGTATCCACGGAGTGCATCACATTCGTTGGGCCCAATATACATTAAATGACTCATATCCACTTAAAAGGCTAAGCCTTGTAAGTGGTGAGTCATCCCATTGTATATTAAGGTCCAACTCTTTTTTTATTTTTTCAATGTGGGACTTAACCTTCACACATGTTCTAACAAATCTCCCCCTCATGTGTGAACCGTTCATTGAGCCTTGCCTATTTCTTTGCATCAAACTCCCCTTTGATTCTGATCTACACTCTCAACCCAATCTTTCAAACTAGGCTTATTCTGCACCAACTCCATTGATTCAGGTCCATCCATCAAATTCTCCATTGAGAGCCAACGTGCCCATTCACTGGCACCATGCTCCCCGATGAGAAAGTCCATTGAGAGCCAACGTGCCCGTTCACTGGCACCATGCTCCCTGACGAGTCAACGAGCAACACGTGTTCCATTCGCTTGCATCACCTTGCAATGGGCACACCGGATTACTTACACTGTCGGATTGTTCTGTTTCCATCACTTGGAGTTCACCATGCAAGCTTATCCATGGCGCGCCAAGAGTCTGCCCATAGATCGTCAACCATCGGCTCTGATACCACCTGTTAGGAGTTTATACGATGCATCGATCCCGCCATCACTTTAGCTATGCTGGCGTGCACAAGGCCCAAACTTCTGGGGAGTATCCACGGAGTCCATCATATTCGTTGGGCCCAATATACATTAAATGACTCATATCCACTTAAAAGGCTAAGCCTTGTAAGTGGTGAGTTATCCAATTGTATATTAAGGTCGAACCCTTTTTCTATTTTTTCAATGTGGGACTTAACCTTCACACATGTTCTAACAATAAAAAACGTGTTTCTGTTGTCTGGCACATCAATAATTTCACTGGGGGCTGCGGGGAGGAATATTAGAAAGGCTAATAAAACAACATACGCGTCGAAGCGGGCTTGGTTCTCTGAAGGGACCATTGTGAGCCGACCTCCCTGTTGGGCTTTTTTCCGGTACTTTCTGGGATCGCGAACCTTGGCTTAGTTGTCTGTCGTCCTGGTGGCGTCACAATACCTCAAAAATAATACTTCCTCTGTCCCAAATTGTTTGTCCCTTTTGGGGAATCCAATTTTTTAAGGGGATAAAACTATTGTCTTAGATTTTCAAAATTATCCTTCCAAACTGTGAAGTTTATTAACTGGTTTTAAATGGTTTATATCTTTCAGTATGGATATAAAAAATATGCAATATGGATCTTATTTGATAGATTTCAATTAGTTGTTTTATACAAAGTTTTAAAAATCATCAAAAACATCATGAAAAACGTAAGGGTGAGCAGCCGTACGCGTATAGTTTGAAACCAGTAAAATTACTTGTATCAAGGCATGTCTGGAAACTATTCAAGAATCTAAAGATGCTTAAATTTACTTACAGACTCCCGATCTTAGTATCGGGAAAGAAAGGACAAAATATAAAAGAAATTCACAAGTCTGGCGGAATTTTCGTTGAGGAATAGAGTAAAGTTGGCTGCCCAAGTTGCTACGGAAATTCGGGCAGAATTACGGCTGTAAATGAGTGATTTTTGTGGGGTCGTTTGAGAAAATCAAGAAGAACTCCTCCTAGTATTGAGAGATGAACGCTGCTATGGGGACCGACCACCATGCACCGACGGCGTACCGACGGCGTCGGTGCCGCCGTTGTGGGGCCCAAACGATCGATCCGAGCCGTTCATCGTTCTCAGAATCAAATTCCGAGTGGGACAACGCGGGAATCGAGGCAATCGGACGGCTGTAAGAGCTCGATCCAAAATCACCCCCATTTCATTCCAAATTGTCGGTACGCCGTCGGTGCATGGTGGTCGGTCCTCATATCTTTTCCGATTGAGAGATTGTCCAAGATGGTTTGAGGAAATCGAGCAAAACTTCGGCAAAGGTTGGGAATGATGCAAGAGCATAAAGTTCTGACTGAACAGAAGAGTCTTCTTATCAAGCCTTTAATTTTTGGTCAAAGTACTCCATAGTCAGTCATTAATATGACATATATATGCATGTTGTTAGTTATATTAAACACATTGTTTCTAGGTTTATGTTAATTATTTTTCATGCATGTAGTTGAAGGGTTGTCTAGTTATTTCATAGGTATGTGTTGGAAATTGTCTAGCTTTTTTTATTAGTCTTGAAGTGTTATCTTTGTAATGCCTATTTATAGGCGATCTAATGAAATAAGAAGAGTATGAGTTTATGAAAATATGGTGCAAGTGCGTCTTGCTTGGAGTGAGTGATTCCTCCTACCATGAAGTGTGTGATTTGGTCGCGTTGAGTGGCATCCGCGATTAGTAGTGTTGAGTGGCATCCGCTACCCCGCTTTCCACTTCATTTATTCGATATGTCGGATACAAATATCCACTTGTAGGGTTTGACATAATCGAAAGGTTAAATTCCATGGGCATCCCCTCATCTATTTCATTTTTCCTAGAACACCCCCAAACCTTTAAAAACGTTCATACACACCCCCTCATCTATTCGAAATTGAAAAAAACCCTTAATCCGTTAACAGAAGTAAAAAAAGGACAAGTTTACCCTTGCAAAATTTTCCCAAGTGCAAACACAACCTCTTCTCTCTCCCATTTACCTGCAACAACAGAAACCACCGGGGAAAAAGTTGAAGTAAACAAATACAGCAGAATATAGGTTAATCGATCAGAAATACTTCATTCACCACAATTTATTGTTGAGAAAAGAAAAAAAAACCGATCAGATTTACTTCATTTTTTCTCTCTAGCTTAAAACCCTAGCTGCAGCTCCCATTTCAAACCCCAGCCGACTGGCCCCAAGCCGCCATTTCCTCGTCCAGTGACTAGTGGTGTGATCGGCAAGGAGTTGCGCCGTCCGACTTGGGTCGTTGACATCCAGCGAGGGTCGACGGGAACGCGACGGGAACGGTGTTTTGGGCAAATCTGGGTCGTCTTTTCTTGTTTATGATCTTGGCGTGGGTAGAAGATGTCCGGCGAGTCTCCGGCGATGGACGGTAGGTGCTGATGCTCATTCGGTATCCTCCTTTGATCTTCTTTCTGCTTCAACCCAAAAAGTAACGATTGGATTCACATGGTAAATGTCTGACCAAGTTTGATTTTTTCAAAAGTGTTCAAATAGGAATTTGGGTTTGCCTTACTGAAGTGAAGTTGGTTCTGATTGCTCTCTGATCAGATGCCATGTTGGGAATTTAGATATTAGAGGCACGTAATTTAATTTAATTTAATACTATATGGCCACAATGGATTTGTTTCATATAGGGCTTGATTTGGGTTCAATTGATTCATACTCGATTTGGGTTTTTCGAAATTTCTGCGTATAGGGCTTGAAAGGGTTATTCTTGCCAGGGGTGGGGAAGAACAGAGACAAGTGTAGCTCATGGGGTTATTCTTGTTCAAGGGCATTTTGGTATAAAAAATGTACAAATGAAGGAGCTACAACCGGTTGTGTAACGGAAGGGGTCCGGATGGATAACGGTGAAAGGTGAGGGGGGTGATTTTGGACGTTTTTAAAGGTTAGGGGGTGTTCTAGGAAAAATGGAATAGATGAGGGGGTCTCCATGGAATTTAGCCTAATCGAAACTTAGGATATCCCCAATGGTATAATCAAACTTGAATACTCAAAAGTTGTCAAATTAGCTTTTGGTTATCCATTTAGAAGTTGCTAAAGCTAGCAATGTCAAGTCTTACATTGGTGTGTTTTGTCCATACTCAATAAACAAATATCTCCCATTACTTTTTAAAATTTGGATAACCAAAACTTGTTGCCTCACTTTTTCAAACAAGAAAAAAAAAAGTGCGCAAATGCAGTTGTTTGAAAAAGACTTACATTAAAACCAATTTTTGTAGCAATACATTGTTTAAAAAAACAAAAATTGTTTTATGGAAAAACTATTTTTGAAAAAAAAAAACAAATAGTTTGTCAAAAACTTTTTTCGAAAAAACAATTTTGGAAGAAAAAAAAAACCGTTTTCAAAAAACAGTTCTAAAAAAATAGTTTTGAAAATAATTGCTCGAAATCACTGTTCAGAGAGAGAGGTGGAAGGGAAGAGAGAGAAGATTTTGATGTAGTAATGGGTGCACTTGATTGAGTGAGTATGTGTGGGGTCTACTAAATTTGATTATTGTGAAAAAGTTGCTAGTTTTGAGTATCCAAATGGCAAAATTTGATTATTGGTTACGATGTTGCTAACTTTGGTTATTCCATTATGAGTATTATATGGGTCACACATTGTTAACTTCAACAACATTTTCATTTTGAGTATGTCATTGGAGATAACTTATAAGCTTACTCAAGGAGTATCATCAATAACTACCGGGATGTGGATTTCATTAATAATTAATAGGTGTCATACATGTAATGTTGCGACCCAACTCACCGAGACTATTGACTCTAAAGAGGATCTCCCTCTCTAATGAATCAAAGTTAACAACATTAAATATACACATCTATTAATTATCTTTGAATTAAGAGTAAAGTATTCATAATAACCATAGGTTATAATTGTCTTATAATACGAGTATTAAGAAAATTACCATAAAGCGGTACTGTTCAATACACATGTACTAACATAATGAGTTGGAACTTAAATTGGTCCATGCAGTCAAGACAGACATACTAAAACATTGTGCTACAATCTTACTGATGGCGCGTCAAATTTCATCTAAGACTGTGAACCAAAATTTATATTCCGCAAGAACCGATGATCCAAGCTTTCGTGTGTAAGTTGTACTTTACATACTAGATCATCTACTATGTAAAATAAAAGACACCCATGCACAACGTACAATAAAATCATGCAATCATTGCCAATAAAAGATTCACATCAAAAGGGATGAAACTGAATAATAAATAATAAATTAAGTATAAATTTCTAATAGCTTGGACTGAGAAAATCAACCATGACATCGGCGATCCTGATACAGATCAATATTGGAAGTATTTTAGAAATATAGGAATTTTATTTTATTATTTGAAATTAGTATTCTAGTAGGTATTTTATTTTAATCAAGATTTTATTTTCCTAGTTTGTTTTAATGTAGTGGGAATGTTTATTTCTATATCTTGCTAGGATTCTTCGAATTAGGAAATTAGGAATCTTAGAGTATTTAGTTTCCTTTCTCTTTATTTCTTTATTAACTGGGATTCAGCTTTCTGTTTTGTTGTTTCCTTTTCAGTCCTACTTTTCTAGTATCAAATAAGCTGCATGGTTACATTAAAATTTGGTTGTTTATGATTTATGAAAAACTGAGTATTTACTCAATTATCGTTTGTTCATAGAGGTCAAATGATCAATAACAGTGGAACAGAAGGTTTGGCTATCGGTAAACCTTAGTACCAGTACCCTGTTTCAATGGATGATCAGTAAGTTTGGCTACCGGTAACCGATGGTGGTTAAGGCATTGGTTCAGAATTGGTGCAAACCAATCCAAGGTGCTTTTGGATCTGTAAATAGAGCCCAAATCACAACCATTCAACAAACAATTCATAAGCCGTTGCTCAGCCGAAATTCTTTTAAGTCGCTTTCTTGTTCTGTTACATTGTTACTCTACAAAAACGGTGTCAACAGACTCTTGGTTCTATTGATACTTTTTCGACTCCGTATTCTGTCTGTCCTTCGTCTGTGCCAGGCAAGCAGAAGGTCTTTAAATTGGGCTTTGTTGTATCCTTAAACAGATTCGCTATCAACCTAGTGTACACCAATCGGTGGGGGCGAATACTGTTTTTGGGAAAGCGACAACGTAACATGACTCAAAACATTCTCCATCAAGGCGATCAATTTCTGAATTACCCAAATTCTGCACCAACAGACGCGGCTTGGAAACATTAGAAAGGAAGTAACTATTGATACCAATGAGAGACCATACCTCTCGAAGGCGACATTGGCGGGTTGGCCAATAATCGGGTTACTGGGGCTCGATTTATGACCGTCAATCAAAAGAAAGACTATTCTCTGTCGTTATATGCTATGCCTCATCCTTAGCATATGCAGATGAAAATGTTTTATGATGCTTGATGAATGATGAAATGAAATACCGAGGTCCCATTAGTAGTAGTAGGTAGACAGGTTTTAGTGGCCAGCTGACCTTACAGTCGGCTAGCAAATTGATTTACATACGAACTTACATGTTTTCTTTGCCCTGATCTTACTCTTACCTCTCAAGTACAAAATCTCTCTTTGACATTTTGGTTACTAAAACCAAGTGGTGACTCCTACTAGATGAAGTGCACCACAATGGGGCACTTCTGATATAGATATATGGGTGTCATGAGCTCGTGGATAGGTCATCCTTTGTGAGAATTCCCACCGCCGCGAGCATGTATCCACAGGACCACAGTGTATGTCGTAGATGTACGTAACAAACTACTGGGGAACAACACAGGAATTTGTGTTTTCTATTCTCGATTGTTCTTGCCATTGTGCGTTTGTTGGTTTGGCTAAGTTTCTTGAACATATAAAAAATGCAGAAAGTTAAACATTCTTATACTTTTGTTTCCTTTCTTTGTAACTGCATGGGGCCTAAGTTTTTTCTCCGGTTAGCCGTATTCATTCCAATCATGCATGAGGAATGTATGAAACTCCGCACAATCTTTTTAAGAAAATAAAAAAATGCTTAGTACATGCCCACAATAAAAAATGTTACTCGCAGCGAGAACAGAAGTACCTAAACTCGAGAGCTTTGCAATTGAGTACTAATTTGTCCAATCATTTACAAATTTATTAATCACATGCCATTCCCAATCTTTCATTCTCCAACATTAATAATTTACCATTCTGATGATTTGTGTTGTAGTGGGGAAGACATCGAAGTGGCTGAGCTATTGAAGGTATCTTGGTTAGACATCCGTGCCACCATCCGAACAATTAATCTCTCACCCGGAACTTGGTACGAAATTGTATTTGTCGTGAAGAAAAATGATAATTACCAAAAAAACACCTCAAAAATTAGTGTTGATCTTATCGTCAGACCCCAACACTCAAAAGCTCTGAAGCGCTCTGAAAGTTTAGAAGGAAAGCCGTTGCAAAATTGGTTTGAGATCCTGGTAGGTGAGTTCCAGATGTTACCAGAGTACGTTGGAAACATGAAATTCAGTCTGGAGCAACATGATGGGAACTGGAAGTATGGACTTGACGTGAAATGTGCTATTATTCGACCTAAGAAGGAAAAAATTTGAAATGCTATTGGGCTTTTATGCTTGATGGAAAGTGACGGAGGTCAAATGTCTACTGTGGTTGTTTGTCTAAAAGATAATGTGATTGAATGTGGATAATCGTTAGTTTAGTTGTCACATGCACATTTCTTCTGAGGTTATCTTGTTACTTTCTGTAAATTTATTACTTGCTTGTAAGAAGTTTCTGTTAAGTCTTTTTGTACAACTTAGCTTATATAGTAGTACGAAGTTAAAGTACAAACTAACATCTTAATTATCTTTGCTTTGGAATAGAACTTTGAAAATGAAAAATGCATGCATGTTTTTTGAAATTCAGAAGAATGTTTGCCTTGAAGAGTGTAGTGGGCCAAATCCAACTGGCGCCACTGGTAGGCCAAATCCAATCAGGCAATACGTACGCCTGACGCCACT
The DNA here is from genome assembly GCA_016920895.1 of Vaccinium myrtillus. Lineage (NCBI taxonomy): Eukaryota > Viridiplantae > Streptophyta > Magnoliopsida > Ericales > Ericaceae > Vaccinium > Vaccinium myrtillus. The sequence goes on along the minus strand of CM029273.1, from coordinate 30,456,087 downwards.
GGTAGCCCCATTCTACTACGGCTTGTATGGGTCGGAATGTCGGATGTTCGGCCCATTCTTCTCTTGAAGCCCATTTAGCAAACCCACCATGGGAGCCCAATGGTTGGGGCGAGAAATTAATACCGGCCCATGTAGATGACACTACAGCCAGTTGGATTCTACGTGGCCTCTTGGTGTCACGTCATGGACAAGTGTGTTCGGCCAGTTGTGAACCAAAATGTGGATACCTACCCGTTGTGGCACGAATTCGCACAAAGGATGGTCAAATAGTGAAACACTAGACACCCGTTGCTGCATGCCATTTACACTGGCTACGCCAGTATATAAAGAATGGGGTCAGCTGACCCCATGGGTAAAAAAAAAAAAAATACTACTCTCTCCGTCCCTTTTTAAATGTGTTACCTCGTAAATCCAACTTATTAAAGAAACATCATCATTAGACTTTTTCCTCCACTTTACACTTTTCACATCAACTTTTACCCCTACTTTCCAAAATTATCCTCCACTTTTACCCATTAACTCTTTACCTACTAACTTTTCAAAGGGCAAAATGATAATTGTACAAACTTTTACCCATTAACTTTTCAAATCACACACTTATTTAGGGACAGCCCAAAATGGAAATATCTACATTTAAAAAGGGACGGAGGGAGTACTATTATATTAAAATTATTCTAAAAATTCATAAATGAACCCCCTAAATTTGGAGGTAATATCACTGGATAACTCTTAAAAGTTCATAAAAGTTTTATTGTGTGGTTTATTTGAATTCTCGTCACTCATTTTGTTCTTTTGATAAGGAGATGTTAATATGTCATGCTAGGTTAAGCTTTAAATGCGATTTTTGTTGGAACAAGATTTATTGTCGTCATTATTGTGATGTTTTTCTTTGATTTATGGTTGGTAAAGATATTTTATGTTTATGAATGACCACACACTTCCGAATTTCTGGAGTTGCCACTGACCGTTTATCAGTGATGCTCGTTGCAGTGCACCTTATTTGTTTAGATCTGCCTCGATTTTCGAAACCAAGAAACCAAATGGACATTTTGATGTTCAGGAGTCTAGGGTATGACAAGAGGAATGTGTTAAGCACCCCTCTTCTCCCTGAACAGACTATTCAAGATTTACTTTAACTCTACTAGTCCTACTAACTAGTATATACATACAGTTTTTCATATATTAATGTGAATAATTAGGCCAAATGATATGAAAATAAATAAGATATCACAAATTTTCTTAGTGAATTCTGTGTTAAAATTTGTGTGCTAAAGAGGTTCACACAAATATTTATTTTCTCATATAGAGAGTTGATTGTTACTCAAAGAGAAGTCCTAGGATAATATCAATACAATAGATACTTTGTTTCTTGATTTTCCTAATTTTTGTTGTAAAGAGTGTGTACTTTGTTTTGAACTTGTGTATTAAGGATTTTCTTGTGAATTACCAGGATTTATGAGTATTCATGGTAAAAATGTTAAAACAAAACCCGATATTAATGTATAAAATAGAAGAGGTTGTAGAGTGTACATCGACCATCTACGGGAAGATTTAGATTTTAGTAAGTTGTTTACATAAAATTAATTTGTGGGCTGATTTGTCGAGCTAAGTGTTCAAATATTTTTGAGTATGGTGTTCAAATATTTGAGTAAGGTGTTCAACAATGACTATATTAAACTAAAACTAAAATTTTTACATGTATTTCTGGACAAATTTTTTTTTGAGGGTGTTCAGCTGATCACCCTTCAATAAGGGTGGAGCCGCCTATGTGGCCTATATTCATTTAACATAAAAAGCTATGGTTTGTTCTATTGCTTTCGCAAGTACTGATTACTAGCATGTAATAGTTATGGGTGATAACATGAGGTAAACGGGACAGGGGACGGGGATCATGCAATGAATAAATAAAAGAAAACAGAATAACCAAAGGGTTCTGGTGCATAACTAATTGCAGGCCTGCAGATCTAACTTGTGGCTGCTGCTTGAGGCCCATCAGCCGCTACATGCATATACGACAATCCAGCAGCCGCCACTACGTGGCTCAGCCGCTGTTCCTCGTACCAGAAACAACATACTGGAAGCGCGGTAAAAATAAGGATTAATTTACTGTACGCCCCCTAATTGTTTATATGTTTCATTAGCCAAATATTCACAATAATGATTGACAAAAAAAATGTTGGATTTCCATTTTTCAGAAAAAACATGGATGCAATTACTTTCAATGGGCAGATCCTGAAAGCAAACCTGGAGTGTTGGAGTATGCTAAGATCATGCAAGGCAACAAAGAAGAGCTGGAATGAGAGAACAAACGTTTGGAAGATGAAAATGAGGCTCTGATAGTGAAGATAACAGAGTTGACTGAGATAAATGTCAAGTTAGCAACAAGTGGTAATGGCAGCCGAAATGCACAGATTGGAGGACAGAATACTACAAGCAGCAAAGTAGTGGCAGTCCTTGTTGTAATTGTCTGTGTAATTGGTGTGTTTGTGTCTTTGGCAAATCATAAGCCTAAGACCAAGCATTTGTATCTGTTGGGACCACAATGAACAACTATGAATGAATGAATGAATGAATGAATGAATGAGTTAACTATCTGTGTATGTTCACATTGTTTATCACAAATGGAAACTAGAAAAAAACATAAGATCATCCAGTACATCCCTTCCAGTGGGATGCAAGCAAAATCAATTGACATCCCTGTATCATTTCACATCCCTGTATTGATTCCTCTAGATTTCAAAGCATTCTAAATAGAGATAAAGAACTCTTTTTCCAGACAACATTAGATTAAGTAAATAGTTCAAGGCAAGCCATAGTTCAAACATGTTCAAACCAAAACACAAGTCATTATTGCCAAGCCAAGGCAATATTCAATACAAGGATGAAACAAACTACAATTGTAGCCTTAATACATCAACCAAACATCTAAACCAATTTCTAGGTGGTAGATTTTTTAGTGGAGGATGGTGTTGATGTTGCTCCTTGGGAGTAAGGTGTCATTGTGCCTGCCATTGTAGCACTTCCACTAGCACTACCACTTGCACATGATGCTGTAGATGATCTTGGTGAGGAAGTCATGAAAATGGCATTTCCTATCCATGTGGGTCTCATGAATCCCTACATTAGTAACAATTTATGTTATGTCTTTGTCCTTGGGTAATGATCTTATACTATACATATACTATACTACCATGATTATGGTGGATTTGTTCATACCTGTGGGATTGGGAGACCCACTCTTGGGGCAACCAGCCCTCTACCTCCAAACCTTGACATTTGCACCCTCCCACCTCTTCCTCTATTCTCTGTCATTGGTTCTTTGCCTTTTCCAATAGTTGGTTTTTTAACTCCACCATTGGTTGAACCTCTTCCTCTTCCACCCATCTCATTGGTGTTTGCACCTTGTTCTCTGCCAATGATGATACCAAGGTTTGCACCCCTTCCTCTGCCACCCAAATCACCAATGCTTGCACCCCTTGCTCTGCCCCCCTTGCTCTGTCACCTCTGGATCTGCCACCCCTTTCTACTCCACCACCCCTTTCTCCTCTTCCTTTGCTGGATCTGCCACCCCTGGATCTGCCACCACCACTTTGTGAACCTCTTCCTCTAGTAACCCCACTCTGCATATATAAAATGTTTGTATAAAGTAATAAAAACTATGTTTGAACTAAAAATTAGAAGGAATAAATTTAAGACATGAAATAAACAGCATACCACTTGGGCATTACTTGTTGTTGTTACCACCATAACTGAGCATGTTCTTGCATTGTGGCCTGATTGCTTGCATTTTCCACATCTTAGTGTTGTGTAATGCTTCCTAACTCCTGAGGATGTCTTTGGTTCATCTTCTCCCTTCCTCCTGTTCTTCTTTGGTCTACCACTCCTCTTTCTAAGAGGAGGAGGATTGGTAGGATCATACTCTGTACGGACCCACATTGTTTGGTCAGGAATTGGTTTTATGATATGGTTGTATGTCCTTCCAAAAGTACTACAGTGGTAGTACTTGTTAACATACTGTTCAGGGTCACTTCTATCAGTAATAATGGCAGCCAATCCATGAACACATGGTACCCCAGACACATCCCATTTCCTGCAACTACATGTCTTCTGACCTATGTCGACAATGTAAGTCCTAAGTACAGTAATTACCTCAAATATTGTGCTGCCACTATACATCACCTCACACTCCCCTACCCACTTCTTGGTTTGCTCCAATTTGGTTCTAATCCTTGGACAAATGGTACCCTTAAACCCCATCCCAAACTTGAATCTTGTTTGCAACCTTGTCATTAGGTACCTTCTAATACTTTCCAACATGGTCAAGATTGGTTTGTCTCTTGCATCTTTAATAGCTTCATTGAAAGCTTCACTTGTGTTATTATCCATTCTATTGCACTTGGACCTTGTACTATACATGCACCTAGCCCATGTTATTGGCTCTTCCCTCATCAACCATTCATAAGCTTCCTCATCTATTTCCTTAATTTCATTCATCTTCTGATCAAATTCTTGAGTTGTGTATGCAGATGCAGCCCCCCACATAAGGTCTTTCCACTCTTTACCCTTGTAGATCTTATTAAAATTTGCATACATATGCCTAATGCAGTACCTATGTTCTGTATTAGGATAGTAGTCCGCAAATACCTGTGTCAAGCCCTACAATGACAATGTTCAAGCAACAATATATCAAAAGTAAACAACACTATACAATTGAAAGAATGATCTTAAAGACTTGTAAATGAAGCAGTAATACAATATATAGGGAGTATTAATTACCTTTTGTCTGTCAGAAATGAAACACCAATGCTTTTCCTCCGGATGACCTATAATCTCTTCAAGATTCTCCATGAACCATGCCCAACTGTCTTTTGTTTCAGCCTCCACAACTGCCATTGCCAAAGGAAACATCTGATTGTTCCCATCTTTTGCAACGGCATGCATCAGTTGTCCTCCAAATGGTCCTTTTAAGAAACATGCATCTAGCCCAATAATGGGTCTGCAGCCTTCTAAAAAACCCTTCACTTGTGCATCAAAACTCACAAACATCCTCTGAAACAATGGCCCATCAGCAATCAAGGGTCTCTCCACTTTCAAAATTGCCCTACTACCTGGATTCTGAATTCTAACCATCTCACAGTAGTCCCACAACCTAGCATACTGTTCTTTATAGCTTCCTTGAATTAATTCAAGTGCCTTCCTTTTTGCCCTATAGACTTGGTTTTGTGAAACATTTATCAAACACTCTCTCCTAACTGTCTTCTTCATTGATTTAACCTTCATCTCAGGAGCATCACTAATTTTGGCCAAGTACTTTTGGGAAAGCCATGTTGAAGTTGCATTATTATTGAAGTACTTCCTAGTACACTCATGCTGTTGGTTGATTTTTTTAATTTGAAAGGATCTCTCTCCATACATGGGAGAGGCATGAAGTCTAAAGCCACAATTCTCAGCACACTTCACAGTGACCCTACTAGACTCATTCTTAATGAACTTAAATGTGTACCCTTCTTTTATGTGGTATTCCCTCAATAATTGCCTAAACGCCTTCACATTAGGGAACTTCATCCCCTCTATTAATTGTGGGTTCTTCAAGTAACTGTCTTTGAACTCAGGGTAAACATGATTCCCATTTTCATCCTCCTCTTGCTCTACCAAGTTGTTATCATCACTATCAGAACCGGCATCCATTACTTGATCAACCCCAAAGTTCAACCCTAAACCTATGATGGGAATACTCTCCTCCTGTTCATCATCAGAAGATTCCTCTACCCTACTTAAAGAGGCATTGGAACTTGACTCACTATCCTCATAGGGGTCCCACTCACTGTCTGACTCACTATCCTCATCCATTGCTTCCTCTATATCCACACCTTGTTCTTCTTGTACTTGTTCACCTCCTACTTCATCTCCAACTTCAACATGTCTATCTCCATCTCCATCACCACCCCCCAGTCCAATCCCTACTTCCAAGTCAGTCCCAACATCAGTTAACACATCTACCCCACTTGTTCCTGTACCTACAGGATCGTCGTCATCATTTTCATCCTCCTCATTAGGACAGTCAACAAATATTTCAGTTACAACACTACCAGAATTCACTGCAAACATGTTAACCAAATCAGCTTGACTACGCAAAGGTACTAAGCCAATATTCATATTAGAATTTGAAAGTTTATAAAACAGAGAAATGTTATCTTCAAGTCCATACCCACAATCCCTAATTGTAGCCAATAACTCAACAAAATTATATATATTTGGGTCTACCTTGCTGCTTGCAACCACTCCATTCAAATATTTAATAGGCGGCCCTTCCACAATTTGGCCACCAACGTGTATGTCCAAACTAAATGAAAATACAGCCATTTCCTGCAAACAAAATACAGACAAACACAAAGATATTCAGAATTTAGGGTTTCACTATTAATTACGATTAGGGTTCAGCAAATGTCAAAACTTTTAGTTAGTATTTCCAAAATTTCTGAGTACGGTTGGTTTTTTGTGATAAAGTGAGTCGATAGGGTTAGGGTTCCAAAAATTGGCCTGTCAGAATATCCAAAATTAAGGGTTTCAGTATCAATTAGGGTTCGGGTTCTGAAAATTTCAAACAAATTTTGGGTTACGGCTTCGAAATTTTCAGAATAGGGGTGGGTTAGGGTTTCAAAATTTGCAAAGTTTCAAACGAATTTTCAGATCTGCATCGGGGGAGAGAGAGAGAGAGAGAGAGAGAGACAGAGAGGACTTCGTGTAGTAGGGGTTCGAATACATACTTACAGGGGTTCGAACGACTTCGTGAACCTGCAAAGCTATTTCAGATCTGCATCGGGGAGAGACAGAGAGATGGACTTCGTCGGTGATGTCGTTCATCGTCATGGAGATATAAGGGGATTGCTGAAGAAAGGGAGAGAGGTGGGTCGCTCATCGATCGTCTGTGTCTGTGGAAGGAGGGAAGAGTTAGAGAGAGAATGGACGATGGAACAATGAAAAAAAACGTACGGGTGAGTTTATATATATCGAGGGGTATAATGGTCTTTTCTACCTTTTCCGTTAACGGCGTTATGGCCTGATGGATTTTGATAGTTCAGGGGGTGAAAGTGTTGGATTTTATAGATGAGGGGGTGAAAGTGACAAAAGGTGATAGATTAGGGGGTGTACAGTAAATTAAGCCTAAAAATAAACATACTACGTGGCTCAGCCGGTACGGGAATCATCTGTTGGGGATTTAACACCCCGATCCCACCGTTACTGAAGCGCGATAAAAAAAAACAATAAAGCGCAAGCACAAATCAACACACAAGTAATTTTTACGTGGTTTCCTAAAATCGGGTACGTCCACGGGAGAGAGAGATATCCACTATATTTGAAAAAATAGAGATACAATGTGACGTGAAAAAATCCACCCAAAGAGCACTTAACACTTGGCTCTATACAATGTTTTTCGCTCACCCCCACACTCTATTTTTCCTCACCAATTTTCTCCTTTCAAACTCACAACCCCGAAGCGCACGGCAAACCCCCATGGGCTGCCTTCCCTCGTGCCCTTCTCCGGTTGCTCTTCCCTCTCTCACTTTTCACCTCTTCACTAAACACACACACACACACACACACACATATGCATTAGTACACAACAAACAAGAGAAGCTCAATGACCCTTCAAATGCCGAGAATACTCTGGAACCGCTGCCACAATAATGCTCTTTGCCTCTTTGATACTTGTGAAATAACAACCCAAGGCTATTAAAAATTTCCACCAGAGAGCTGCCTTCATGCATTCATTGCATTTTATTCTTTTTTACGTGTTCCCACCTACCAAATGCATGCACATTTCAATTGTGAATTTCCTGAATTGATGGATGTTCACAGTATAGGAATAAGTGTTTAAACAAACTCAAGATAAAATTATTGGGTGGAGGATAATGCCAAAACTGTTTTTGATTAACATTTGCCAAATTATTACATGCAATATAAAATGTAGAAGTGTTTAGGTCGTTTAATTGAACATCTATGTGAAGCTACGGAGCCTCTTATGGCTTTTAATTGGATTCTTTACCTTGGATTGGTTTGTGGGCTGATTTTTTGGAATTAGTTGTTCAAACTTTTTGGGTAGGTTGTTCAAATATTTTTAGCTTAGGTGTTCAAAAAGGATAAAACTTAAATAAAAGTACAAAAAATTATATGTATTTTAAACAAATTTTCTTTTTTTAAGGGTGGTCAAATGACCACTCAAGAGGCTATGTAGAGCCACCTGTGAACGGGGTGCATGGAAACCTATGTGGCGATCTAGAGTTTACCCTTATATTGAAATTTAGGGGACTGAAGTAAAATCTCACTCAAACTACAGGGACCGATATTTGTAGTTCACAGATTTATCAATCCGACGGTTTTATCCAATCTAACATACATCCTTAATTTGTTCACCTTAGCACGGACCCAGCTATTGTACGACTACGAGGTATTTCGAAGTGATGAGTTAAGCCAAAATGTGCCATGAGAAGCCAGAGATGAGTGAGATACTCTCCTCCTCGTCTCAACTGTTGAGCATGATGTCGTCCTTTACATTGGCTAGCAGCATAACCCAACATTTCCATCCAAACATGTACGATTGTTTGCCATTTTTTTTCTTCGTCCTTGTCCTTTCCGAGTAGTGATGCGAGCTTACACCCGTGAAATATCACGAAATGACTCCTCTCCCCTCCTCCTACAGGCATGTTCTCTTCCTTCACTATCCCCATCAAAATTTGCGAAGCTTTTTTTTCCATCATTTGACTCATTTCTTTAAGCTCCTTGGGCGTAGTAGAGGTTTCTATGAAGTTCCAGAGGTCAGAATATAGGTCTCGGAACTTGATTTGCCCAATCCCAATTGGTAACATATTCGGATGCTCAACAAGGAGGTAGAGCATATATCGCGACATGCACTTGGCTCTGTCGAGCAAGAAAGACAGCAAATTGTTAGGATCCGGCTTCTGTATGAGTTGGTAACATATTTCTGTAGCAAGATGCCAGACAAGAATGCTTTGCTCGAACTCTATCTTAACGCTCCACTCCAGATCACCGTGGCCACCCCTTTCGAGTGACAGGCCTCCCCGACGGCCACACAAGTTTGTTCCTTCACCTTGCCTGTCCGCCCAAGACCTACCCTTCTTGAGCTCCTCAAAAATTTCGTTGGGTAAATCTTCTAATCGATTGAGAAAAAGTGGCGCTGGAGGAGTAATGCTCTTGTACACATAAATTTCGACAACTTCCTCAATGCGTAACAGCTCCAGAATTCTGAGGCAAAACAAAGGTTTTTTTTTTCTTGCAAGGCAAAAGCTTAGAAGACTGAACTGTTCCACAGTTTTTGACCACCTCTTGCGTTCTCGACCCCAGTTTGTTGGTATCATGGAACGGATGCGGTTGATGGTTTGTAACATTTTGGTTTTCTTATGCTTAATCAACCAATGAGCGGTTTGGTCAGAGAGGAATAATTCCGCAAATGCACATAAATCCAGAAGCACAGCAACTACCAACAACAACAGAGTTATTGTTAGGTCAATCTTGGAGGAGTTTTTTCTAAACAGTGTCTCGTCCAGTGTATATACCATCACCATCACAAATACACCGAGGATCAGTAAACTTCCGATGATTCGTCGAGTGACCCCCCATAAAGAATAGATTACCGTTGCTTTGGTGTACATAAGATCGTATATCAATCCGAGCTCAATCTCGATTATCTTTAAAGCCTTACTATGGTCCATATTCTCTTTTTCAAAGATTGCCCTGCTTGCATCCCGATCTTGGAAGTCAAGTATGAGGTCAGCAAAGAGACGCTTGACCATCTCAAGGAAGCTATGGGCCAAAACTATTTCATCTGCCTCGTCAGATTCAGGAAACGATTCGTCGAACACCGGGACGTCAAGCACTTGATGCGAATTAATGACATAGTACCCCTCCAACTGTCTCAACTTACATTCCTCCATGATCTTGGACTCGCTACTCGGGATATGAGGAATAGAGTCCCTAAACCTTTTCTCACTTGCCGAGAAAAGAGCCCAAACTCGTTCGCAATACTTGATCAGGCCAAGGAAGAAGACCACGATAAATAGGGGCGAGAGACGAGACGACGTTGACCAGGACATGAGAAAGATGCACACGATTATCACTGCTTGGACGACAACGGTGAAAGAATGCCTCAGCCATAGCTCATTGTCTTCCAACGAGTAAGCTGTGATGGTGTCCATCCCACCCATGTGCATAAGCAAGAAAGGGGCCCAAAACGCTGTTATCTCATAATCCGAAGCATGAGAATTGCTACTATCCTCCCAGTAGACTTGCCCAATGTCGTTGGAGAGGACGCCAAGGGCCATTGTGGCTACAGAGTCGGCAAGTAAGTAGGAAAGCCAAACAATGCATCTGACCCAAGTTTTGGCAATGTACTTTCTGCGGTTTCCGAAACCGACAAGGACTATTTGGGCAGTAAGGCTAAGTAGAATCAGACCTTGTAGCTGCCATTCCTTCCACAAGTTCCTCAAACTTGGTGGAAAAAGCTGGGCGCCCCGCCTTCTGTTGATCATAATCACACTGCCAACAACTGAGAATTATTTTAATATGCGAATGTTGAATGCTAGTCTAACAGTAGGAAATAAAATTATGACATTGAACTTTCTATATCTACGGTCCATATTGTGTTGGAGTAAACCTGATTTAATTTTAACCCATAATCAAAGGCCTCATAACCATAGTTTTAAATAGCGCCTCATAACTCATAAGAGCATCTCTATGCTTAATTACATAGGGGTGCTTTGGCAAAAAAGCGCAGAACTGGTTATTGGTTTTTTCGTTGTCTTTATTAAATTTTTTTTTTCACATTTATTAGTTTCGCGTCAAGTTTTCGTGGTTTATGAATTCGTCAAGTTTTCGTGGTTTATGAATTCGTCAACAAGTATAAAATTATGGTCAAAACTAATATTTTTTTGAATAAAGTTGAAAATAAACCAGTTTATTGGTTTAATTTTGGCTTTATTAAAAAAATTAAGTTTCAACTATAATTTTATACTTTTTGGATTCGTGTCGTCGAGACGAATCCATAAACCACACGCGAAGCTAATAAATGTAAAAAAACATTGAATAAAGACAACGAAAAAACCAAAAAACCATTTTTGCCTTTTTTTTTCCAAAGAACCCCATAATCCATTTCTCCATTTAAGACAGAAAATTACTCTACTAGTACAGTTTATAAAGAATCCCATCCCAAATATCCATATCTCTATTGATTAATTGGTTTCTGGCCTAGCTCCATGATCTGCAAACAAGAACCAAGGGAATAATGGGTTTCCATAAATTCTGGATATTGAATGTTTCGATTAATATTTTTATATGGCTATTAGATTAGAATTATACTTTATAATAACATCTATGGAGATCATCCATTTCAGAACTCCTACTCTTTCTATTATCAATATTAATATATTATTACGGAGAACGCTATAGTACGCCCCCTCGTAATGGGTGCACTGTATGCCCCAATACATACATTTTTGGTAGTTGTTACATAATTTGTTACGTATGGTTTTGGTCAAGTTACATACCTCTATGGATTCACTATTCACGCCACTATTTTTGGTAACCTTGTTACATGTGGTTTTGGTACATATTACGACCCATTATGGGTTTTGAAAAAATTCATTATTTCCGTTACTAGTCATGGATTCATGTACTGTTTATGGAAATCTACCAAAAAAGTGCGTATCAATCAACAAAATCATACGTAACAATTACTAAAAACATACACAATGGGGTCATACCATAAATTTTCCTACTAATATATATCATGGATGATGCAAATAACCATGAAAATGAAAGAGAAGTCTTAACCAACAACCAACACTCGCCCGATACCTAAGTTAGTTGATTTGTGGTAAAATATATCAGGAATAACACAAGCAAAGTAACGGCTAGAATTGTGCACCTACGCCCATGTGACGGGGGGTGGTTATACAGGCAAATATGAGGTAGAGTTCTAGTAGGATTAGGATCCGTGGATCTCAGGTATAGAAGAGAATGGCACCAGGTGGTGACAGGTCCAAATTGAGCGTCCATAGCAATGTGACTCATTTAATAACTTCCTCAAGAAGAATACAATCTAAAACCTGATTAGAAAGGTTCCGACCTGACCAGACCAAAAGATACAAAGAACAAGGTCCAGCAGAGCCAATCTACTCGAATAGTCCAACCAGGAGCTAGCCTATCCATAGAACATCCGACTAGGATGGGTCTGGTCAGATCCGTCTGACCAGACATGGCTTAATAAACTTCCTACATATTCGGATACTCTACTTATCTCCAGATCATAATAAGATATTCCTACTCTTGGGGATTAAGCAACCTAACTGCCTATAGGGTCAAACCCACTTCCTCCAGGAACCATGCAACCACCTCCGAGATATTCGGCTCTATCGGTCACAGCTGATATACTCCTCCGGGATATTTTCCAACGATCTCCGTAAGCATAGGTCGAGCTAGTACAACGTGTACATCAGCTTAAGGCTTATATAGGCCCCTTACACCAAATAATGAGGTACGACCACCAAGTATCATTTTAATTACTTCTAGTTCAATTATCTCCTTGTAAAGTTCTTACTTAGGCATCGGAGGGGTGTTGGATGACACCACACCGGTGTCAAGTGTTCTGTTTTGCAGGTCATCGATTGAGCAGACCTAAAAAAGATTCATCAGATTGACGGCGTCTGTGGGACATCTCTTGTAGATTCCCAAATCCACTAAAACGATGAACGATTTTACACAAAAGCCCCAATCGATGACTTCACAAAAGCAACGTAAGAGTGATTCATTACCCAAGCGACGATATAGAGACTATTCATATTTATGGGAACCTAGCCTAAAAAGTTCGCAGAATAAAGGTGATACCCCCGAGTTAACGATCGCGAGATCTAAAGATGTTTTGGGGATAGAAAATATTCCCGTTACCTTCAGCCATGAAGATGCAAAGGGAGTGCACCAGCCTCATAATGATTCATTAGTAGTAGGGGTGAACAAAAAAAACAAAGAATCGAACCGAACCAAAGAACCGGACCGAACCGGTTTTTTCTCGGTTTTTTTTACTTAGTCAGTTCGGTTCGGTTCGGTTTTGAAGATTTCTAAAATTTAGGAATCGGTCCGGTTCCCAGTTTTGGGATTTTTACCCCGGTTCGAACCGAACCGAACCGGTTTTATATATTCTATATAAAATATGTATAATATACTCCTCGTATTCAAAAAAGAGAAGGGGCTGGGACTCGGAACCCTCCCCTCATGCATGGAGAACACTCCACTTTCCAACTGCACTGGCCAAGTCGTCGTTAATAGAATACTACTCCCTCCGTCCCAAAAAGTTTGGCCTACTTATAAATTTATAAATTTTATGTACAATACACATTGTTACCCCAAAATTATAACTTTTCAAGTTTGCCCTTCATTAGTTGACTCTAATAAAATAGGAGTTAATCAAGTTTTGAATTTAAATTGCTTTCCGTAAAGCGAAAAATCTTGCCGCCAATGTAATCAGAGACTTTTTTTCAAAATTTTAAAACGCACTTTGAACTTTCAAATTTTCAAATATTTTTCTTTTAGTTTCATTGTTTTGATTGTTAAAAGCATCTCAAGGTAGAAATGAAATTTTCCAACTTTCCTTTGTTGAAATTTTTAATTGGTCCTATATTTTGGGACAGCCAAAAAAGGAAAGTAGACCAAACTTTTTGGGACGAAGAGAGCAAATAATTATACTTTTTAAGATATTGGTTCCCTCATGTGTGTGTCTATATATATACGCCAATTACCCAGTCGAAGATCCCGGACTGGAGGTTTTTTGATGTTTTGAAGGTTTTAAAACATGTTTTTGCATGATCCAAACCGTCCAATGTGTTTAAAAAATGTTTTTAAGGGTCCCTGCGAGAAATCGTAAAAAAAAAAAATTACCGGGAAGGGCTTGATCCGAGCAGTTTTTCACAAAAATTGCACATATACAGTTTTATGAAAAAACTGCTTAGATCAAGCCCTTCCCGGTAATTATTATTTTTTTGGATGATTTTTCACGGTGACCCTTGAAAACACGTTTTAAACACATTGGACGGTTTGGATCATGAAAATTTGATTCGGAACTATGAGTCCTGGACTTAGGGATCCCGGACTAGATAATTCCTCTCTCCCCCCAAAGATACCCTCTTTTAGCGATGATGGATCGTACAATGAAGAAGACGATGGACGATGATGGATTCAATGAAGAAGAAGAAGATGGATCGGACGATTGCCATTGTCAATAGCTCTTGTTTCGTTGCCTCTCTCTCTCTCTCTCTCTCTCTCTCTCTCGTTTTTGTGCATATATATATATATACCAATTATCCAATCAAGGATCCCGGATGGGAGGTTTTTTGGTGTTTTGATGCTTTTAAAAATTGTTTTTGGGAAATCCGAGCCGTCCAATGTGTTCAAAAGGTGTTTTCAAGGGTCCATGCGGGAAATCTTCAAAAAAAATACCGGGAAGGGCTTGATCCAAGCAGTTTTTCGCAAAAACTGTATATTTACAATTTTGCGAAAAACTGCTCGGATCAAGCCCTTCCCGGTATTTTTTTTTTAAAGATTTCCTGCGTGGACCCTTGAAAACATCTTTTGAACACATTGGACGGCTCGGATTTTCAAAAAAATATCGGGAAGGTAGAGTCCCGGAGTTAGATCTGTTCTTTTTTTTTTGGGTAATTAGATCTGTTCATTTGCTGGTGTATTACGTATGTATGTGTAAAACCTGTAGATTGGCTATGTATGATTTTCGTTTCCTCTCTCTCTCTCTCTCTCTCTCTCTCTCCTCCCGAATGAACTGAACCGACTTCCGAACTGGGACGAACTGAACCGGAACCGAACCGATCTTTAAAAAGTCAATTTTGGTTTTGTAGTTCCTCCAAACCGTTTACACCCTAATTAGTAGTCATAATAACCATCTCAAAAAATAAGTTGAAAAAGGTATTGATTGACACAGAAAGTTCACTGGATATACTTTATAAACGTGCTTCTGAGCGGTTAGATATCCAGCAAAATTGACTCCGATCGTGTTATTTTCCTATAATTTGTTTCTCTGGTGTGACTGCTAAGCCGAAAGGCCAAATCTCCCTCCAAGTCTCCATGGCAGATCCCTCCATGGAGTAAGTGGTTTTCTCTCCAACCTCTATGGTAGTAGATTGCCCATCGGCATATGATGTTGTTATTGAATTGCTAACCCCCAATCACATAAAGGCTCTGATATCAACGTATCATTTGAAGGCTAAACCAACCCCCACGGGAATGGGAGAACTGAAGGGAAACCAAAGTCTAGAACGAAGATGTTATCATACTTCCATCAACGAAGCAAGACCAGCCATGGTCGCTGATAAGATGGAGGTCAGAGATGAAGAGAAGCTCCAACGAGGAGAGCAATTAAAAAAGATAGATAAGATGAACTTGAACCAGGAATCCCTGACATGAAAATCAGAGTCGGCTCTAGCTTAGATGTAGTGCTCTGTACACGACTTATCTCTTTCCTCCGGAAAAATAGATATGTATTTTCATGGATTGACCCCAAAATTATTGCACACCAACTTAATGTAGATCCAGAATGATGACATGTCAAGTAAAAGAAGCTTACTTTCGTTCCTGAGCGAAACATAGCCATAGCAGAAGAAGTGGAGAGACTACTACAAGGTGGCTTCATTCGTGAAGCCCATTATCCAAAATGGTTGGCCAACCCCGTTATGGTACCAAAACCAAATGGGAAGTGGAGAATGTGTGTTGATTTCACAAATCTCAACAAAGCATGTCCTAAGGATAGCTTCCTGATATCTAGAATAGATCAACTAGTGGATTCCATTGCTGGGTATGAATTACTCAACTTTATGGACGCCTTTTTAGGCTATAATCAGATCCAAATAGAACCTGAAGATGAAGAAAAAATAGCATTCATAACAGATCGAGGACTATATTGCTATAAAGCCATGCCTTTTGGTTTAAAGAATGCAGAAGCAACCTACCAGAGATTGGTAAAATGGTATGTTCATAGAACAGATTGGGCGCAACGTGGAAGTACACGTTGATGACATGCTTGTCAAAAACATTAAAAATGATAAGCACATTGAGGACCTCTGCGAAACCTTTAATGTACTCAGAAAGTCCAAAATGAAGATAAATCAAGCCAAGTGTGCCTTTGGTGTTCCTTTAGGGAAGTTCTTTGGATTTATGGTATCTCTGAGGGGAATTGAGGCTAATCCAGAAAAGATCAAAGTCGTACTTTATTTGCAATCTCCAAAGACTATAAAAAAGGTTCTAAAACTTACTGGAAGAGTGACAGCTTTGAGCTGCTCCATATCTTCTTTAGAGTCCTGAAGAAAGCCTCCCTCTGGACAGAGGCGCACGAACAAGCCTTCAATCAACTTAAGGCATATATGTCTTCTCCACCACTCCTAAGCAGAACTATCCCAGGAGAAGACTTATATCTATACCTAGCAACATCACCTTATGCAGTTAGCTCCATAATGATCAGGGAAGAAAATACATTGCAACATCTAGCCTATTACACAAGCAGAGCCCTCCGGGGACCAGAAACCAGATATCCAAAGATAGAGAAAGTAGTCTTTGTTGTTGTCACTGCAGCTAAAATGCTCTGGCCTTATTTTCAAGCACACCCCATCAAAGTTCTAATTGAGCAGCCACTTCGCTGGGCACTACACAATCCAGATACCTCCGAGCATCTGATTCAATGGTCAGTATAATTGGGAGAGTTTGATATACAATACTTGCAAAGGTCAGCCATGAAGGGAAAATTTTTAGCTGGTTTCGTAGCAGAATATATGCATAGAGTTTGCCTCTTCCCCAGAAGATGAGGTCCACTCTTGGATATTACACGACGCTAATGGAGAAGGTCTACTTCTAATCTCACTAGAGCAGGACAAATTGGCGTACGCACTCCGCTTCAAATTCAAAGCAACCAACAATGAAGCAGAGTATGAAGCCCTCATAGCAGGGGTGCAACTTGCCAAAGTTGTGGGAGCCAAACATTTGACCGCAATTAATGGGAGAATATGAAACCAAAGAAGCAACCATGAAAAGCTACTTAGGCAGAGTTCAATGTCTCCAAGCAGAATTCGACTCATTTTCCATTAAACAGGTCCCCAGGAACCAAAATACCCAAGCTGACCAACTGGCTTGACTCGCCACTGCTAATGAATAAGCTATTCCTTGGAATACGCCGATACAATACCTGGAAAAACTTAATATAGGATAACCCGTTGTTCCAGCATTCACCCTGGATTACGCGAATTCATGGGCAGACCCCATAGTTCGGTATACGTCAAGACCCGTAATTTTAAATGTTATTTCAAAAATAAAGTTGGGAAATTCTGATGAATTATTTTGAAAGTTAGATTGTCGGATTAATAAGTGCGGTAAGTTGGATGTGGGCCTTTTTGTTTTGTAACACGCAAGTCATATAAGGGGTGTGTAGGGTAATTATGTGAATATGTGGTGTATGTATTCTCATGAGGAGAGAGAGAATCACACTCCCTTACCCATTTTGAACAACCGTCTCTCTCTCTCTCTCTCTCTCTCTCTCTCTCTCTCTCTCTCTCTAGCTCTTTCAAAAATTTCTTCCACTGTCTTCTTAAATCACCTACTCTCACTCAAATTCCTCACCAACCCAACGTAGATCCACCACTCCTATGCACTTTGGAGTCTGGGTTTCACTTGTATTGCTTGGAAGTCTATTTTTGGGTGGATTCAAGCTAGGAGAAGCTAGGGTTTGCTCTTAAAGCCTGTAGGAGTTCAACCCATTTGAGGTAGGGATCTTTTCTACCATCTCTAAGTGTTTTTTAGTTGATTTGTGCATTAATTCTTGGTTGGTTTATCCCCATTCGATCGGTGTTAAAATTTGTCATTTTTCTGTTCGAAGCCGACTGGTATCGGTACCCCAGAATCGTGGTATCAATACCAGCATGCTCTATTTTTTTTTCTTCCTAGTCGACTAGTATCTCCTAGTCGACTAGTATCGATACTCCATTCTGGGGTATTGAAACCAAGCAGCTCTGGACTCTTGTTTCTGTTTGGGCTTTTCCTTGACTCTTGGGTGCCTTGGGCCTTCTTCAAACGTCTTGTTCACTAAAAATCTTACTTGGTATTGATCGGCTTGTTGATTATGTTGCTCGTTTAGTATCCATTTGGCGTCCGATCGAATAATTTGATTATACCATTGAATTACCTCGTAACACCGTTTTAAAACTTGTTTGGCTCGTTGTCTTAGATCCAAATCTTGCTAAGCTTGATGCCTTAAGTTTGTAATTGACACTTTAGATCACCAAATGCGCTTGACATGTGATTGGTGTAATTCAGCTAATTTAATGAATACGGCATAGGACACGAACCATAGATATGCTCTTTTGTCAGGTAGTGGGCACGTCACATCATTTGAGTCGTAGCTTGGGGTGTGTGTTGTGAAATGGCGCATAAGCGGAATTAGATGAATACTAATGAGAGTGAAAATTTGAATGATGACTTGGGGTCATTCAACACTCGGAATGACACTAGGGCCATCCAACGAATGTGTCACTAGGAATATGCCTTGGCCAAAGGGAAGATTACACAGGTTCAAAAGATGCCCAGAATGACACTAGAGCTCTACTAATATGCCTTGGCCTTTTGCTCAACGGGGAGTAGATTTAATCAGTCCGTTACCTTTGGCTCCAGGGAAAATTGAGCCCGCAATGGTAGCCATTGGTTACTTTACCAAATGGGTTGAGGCTAAGCCATTAGCCACCATCACAACAAATTCAATAATTGGCTTTGTGCGAGACAACATTGTTTGCAGATTTGGAGTCCTTTGAGTACTCATTATAGACAAAGGATCACAATTTGACAGCACATCCTTAAGAAATTACTGTGCTCTGGAGGGCATAAAGGTGCATTAGGCGTCTAAAGCTTACCCAAGGGCCAACGGTCAAGTGGAAGTTACCAATAGGACCATGAAGAAAAGTCTTAAGAAGCCACTGAAAGGCATTTAGATAGATGAACTCCCCAATGTCCTCTGGGCCTACAGGACTACACCAAGGACTGCTACAGGGGAAAACTCCTTTCTTACTAGCATTTTGTGTAGAAGCCGTCATCCCCATCGAGCTAGAAATTCCAAACTATCAAATGACCAAATTCGATGAACAGGACAATGATGAATACCTCCGAGGAGAACTAGATCTACTTGAAGAAAGGGTAGAGAATGCAGCTATCTGAACAGCTGCCTACCAGCAGAAGATGGTTAAATATCATGATACTCTAGTTAAACCTTGAAGTTTCAAATCAGGAGAACTGGTCCTCAAGAAGGTTGACCCAATAGGCAAAAAAATTAGAAAACTTGGCCCAAATTGGGAAGGACCCTATAAGGTCCTACGACATGTTAAGGCTAGAGCTTACAGACTTACGACACTGGACAAAATTGAGCTCCCCAATCCATGGAACATATAGCATCTCAAGAAATACTATTAGTAGAGTTCTCAACTCACTCTTTCTTTTTTCTGAATAAGGTATTGTTCAATTAATTGCTTCCTAAGATATGTATGAATAAATGAGATTCTCCTTTGCATTTTTGCAAATTCCTTATTTATAGTAGATAAATCAATATCTATTGGTGTTAAAGGAATTATGCAACGGTCATCATGCCTTGTTAATCCTGTTTCGACTAATGTTGATTTTGACCACAAAAGGGGAATTGGTCCAAGCCATTTATTCCTAATACAAACAAACAACTCAGAGCTGAAAAAGATTCCATAGGCTCAGGCCTTATAACTCATCAATATGATTGCGACCTGGCTATCATACCAGTCCAATCCAACTTGCCATGAGTATAAAATTAACGGTTGCAACCTGGCCACCATACCAGTCCAACCACCAAAAATGATTGCGACCTAATCAGTCCAATCAAGACTCACAAAGGAACAGTAATCCCAAAGGAAAGCATATGTTCAACAGACATCCGTGTTTAAACAAAAAACATATGTTCAACAAACATTCGTGTCTAACTATAAAATATATGTTCAATAGACATTCATGTCTAAGCAGAAACCTGTTTAACAGACATCTGTGTCTAATAAAAAATCATCTGCCCACTAGACATTTATGTCTAAATAGACAACATTTATAGACATTCGAGTCTAAAATAAACATATGCTTAAGTTATAAGCACGCAATGTAAGGCCGCTTCGGCATAAGACTACCTTATGAGTATTATCTTGTACGTAAAACAAAATAATACTCAAGAGAGTAGGGGAATACTCAGGTACTAACCGAACAACAATTTTTTCAAAAATTAACCTCAGGTTGTTAAAAATATATATTGTCAAAAGAATGTGGGGCAACCCACTATAGTAAGCCCTAAAAAACTGGCCAGTCCTACAACTCAAAGTAGTCACAGAAAAAAATATTTACAAAAGAGATAGACATCAGTGTCTACTCTTCAACACCATTTGCACCATCTCCGAGGTTCACTTGGGAGTCTCCCAAGGTGCCTTCAAGGAAAGCCTGAAAGTCAACATCTGCTTCAAACATGGAGAGGTCAATCTCCAGATGTTGTGCTTGGACCCTCCTACGCATAGCCTCAAATCCATTGAAAAAGGCAGTTGCGAGGGCTTCTTGATACTTTTCAAACCTCAAAAAGTCAGCAACAACCCTTTCAGAGCTCTCCTTAACTTTCTGAATCAGACCAAAGTTGGTCTTTCGGTGAAGTTCTCCCTAATTAGTCAACTCTCCTTGGAGACGAACTTGTGTTCTCTCCAACTCCGTCATCTAATTTTGCAAATTCCGCATGAATGCTCCACCTGTGGAACATCGAGCGGCCACATCAAGAGCCCGCATTGCAGTCTGCAAGTTATGGAATAACATAAGCAAAAAAGTAACTCCGACAAATGACAAATATGAGTTTTACTCAAATATACCTGGCCTATACTGGCGAGAAGTTGATCTACTACTTCCGCAGTAGGAGATCCCATCAATAATTGCTGATCCGTGAGCATGGGTAATCTCTTGACCATGGCAACAATAATTTTCTTGTCTAGAAGAACAGAAGACATGTCTTCACCAACAGGGCCTTTACTCCTCGCTAAGGGAATGTTGGCTTGGGTTCAACAAGGACAATACCCTTAGATAAGGTGACATCAACATTCACAGGAGTAGCAATAGAGGTATCCCCAATAGGAATCTCCCTCCTTTTAGAAGGAAGAGGAACTGAAGCTTGAATTGGGCATCCCTCTGAGCCCTAAGCTTGGCAAAAGCGGCAAGATTAAACTTCTTTTCTGCCGCCTCCTTCTTTATCTCCTTCTTCGTTCCTATCTCCCTATCCTTAGAAACGAACTTCTCTAAAAAGAAGAAGTTATTAGGAAACGAAAATTCATGGAACAAAGAGATTCAAAGAGAGACTATACCTCCCCTCTCCAATGCAAGAGCCTCTGCTGTCAGCTCCGGGCCTAGCAGACATGACGCCAGGTTGTCCGCTGCAAGCAGAAAGCCTAATGTCTTTATTGGATGCTTCTGAGCATTAGAAATTTCTTTGATACGAACTTCGTCCAAGTCAGGCCTTTGTTTGCTTGAAACCAAAATTATTTAAGGAATATTTGAAAACAAAACGAAGAACCAACAGAACATCGAACACTTAATAATAGCACTAGGGACACCCCAGATTCATTGAATGGGAGAAGACTCCAGTCCTTCATCCCATATGGGGGCCTCCCAACCATTTCCACCCATAAAGAAAAATCTCTGTTTCCAGTCTCGCACATTGGATGAATGACTAGAAAAGATCTCTGTGGGAGAGTCCCAACTTACCTGTAAATCTTGTTTGGAATATCGATCTTAAGATCCACAATTATCCAACATGTTTGGTAGGTGAGAGGTCGACCAGATCAGTTATGGCCGAGCATATTATCCAGCCAAGCTGAGTAGGCCTGATCAATTTACACTATCAGAAGATTTTTCTGATAAATCAGACTAATTTCTCTAGCCCCTCTCCTGTCCTTTTCATGTGTTTGCATGAGGTGAGGGGGCTCCAAGGAAAAATCACTGCCTGGGAAAATCGCCCCTACGCCTAGGTCAGCCGATTAACGACAGCGACAACTCTTTGGGGTTAGAATCAGTTCAGTAATTCAGTATCAAGAGCTCCCGACACCAAAAAGTGTTGGAAATTTCTCAAAAATTCGGTGTGAATAAAATCGGGAGTTCAGAGGGTCTCTCAAGGCAACCGAAATGACCCACGTAGCTGTTTATTACACGCGTTGATGGTTGAATATTACGGTGTTAATTGCTGGTTATAACACCACGTAACCTCCCCATGATGGAGATGGAATGGCTGTCAATTTCCAGAGTTATTGCGGCAGTTTTCTTCTACAATTCATTGCAGAATTTGAATTCGTATTCAATTGGGAGGCTCCCCATTGATTCACGTATTCAATTCCCCAGCTTCTCCTTTAGCTATATATTGGTTACTCTACCATTTGGTTCAACATAAGAAATTCATCCATCACTATAGCTCTGAAATTCGTCTTTGAGAGAGAGAGGTAGACAGCAATCAGTTCGCCAAGGCTTCCAGTGGTGGTGTTCCAGTGGTCGTGGTTCTAGTTGTTGTATCTTGGGACGAAGACGTTGGTCCAACCTACAACACCCACGGTAGGCGGCGCATCTTTGTTGAGAGTGTGTTCTCACACGACTCGGCTGTTTGTATCTCTATCTCTATTTTACAATTCTGTTATTTTCCAGTTCTTGTAATTTCTTTGTAAACTGTTCATGTATTGTTATATCAACGGAATTTGTTCTTTGGATTTGTGATTGCCACTGTGATTTTTCCAACAAGCTTAAAAAAGATGTTCTTATCGATTGGCAATCGAGTTCAAGAAAACAATTCTGTTTTGGTACTGACTTTTGAGTTGCAAGAACAGAGTCGCAGTTGTGACAGAATTCGTGGCATCTCTTTAATCTGAGATATCATTGTAATCTGACCAAATTACTCGTCTCGGAAAAGTTACAAATCAGAGGCTACAACCTAAGTCAATCGTGCGCGATTGGACTTCACTGATTAAGCCACGGCTTTAGGCAGTTGTGCGCAACTTGCCTTGATCTGTTAAGTTTGATTGGCCTCTGGAGCAATCTACTTGACTTAAGCCTTGACATTGCTCGGCCAGAAACTTGTGGTCAGTGGATCGTTTGGCTTCTGGAGCAACCTACTCTGCTTAAGCAGTGACGTTGCTTAGCCACAGTCCTCTGTATCTCTGCTTTGTGATAGCAGTCCTTGTGTTGGGTTTGAGAACAGCCAGTGGTTGGGCTAGTTCGGCCTAAGAGTGTGCTCTGCCTGCAGTAATATAACTCGTGGAAGGTTAATTACTCAGCCTTAGTACAAATCACAAGTGTGAAACTTGTGTCAAAGCAAAGTTAACTAGAACTTTGTTTCGATCGGTTGAAAGAAGTACCGAACCGTTGGGGCTAATCCACACTGATGTGTGTGATCGAAATATGTCCAAACGCCAAATGCGAACAAGTATTTCATTACTTTTATTGATGATAGCACAAAATATTGCTATGTGTACTTGCTAAAAATCAAGGATGAAGCGTTGGACAAGTTCATTCTATTTAAGAATGAGGTGGAGAACCAACTTAGCACTAAGATTAAGGTGGTGAGAAGTGACCGAGGTGGTGAATTTGAATCACCGTTTGGTAATTACTGTGCTAAACACGGTATTATTTACCAAACCACTGCACCTTACTCGCATCAGCAGAACGGAACTGCTGAGTGCAAGAATCGTACATTGAAAGAAATGATGAACGCTATGTTGGTTAGTTCTGGGTTGCCTCAGAACATGTGGGGTGAAGCGGTGTTGACCGCTAACTATCTTTTGAATTTAGTGCCCCGTAAAAAGTTAGACAAAACACCTTATGAGTTGCTCAAAGGTAAGAGGCCTAACTTTAAGCACTTGCGAGTGTGGGGGTGTCTTCCTAAAGTAGCAATACCTCCTCCTAAGTATGAGAAGATAGGACCGAAAACCGTTGACTGTGTGTTTATCGGTTATGCACATAATAGTAGTGCATATCGGTTCCTTGTGTATGAGTCTGGAGTACCAGATATTCACAAGAATTCTTACTTGGAGTCTATAAATGTGTCATTTTTCGAACACATTTTCCCATATAGATCCATTGGAGAGTCCAGTTCAGTGAAACGGACATTGCATCCTGCTAATTATGGCAGTGGTGACCAAGAAAAGGAAGTTGATGTTGAACCCAGACGTAGCAAGTGTGTTAGGACATCAACGTCCTGTGGTCCAGATTTTCTAACTTATCTGTCAGAAAGTGAGCCTTGGACTTACAAGGAAGCTGTTAGTTGTCCTGAAGGTCCTTTGTGGAAAGAGGTCATTAAAAGTGAAATCGACTCCATCCTACAGAACCATACGTGGGAACTGGTGGATCTGCTACCTGGTAGTAAGCCTCTAGGCTATAAGTGGATCTTCAAGAGGAAGATGAAAGCAGATGGGTCGATAGATAAGTACAAAGCTATGCTTGTCATTAAAGGCTATAGGCAAAAAGAGGGCCTAGATTACTGTGATACTTATTCGCCGGTCTCAAGGATCAATTCCATTCGGATGATAATCGCTATCGCTTCATTGCGAAACCTTGAGACACATCAGATGGATGTAAAAACAGCTTTCCTAAATGGCGATTTAGAAGAAGAAATCTCTATGGAACAACCCGAGGGTTTTTCCGCGCCAGGCCAAGAGAGGAAAGTCTGTAAGCTTGTTAGATCTCTGTATGGTCTAAAGCAAGCTCCGAAACAATGGCATGAGAAGTTTGACAATGCAATGTTGTCTAGTGGCTTCTGCATCAATGAGTGTGACAAATGTGTTTATGTCAAAGACACTGATGAAGGATATGTTATTCTGTGTCTCTATGTTGATGTATGCTCATTGTTGGTAGTAATGACAGGGTCATTCGATCTACCAAGGATATGTTGAACTCTAAGTTTGGCATGAAGGATATGGGCCTTGCAGATGTGATACTAGGTGTGAAGATCACCAGAACATCTGATGGACTTGCGTTGTCTCAGACACACTACGTTGACAAAATTCTTGAGAAGTTCAACCAGTCTGATACAGGCATCGTAAGAACCCACGTGGACGTAAGTCTCTATTTATCCAAGAATGGGGGGGAAGGGGTGTTCCAATTAGAGTATTCTCGGATAATTGGGAGCCTCATGTACTTGATGAGTTGTACAAGGCCTGATATAGCCTACTCAGTAAGCAGACTGAGCAGATACACTTGTAATCCAGGACACGATCACTGGAAGGTGATAGTCAGAGTACTACATTATTTGAGGTATACTCGTGATCTGGGGCACTATACCAAATATCTAGCAGTACTAGAAGGGTACTGTGATGCAAATTGGATATCGGATATGAAGGACTCAAAATCCATGAGTGGATATGTCTTTACGCTTGGTGGTGCAGCAGTGGCTTGGAAATCCTCTAAACAGACGTGTATAGCACGGTCTACAATGGAATCTGAATTCATTGCTTTAGATAAAGCAACTGAAGAGGCCGAGTGGCTACGGCAGTTCCTGGAGGATATTCCAAGATGGTCGAAACCAGTGTCAGCTATTAGTATCCACTGTGATAGTCAAGCTGCGATTGGTAGGGATTTGAGTGTCAATTATAATGGTAAGTCTAGACATATACGTCGAGACATAATACCATTAAAAAATTGCTCTCAAGTGGGGTTGTCACAATTGACTACGTGAGGTCAAAAGACAATATTGCGGATCCGCTAACCAAAGGGTTATCTCGAGAGCTAGTAGAGAAAGCATCGAGAGAAATGGGGCTAAAGCCACTAAGCTCATAGTTACCGTAGGGGTAGCCAACCTAGCTGACTGGAGATCCCAAGATCTAGGTTCAATGAGACTACCTTTTGCGTGTAATAGAGAACGTCACTGTGGAGATTTGATCTCTTGCCCATTTCTATGATGCAGAATAGTGAAGCCTTTAAAGTGGAAGAGGTTAAGCGTTGCTTTTAATGACTCTTATGCGTCGGAGATGCCGAGCGGGGTATAGCAGGATACCCTCTATAAGAAGGTCACCTATGTGAGTATGAAGTGGGGCCGCTTCTTTGAGAATCCTGGCAAAATTCTCGAGAAAATACTTGTAGAACTAGGAAGGGGGGTGTCATGGCCGAAATGAACCCAACAGTGAGAACTGAATTACGTCAGGAGAAGTCCTGTGTGACGTCTGTTGTCTAAGTTCACACTGGTCTGTCAGTAAACTCGATAGGCTATCACAAGGGAAGGTTCAAGGCCAAAAGCTACCTATCCTATGCAGGAATTATCCGTTGCCTCTCTCGGGTCAACTTTGTATTCTGCGTCAGTATGCCTGCCAATTTTGATTGATTGGGGGGATTGTTGGAAATTTCTCAAAAATTCAGTGTGAATGAAACCGGGCGTTCGGAGGGTCTCTCGAGGCAACCGAAATGACCCACGCAGCTGTTTATTATACGCGTTGATGGCTGAATATTACGGTGTTAATTGTTGGTTATAACACCACGTAACCTCCCCATGATGGAGATTGAATGGCTGTCAATTTCCAAATTTATTGTGGCAGTTTTCTTCCACAATTCATTGCAGAATTTGAATTCGTATTCAATTGGGAGGCTCCCCATTGATTCACGTATTCAATTCCCCAGCTCCTCCTTCAGCTATATATTGGTTACTCTACCATTTGGTTCAGCACAAGAAATTCGTCCATCACTATAGCTCTGAAATTCGTCTTTGAGAGAGAGAGGCAGACAGCAGTCAGTTCGCCAAGGCTTCCAGCGGTGGTGTTCCGGTGGTCGTGGTTTTAGCCGTTGTATCCTGGGACAAAGACGTCGGTCTAACCTACAACACCCACAGTAGGTGGCGCATATTTGTTAAGGAGAGTGTGTTCTCACACGACTCGACTGTTTGTATCTTTATTTTACAATTTTGTTATTTTTCAATTCTTGTAATTTCTTTGTAAACTGTTCACGTATTGTTATATCACCGGAATTTGTTCTTTGGATCTGTGATTGCCACTGTGATTTTTCCAACAAAAAGATCATCTGAATTTAAGTCGCGTGCCCCTGCTTCGGTCCGCCGAGTCACTCTTGGTGTATAGTGGTGTGGTGGTAGAAAAATGGATAGTTCTCTTTTAATAGTTCAAATTTTTTATTGATGACATTCGACGTTTTCTGTTGTGTTTTGTCTTCTATCTCACGAAACGCCAAAAAATGTATAAATTATGAATCGGAAAACAATTTTCACCAAAATAAAATTGGAGCTGCTGTACTCGAAGTAATCAGGGGGCAAAAATTATCCCAAGTAGTGTTGGGATTGGTTCCAATTTCAATGGGTTTAATTTCTTATTGCACATGTATTGTTCCAAATTCCCTTTGACCAGGTGATGTCTTGGAAAGGCAAAGATGGTTTGGTTTCTTTTGGAATGCTTCCTTGGTACTACACCTCCTCATGTTGCTGTCAAAACTTTGTTTATTTGGGTACCTATTTATTCATGTGTTTTGGTTCGGCAGAGAGGAGCATGAGAGTGGTGTTGCAACTAAGGGTTATTAAAGTTGTGTGCAAGTGTCAAGTTTTGGCTCGATGAGAGTGAGTTCTTGTATGAGTGGGGTATAAGGGGTTAGGTGTGGGATATTCATACTCAAGTGTACTTGTACAATTTTTTACTCATAGTGGAAGAACGAGATCCTCTCCGTGGAATAGGCAAGTTATTGCCGAACCATGTAAATCTTGTGTGTGTGTCTCTCTATTTTATTTTCTCATCGTGTTTCCATTGGTTGCGTTATGGTTGTGTTTGAATCTTGGTTCTTGGGTGTTTCCGCAATATTTAATCTAAAAAAGTAGTAGAACGTTGAATTAAGAAATAGTACCTGCTTGAACCAACATCATTTGGGTGAGTTTACTTCCAGATTAGCTGGATGATACCCTCCTTCTCCCACATACACACACACGGAGACGAAGAAAGGAAGCTGAGAGTTCGTTACACATTTAAGTGCATCTCATGGGATCTGGTGGTATGGTTAGCTTTACGCTCATTTTATATTTTATAGAGGAAAAAGGAAACTATGGAGACAGACTGCCCTTCCTCCTCTCTTATTCTCTCTCAAATATAGAAGACTTGCATACATTGAAGTCCTAGACTGTGTTGTGAGGACTAGCTCAATTATCTAGCGTCATGTCATCATGTGTGTGTGTGGTGATAACAAGAAGCGACGAGATGAGAGGCAGAGAGGAGGTTAGGAGTCAACGATCGATGGGCCAAGCCAATGAATAGAAATAGGTTTTTCTGGACATTTAATATTGGGGTTGGGATATTATAGCCAGTGTGTGGCAATGG
Source organism: Vaccinium myrtillus (assembly GCA_016920895.1). Taxonomy (NCBI): domain Eukaryota; kingdom Viridiplantae; phylum Streptophyta; class Magnoliopsida; order Ericales; family Ericaceae; genus Vaccinium; species Vaccinium myrtillus. Next base: position 30,427,666 of record CM029273.1, on the reverse strand, counting down.
TTTATTGTAGTAAATATGCATGTGTTGTAGTTTTCAAGTGTGGGAAAAAAAAGAGGAGAGAGAGGGAGAGAGAGTACAAGGTGCCCAGGAGGAGGTTCCCCACCAATTAATATGAGTGTCCATGTCATTGTATAAGAGTGATACGTGTATGTCTGTATGTGTGTTGAAAGATTTATAAAATAGAGTTTTTGTACTGAGTTAATTATTCTCTTGTTTCCCATAAGACTACTCCTTGGCAAAGTCCCTTCTCCACCGCATATGAATGGGGAAATTATTACTTCCACCGCATATGTGTTCATTTGAACTTCTTTACTTACATACTGGTGTGGGCTCGAGTGTCATGTTCGTAACTCGCACACCAGTGTAGTGGCTCCTGGAGAAAGCTTTTAAGAAATCACTGTCACGGAGGGCCGGCCCTGGAGTAAGCCGAGCAAGCCTCCGGACTTGGGCAACCCAACTCGGCTGGGGCAGCCCAAAAAAAAATTAAAAATCGTAAGTTACGTATAAATATAAAATGTTTCCAATTGAAACATAAGCTGTAGGTTTGGCCCCATGGTTATGGGTGTCACCAATCTCCTTGGCAGGCTGAGTTTGAATCTCGAAAGGGCACCTTCGCAGCTTTGCTTCTGGTACTTTTTGTTTTTGTTTTTGTTTCTCCCTAGTCTAGCATTCTTTTTTCTTTCTTTTAGCTTTTATTTTAATATTAGCAAGATTCCTTCCTCTTTTTCCTTGGTCCCTTTTTCTCTTCCCCAACAAGTCTAGATCACATTCAAAATATACCCTCAAATATACAAGTACTCTAAAATTGGATGTGAGCCCCACAAATTTATGCATGTGTTTGTGTAAATGTGGGTGCATTTGAGTGTGGTTCTAGACTTTTTGTTTGTCCTTTTCAATCCACAATATGAAATCACATTACTCAATTACATTGTTAGACATTTAGCTTTTAACATACACAACAAATAATGTACATGTGATATGTTCTTACATTTAATTTTAAAAAATTATCCCAATGGTTGAAAATTGAAAACAAATTGAGCAAGCTAACAAGATTTATTAGTTTTTTTAAAACAAATCATAGTTAAAATATGATGATACTTTCTTATTTTCTTCAAAAAAAATTCCTACAAATTTTTTTTTTTGTTTTGCAGTTATCTTTTATAAGTGTATCCTTTTAGTTTGAAGTTTTGTAATTTTTTAAAATTATTAAAAGAACTTCTAACAATGTAGGGGCACAATATTGGGAGTTTGCTTTGGGTCCCTAAAATAACTTTTGAATTTTTGTAATTTTTTTACTTGATTTTTTTAACAATTTAATATTAAATAGGCAACCAAACTAGTGGTTGGGCATGGGCAACCAAACGATAGGGCCGGCCCTGCTGTCACGTAATGTATTGATCGTTATGTAATCATTGTGTAGGGGGGTGTTGTGCATCCCATATCCGATGCACAACACCTGCACGATATCCCATGAACAACACCGTGCTATGCAGCCATGGCACGGCTATGCCGGCACCTTTCCGACGAGTACTACAAGTATAACAAAAATTAACTCGATCGGATATCTTTAAGTACGTCATCGGAACACAAATACTTTGAATACAAATGGAACACAAGCACTAGATCAAAACCACTTTTCATGTTATTTGTGTTCCGATGAGGCACATAAAGATATCCGATCAAGTTGATTTTTGGCACACTTGCAGTACTCGACGAGGTTTATGCGGTGAACGTCTCCGATTGTCGAAAAAATGCTGGCGCGGTGGCTCCGTGGGGCTGCATAGCACCCCCCAGGTTTAGGCCTCCCCTTTTTGCCCTTACAAAAAATGCCCCTGGTGTTGTATGGTATTAACGAATGTGACGTCTTTATGGTGGGCCATCTTGAGAGTCTTAACTCATGGCTGGTGGGTTTCACAGATCAAACCCTTTTTCAACGGCACAAGAGTCATTATTTTTCTAAACGGTTTCTCGGGTACCTAACATTTTCCAAAAATTAAACCCCGGGTGGCGACTCTAAATTTTTTTCCCTTTTTCCCGGATCGCCCTTTTTAACAAACACAACCCAAAACGCGTGGATACTTCGCCCGCGAAGCGACGTCCACAAAATGGCGACTCTGCTGGGGATCGATATTTTTTAAATTAATCTTTATTTTGACATTTTACACTTGTAAAACGACCCTTCGAAAGCTTGACACCAAATACGTGTTTCACGCTGTACTAGAAAGGATTGATGTCAGGGTGAAAGCCCGATCAGTCTGGACTGGAGCTTTCCCGGTTGTTTACACTAGTAAAATTTCAAGGTCTTGATTAATTTAAAAAAAAAAAAAGCGAGCCAAACTTGAAAAATATTTGTGGGATTTTTGAAAAGATTTTATTGTTAAACTTTTGCATTGCACGTGCATGGTTACTAGCCCCGCCGCTGCGTCTTGGTTACCCTACCCAGCTTGCTGGTGTTAGGACATCCCAGGATTCTCGGCAACCTTGGACGATGATGAGTCAGCCTGCCGTTACTACCCTTGCCACGTCAGTACTCTTGGCTCAGGGGAGGCAAATATTGGCTCTAGTCTAGGGAACCCCCTTAAACCAAAACCCAGCCTTCGCATATAAGGAACTTAGAACCCTCCAGCCTAGGACAGGGACCCATAGGTTAGGATTATGTGATATATCCTGTTACGTGTTTACTGCTTTCTATATATTTTTCTTGTCACCATTTTGCATGCATTTGTATTATCATGGTTAATTAGACACTATGCAGTCATATTTTCCCGCGATCTTAAGGGGTTGTCCTGCCCGATGATGAGTCGTGCATCCCAATGCACGTTGTTCAGATTAATTTAGTCCTTAGAATAATAGGACTTAGGAAAATCAAATCAATTTGATCCTTAACAATTCCTTGACAACGACCAAACAGAAATTAGGAACAATTGACCCAAGTTGGGGCAATTGTCCCTAAAATCAAAGTTAGATCCTTGAAAAGGAATCGTTGAGAACCAAGTTGATTTAATTTCCCTGAATCCTGCTATCCTAAACTAAGGATACACTGTCAAAAGAAACACTGAGGATCGGGACAGCCTTTCTAAGACCCATTTTTGCATAGTCTAGGAGACTTTAAATCTTTGGAGTTTGAAACACCTCCAGTGTCAGCCGTGCTCGAACGGCTCCTCCTTGTGATTTTATCACATTGTGGACACACCTCCGGAGGGATCCCCGAATCGATTCGAAGTCGCCACCCGGGTTTTAGCGGATTGCCCCCGAGGAACCGAACTCGATTGACTCGTGCCTCATTCAATGGATAAGGGTTACTGGCCCGTCATCACCATACTATCTTAGGTTCGGGAGCTCAGTTACAAGAGGGGAAGGGTTTTACGACAGCCCCCTCACCCGGTTCGAAGACCAGTCTCTACTTGACTTTTGTGAGATTATGGAAAATGTTTATAATTCAACTTTGAACAAGTACGGGGGATGAGGGATGGGAACCATATAATGATGATAAACATGTCAATGATTTATAGTGTATGCATGTGCATTGTGATCTACATGAGTGATGATGATATGCAAGTATTAGCAAACTGAATATCAGACAACAGGTAACCACATTAGAATATACAGAATGCTGACAGGGTGATCAAACGTGACACCACAAACCATCACAGGACTAAACCAATCTAATTCTCTGTTAGGCGTTTGAGCGCTCAAAGGGATGGTTTGAGCGCTCAAGCCTCCCTCAACCCAAACATGCTTCTGATGCTCCTAACGATTCTGATTAGATGGAAACATGTTTTAATCACCATTGTTTACCCAAAAACAGCATTTGAATCTCTGAGCAAAATGACATAATCACATAATCATGGATTTAAAACTCATCCATGGACCAAAATGAGGTGAACAGTAGGGAGGGAATGAAGATCCAGTGCTTTAATACTTTGCAGAACACTCAAAATGCCAAAAACAAGCTGGAATAAGAGAATGATTTGATTGGACCAGAAGACAGTTTGAGCACTCAAAGGGATGCATTGAGCGCTCAAACCATCTTCATTTGTTTGAGTGTTTCTACTGCATTCTGCCCTCATCTGGACCACAAACTAGTTCAACATGATATATGATGATGCATAACATATTGAAATTTCGCCGATTTGAATAAAATAAGCTTGAGGTGTCCTCATAAGTGGAAAGTAAACATTAGACCAAGCGTAAGCATGATTGGAATGAATGGGAGAAGAGATTAGGTTGGCTTAGCCAAACATCAACACACACACATCGAGATTAGGTTGGCTTAGCCAAACATCAACACACACACACATCGGGATTAGGTTAGCTTAGCCAAACATCAACACACACACACACCTCATAAACTGAAAACAGAACACAGAACTAATAGTAAACAAGATTCAAACTCCAAAACTGAGCAAGGTTTGAGCACTCATAATGCTTAGCCTTGAGCGCTCGAGCCTCATTCAAGGATTATGATTTTCTGTGATTTCTGATCATTCTCTGATGTTGATGTGAACTTGAAACTTTCTGATCATAGTTAAAAGGAGTGAAACACACTGTTTATTTCATGAAATAGGATCATCCATGGCTTGATGATGATGAAACCATCACTTTTATGGCTTTTGGGTTCATTGATCAATGATCAAAGGCAAGATAAACTGACTTGAGAGTTTTGAACCAACAAATGGCCATAATAATGATATCGTCAAGATAAAACATGATCAGAAACCACAAAAACATGAAGAGTGCTCAAACGGTTTGAGCGCTCATAGCTCTAGCATTGAGCGCTCAAACTGTTTGAAGCTGGGGTTTTCAAAAACTATTTTCTTGTACATTTATGACCTTGTGGGTCCATTGGAGGTATAGAGGACCTCCATGAACCCACTGGTCTCCCTCAGGAGTACCAAATCGTATTAACATGAGGAGTACCTTTACTCTTCTATTATTGTTATTAAGTCCGTTTGTTTAATTTTATTTCTGTTATGGTTTTATTATTATTTCTCATTATTTATCTGTTTATTTGCCAAAGTTTTCAATAAAACGTTTTCCAAAATCCCACAAAAATTTAGTAGAGACCGGAAATTTTCCGGGCGCGCGGGGTGCTTTTCAACAAAACCTTCCCCGTTCGTAACCTGGCTTCCGAATCTAAGAATCTTTTCGCAGATCAAACCTTTTCCAAAACGGCACAAGAGTCATCAATTACTTTCAATGGTTTCTCGGGTACCAAAATCGCTTTCTAAATAAATCCCGGGTGGCGACTCATCATTTTTTCGTTTTTCAAATAAGCCGAGCCGCGTGGCGCCGTCCACAAAATGGCGACTGCTGGGGACTTTTAAATTAATTTTTATTTTGGTATTTTACACTTGTAAAATGACCCCCGAAAGCTTGACAAAAACGAACACGCCCCGCGTGATCGAGAAAGGAATGGTGCAGTAACAGGGCTACGCCCGACCAATCCGGACTGGAGTTTTCCCGATTGTTTGCTCGAGTAAAATTTCAAAATAAAAATTAATTTATAAGTGAGCCAGCCAAACTTGAAAATATTTGTGGGATTTTTGAAAATATTTTATTGCGAAACTTTTTGCATTGCACGTGCATCGATGTTGGATAAGCCCCGCCGCTGCGTCTTGGTTACCCTACCCGGCTTGCTGGTGTTAGGACATCCCAAGATTCTCGGCAAACCCTGGACGATGATGATTCAGCCTGCCGTTCGACCTTTGCCATGTAGTACACTTGGCACTGGGAGGCAAATATTGGCTCTAGTCTAGGGAACCCCTTCAAACCAAAACCCAGCCTTTTGCATATAGTAAACCATAGCACTTTCCAACCTACGACAGGGCCTGCAGGGTAGAATTATCTGTTATATCCTGTTATGTGTTTACTGCTTCTAACATATCATGTTTATCTGTTTTCTGCATATCATGTTTATCTGTTAGTTGTTTTCTGCATACCCTGTCATCATGCACACATTCGCATTAGTAGTATAATTTACCCTAGATTGTTACCTTTCCCGCGGTCTTGAGAGGTTGCCCTGCCCGATGATGAGTCGTGCATCCCAATGCACGTTGTTCAGATTAATTCAGTCCTTAGAATAACAGGATTTAGGAAAATCAAATCAATTTGATCCTTAATAATTCCTTAACAATGACCTAACCGAAATTAGGAACAATTGACCCAAGCTGGGCCAATTGTCCCTAAAATCAAAGTTAGATCCTTGAAAAGGAATCATCAAGAACCAAGTTGATTTAATTCCCCGAATCCTGCTATCCTAAACAAAGAATACACTGTCAAAAGAAACACTGAGGATCGGGGCAGCCTTTTTAAGACCCATTTTTCCATAGTCTAGGAGACTTTAAATCTTTGGAGTTTGAAACACCTCCAGTGTCAGCCGTGCTCGAACGGCTTCTCCTTGTGATTTTATCACATTTCTATCCAGATTTCGACAGCCTCATTGCTTTGTCTTGGATGGTCACGAAAGTTGACTGGCTCTGGTTCCAACACACAGGAACTTAACCTACTGAGTAGTCGACCTACCCAAGGCTGTTGAAAACCTTTTGAGACTTAGGTTTGCATACATGGCGACACAAATACGACGTTCCCATTTTTCAAAATAAAACAAGCAGGGGCATTCCTGAATTTGCTTTACTGTCAATCCCCAGCCATTCAGCCAAACGAGAAAACCTCACCCATTCCAAGGACAAAGGATGATCCAACCCGAAGCAACAGACATGGAAATTCAGGCTGAGATCAAGGAGATCAAGAAGACTCTAACTGATATGGGCAAACAGATCAACAGCCAAATCACACAGCTCATGATCATGGTACAATACATCTGTAACCATCTCCTACCAGCACAAGAGAACCCTCAACGACCCAGAAAGAGCCCAGAAATGGCTGCAGCTTTGGCAAGAATTTCTGAATTAGATAAATCTGTCTTGGAAGAATTCAATCCCATGAGCATTGAAAGTTTCATTGGTATCAAGGATCTGAAAATGCACCAGCAGGACATCAAGAAGGACAACCTTGCAAGAACCACCCCCAGCTCCATAAACAACAATTCCATGAACACAACCCGAACCAGCCGCCCTAAAAGAAACTTTCACCAATTCTCCACTTCCCTTATTCATATCTACAAAAGCCTTCTTGAGAATAACCTCCTTAAACCACTTGAGCCTCGAGAATTACCTGAAGAGCTCCCTGCCAACCATAACCCAAACACCTTCTGTACCTACCATCAAATGCCCGGACATCATACCAATAATTGCGTCCGTCTCAAACACAAAATTCAAGATCTCATTGAAGATGGAACCATCCCATTCCCCCTCAAAAAGCCCAACATTGTCTCTACACCCATGGTTGAACACAAGCTCAATGCCCAAGTCAACCAAGTCTCCTTTAGCTCCACTCCAAATGACCAAAGCTCCACAACCCAAAATTTCAACCAAGCCATGCCTGCCAATGAAGTTAAAGCCCAAACCAACAACTCTCAGAAACCACAAACAACCCTTTCCCAATTTTCCGAGCCTCTGTCCTTGATTTATGAGAAGCTCCTCAAGGCCGGCCATGTCAAACCACTCAGTCCAACTCCTCTACCTCAGAAGCTTCCATCTTACCATAACCCCAACACCTTCTGTGCCTTCCATCAAATGCCTGGTCATGCTACTGATGAGTGTCATCGCCTCCGCCACAAGATTCAAGATCTCATTGACAACGGATCTATCTCTGCTCGACTGGCGAAACTGAACACCACGTCGAGTCGATAAACCAACAATGGCCATGCAATAATTCAATCTTCCACGAGTCTTGGAAGTCTTCAAGTGTCAAGTCAAGTCTTCACTTCCGATTGAGTCAGTTTGTATTTCGAGTCTGTTTATGTTTTCGCTTTCCTCGTCTATGTGTTTTCATCTTCGAGTTTGTGATGTCTTGTTGTTGTTATAAAAAAAAAAAAGAATAAGACCAAAAAAAAAAAGTCAACATTGTAGTCCCGAACTACGTCACGACCTGATTCCTTGCAAAAGGATACGTAAGCAGCCCTCAGTGGTTCGGTCGCAACTTCTGAAAATTGATGTCACGCTTTTGTGTTAGAATTGTCATAATAAACTTGAGGTTTTGCATTAATCCTTGAAAATGGAATTGTTTTCCACCATCATTTGGGATTCATGATATTCACTTCAAAACACGAGATGATTGAACCCCCAGTTCTCACAAGAAGAAGGAATTCCAGGCACCATTCTCCAACGTCATCAAGGAGCAATGCTTTGATAATTAAAAAAAGAAAAAAAGAAAAAAAAAAAGAAAAGCCTGCTAGGTTGAAAACCCGCAAGGGCGGCCTAGGCAAAAGTTAAGGCAAGAAGCTCGCTGGATCAAAACTTTGAAGTAAGGTCCAGGCAAAAGTCAGAGCATCTACAAATTCTTTCTATTAAGTTGTGCAATTCAAAATGAAGAAAGGCATTCTTTGCTTTTATTCCCCAGATAAGTATATCCCTTGATAGCCCTTTTGAGCCTGAATCATTTTCTTTGAAAACAACCCAGCTAGGCAGCTATCCCCCACATTGGGGTGAATTAAGTCAAGATGTAAGTGCCAAATGCATAGTTATCAGCAGTATGTCAAGATAAAAGTATCAAATACATGGTTGCCAGTGGCATGTCAGAATTTCAAGTTCATAGGCACAACCAAATGAGAATCATTAAAGAAAGGAAGAAAGTGCCCATCAAAAGCCAAAATGGGGCACGAAGGAAAACATTGGAGAAAACAGAAAGGGCACGCAAAAATAGTTCAAGATAGCTGCTAGCTCTAAAACCCAGGAAGAATGAGAATTTTTGAGCCTTTATCCCTTCTTTGTCAAACCCAGAAGCCTTGGCCCCGTTATAACCTAAATAAAGTCCTTTCAGATTCAAAAGCACAACTTGATAGCGAGGATCCATTGGAAATAGTATCATTAAAAAAATATATATATATCAAAGCATTGCAAAACACCAGCATCTGCCGGAAGCTCAGATCTTCATCAGCAACCCGGGTCAAAAGTCAAAGCATTACAAAACACCGGCATCCGCCAGAAGCTCAGAACCTCATCAGCAACCCCGGCCCAAGGCATTGCACAAGACCAGCATCCGCCAGAAGCAAAAATCCAAACCGAGGCACCTCAATGCAAAATCAGCAGATCAGCACCCCGGGGGCATGGGTTTACAATAAGAATTCTTGTGTTTTGATAATCGATTTAAATGAACATCACTTGATGGAATGAAACAATTTCAAAATCAAAAGACTCAAGTTTATGACAATTTCAAACATCAATTGTGGGGCACCTTCTGCCATTTCCCAAATTCTCGAGTTTGTCATCGCTTAATGGTCTTTTCAGGTCAACATAATCTTGTCATAGTCTATTCCTTTGTCACAAGGTCAAAATAACCAGCGTCTACCAAATCCATGAGTAGTCATTCTCCACCCAGTAAGGGGCACCTTCAGGGAAGTCACTCTTTTGAGTCTGTTGAATCAGCCTAGTCTTGTCCAAATCTACCCCCTCTTGAATATGTCATCTCCGCCCAAGTCAGGGACATCTTTGTAGAGTCACTCGTATGGTCTGGGCCTTGTCCAAATTCACACAAGGTCTTTTGTCTAGTCAACCCTTGGTAGTCTTGCTATTCTTAAACTCGTGGAAGATGATTTCAAATGCAAGGAAAGGCCTATGTTCGGATAAACAAGTCGATGGGTTCAAAACTGAAGCTTGTCATCTATTGAGGCACATTTGTCCAAGACTGGGGCACGTTAGCTCAATGCCATCTACTGGGAGAAGCACATACACCGGAGTTCAAGACTTGGGGCAGAAAATGCCAAAAAAGCTCTAGCCACACAGAAAGCCGGAAAGCCCAAAAGTCCTGATCAGGAGCAACCTCAAACCCAGACCCTGTCCAAAAGGAAAGACATTAAAGCACAAGGAGATACCTTGCTGCGCCACCTGATTTCTAATAAAGGGAATGTTGTCACTGTGTCATCAAGCGTCAAAACCTGAGTCTCACGCACGAGTCCTCATGGACAAACTTTTTAATCAAATCTTGGAAATACATTTCTCACTCTAATCCTTTTTACAAGACCTTGCTGGTCTCACTCTTATCCTTGAGAGACTTTCACCAGTCTCGCTCGAACCAAGTTTTTGGGGTACCTCGCTGGTCCCGCATGAACCCTTTTGGGGGACCCTCACCGGTCTCACTCATCAACAGCCTCATTGCTCTGTCTTGGATGGTCACGAAAGTTGATTGGCTCTGGTTCCAACACACAGGAATTTAACCTACTGAGTAGTCGACCTACCCATGGCTGTTGACTCGCTTTAAATCATTTTGGAGACTTTGTCGTCTCACTCTAAACACTCTTTACTACTTCAAAAGCCTTGTTTGCTAGTTGTTTTTTTTTTGTTTCAAAACTCGGTCGTTCATTATTTGCAAAACATTTTCGGATTGGGTTTACTGGAAGACCCAGCACTGAGAGATGCCCAGAAGTCAGCAAAAAAATCATGCAGGAGCCCAGAGGCCTACCAGAAAGTCAGAAACCTGGCAGATTGATAAGAGAGCCGGGCGGCCAACAGAAACAGCCGCACGGCTAACCTATGTTGGCCGATCAGCCAAACCTAGCGGATCAGGAATAAACTTTGATTTTGACCTCAGGACTTGTTCAGACAGGTTTTTCACCACTTCTCTTGTGCAAACCAGTTGCAATAGGTATTTGAAAGCTATTGGGACAGTTGCTTGGCAATTTTGATCGCATTTGGATGGACGGATACTCCAAAAATCTCGGACACGCTGAAAATTACTATGTTAGTGTCAATGGCTTCAACAAGCCATGGCAAGAGTTCATAAGAATCATACGAGATTATTTGGTAGAGTCTATAGAAAACATTTTTAAGCCCTCAAAGGCACCCGGTCATTTTTCAGAAAATATTTAAAGTCCGTCAGGCACCGTTTAAAATTTTCATAAATCGTTTGGAGTCCTCGACGGCATTTTCCAAATCCAAAATTACGTTTTGAGCCCTCTACGGCACCTTTCCAAAAATTACATTTCTTAGTCCTCAGTGACATTTTCCAATTCTAAGTCCTTGACGGCATTTTCCAATTCGAAAATTACGTTTTGAGTCCTCGACGGCATTTTCCAATTCCAAAATTAAAGTTTTAAGTCCTTTACGGCATTTTCCAAAAATCAGAAATCATTTTAAGCCCTTTACGGCATTTTCCAAAATTCAGAGATCATGTTAAGTCCTCAACGGCACCTTCCCAAAATTAAAGTTTTAAGTCCTTTACGGCATTTTCCAAAAATCAGAAATCATTTTAAGTCCTTTACGACATTTTCCAAAATTCAGAGATCATGTTAAGTCCTCAACGGCACCTTCCCAAAATTAAAGTTTTAAGTCCTTTACGGCATTTTCCAAAAATCAGAAATCATTTTAAGTCCTTTACGGCATTTTCCAAAATTCAGAAATCATGTTAAGTCCTCAACGACACCTTTCCAAAATTAAAGTTTTAAGTCCTTTACAGCATTTTCCAAAAATCAGAAATCATTTTAAGTCCTTTACGGCATTTTCCAAAATTCAGAATTATGTTTTTAAGTCCTTTACGGCATTTTCCAAAATTCAGAATTATGTTTTTAAGTCCTTTACGGCATTTTCCAAAATTCAGAATTATGTTTTTCAGTCCTTTACGGCATTTTCCAAAATTCAGAAATCATTTTAAGTCCTCAGCGGCATTTTCCAAAATTCAGAAATCATTTTAAGTCCTTTACGGCATTCAGCACTAAAACATCTTTGTAGCCCCGAACTACGATTGGTCTGATCCCTACAAACAGGGTACGTAGGAAGCTCCGTGCTCGACCATATTTTGTATATCTGTTTTCTCGCACCGGGACGTTCAAAATTGGGACGTCTATATCTTTGACGTGACTTTCATCTCAGAATGATGACAAGACTCGTCAAAGAGGGGCAACTGTAGACACCCCAATTTTAAACCAAGTGTTCCTTCATCATCGTCTCTCATCCGAGACACCCCTGTCTGTTGCTCGAAAATCTGGCTAAGTATGGAAAATTAACTTTTTTGGGAAGTTTTGATTTGGCCAATAAAAAGTCCCGGTATTTGTTCCTTGGATTTTTCTAAGCACAATGATATAATCGGATGCTCTTTTCGAGTATGGGAAGATTATCTTTCGGCCCTTTTCTTCGGAGAAAAACGTGCCCGTTTTCGGTTTTGTACTAAAAGGGGGGGGGGATGAGATTTTGATTGGATTGGGATATCAAAATTTTGAAAATGCCATTGTTTCCAAAAGGGGGGTACTTCCTTATTTTCATAAATAAATTAAAGTAAAGATAAATCTTTACTGAAGTTTGGTTTATGAAAATAAGTACCCCTGTGCATCCCCAATGATGAAAGAAATACTCAACAGTACCCTGAACAGCCATCTTGAACTTCAGAACTTTTTTGGACAAAAACCCTAGTCATACGGCTCACAGCACCAGCCGTACGGTTTACCTCTTTACAATTCTACCGTACGATTCATCCAATGCAGCCGCACGGTTAACCTTCTTAGCCGTACGGCTATATGTCAGGAAATATTCGAAAATATGGCAACAGAAGCATCTCATCATTTTGGGAAGATATTATGCCGATTTTATTCTGTTTTTCCGTCTATAAATAGCTTCATTCTCTCCCATTTTTAAAAGACAGCAACTCCAGTACCATTCCGGCGACACGCCGACGAATTTCCCGGTCACTTCCCCGTTCCAAATTCCGTCCAAACCTCCACAGAAATTTCGAGCCTATTCCATCTTTTTTATTCAAAATCCCCTGTGATCCATCAGTACGTATCAGGTCCGTTTCCAAGGAGTTCAAACCCAGAATTTCTGAAGTTTTCAGAACTGTTCAAAGTTCCCGCGAAGGTACAATCGTGTTTTTAGAACCGAGCCCAAAACCTTGGTTCTTTGAGGGGATCCGCCCGGGTCGAGGATGGTTCCAGTAATCATTCCTAGGCTCGGGTGGCCATGTTTTTACTAAAATCAAATCTCTCGAATCCGTATCGGGCGATATTTTCGGTTATCGCAAGGTACGGTTCTTGCGAGGAGATACACTTCATTTATTACTTTTTTTCAGTATAAAAACATTTCAACAGAAGTTATTTTTATCAAAAAATTTGGTTTTTACAAATAAAACTGAACTCCTGTTGAGAAAACAAAATTTTGAAAAATCTTTTGAAAAGTTAACCGTGCGGTTAACTCAGGTGCACCATACGGCCAACTAAGGTTAGCCGTGCGGCTAACCTTTGCGCCATAAAAATTTGCTCTGTTTTCCCCTGTTCGTGCTCTGTTTTTCTGACTTTCTGTAACTTACTTATTGCATTTTCATCCCTTTACTCTTCTATTATTGTTATTAAGTCCGTTTGTTTAATTTTATTTCTGTTATGGTTTTATTATTATTTCTCATTATTTATCTGTTTATTTGCCAAAGTTTTCAATAAAACGTTTTCCAAAATCCCACAAAAATTTAGTAGAGACCGGAAATTTTCCGGGCGCGCGGGGTGCTTTTCAACAAAACCTTCCCCGTTCGTAACCTGGCTTCCGAATCTAAGAATCTTTTCGCAGATCAAACCTTTTCCAAAACGGCACAAGAGTCATCAATTACTTTCAATGGTTTCTCGGGTACCAAAATCGCTTTCTAAATAAATCCCGGGTGGCGACTCATCATTTTTTCGTTTTTCAAATAAGCCGAGCCGCGTGGCGCCGTCCACAGTTAGTATACATGACGACACAAATATGACATTCCCATTTTTCAAAATACAACAAGCAGGGGTATTTCTAAGTTTTCTTTACTGTCAATCCCAGTCATTCAGCCAAACAAGAAAACCTCACCCATTCAAAGGACAAAAGATGATCCGACCCGAAGCAACAAACATGGAAGTTTAGGCTGAGATCAAGGAGATTAAGAAGACTCTAATTGATATGGGCAAACGGATCAACAGTCAAATCACCCAGCTCATGATCATGGTACAAGACGTCTGTAACCATCTCCTACCAGCCCAAGAGAACCCCCAATGACCCAGAAAGAGCTCGGAAATGGCTGCAACCGTGGCAAGAATTTCTAAATTAGATAAATCTGTCTTGGAAGAATTCAATCCCATGGGCCTTGAAAGTTTCATTGGTATCGGAGATCTGAAAGTGCACCAGCAAGACATCAAGAAGGACGACCTTGCAAAAACCACCCCCAGCTCCACAAACGACAATTCCATGAACACAACCCGAACCAACCGCCCAAAAAGAAACTTTCACCAATTCTCCACTTCCCTTATTCCTGTCTACAAAAGCCTTCTTGAGAATAACCTTCTTAAACCACTTGAGCCTCGAGAATTACCTAAAGAGCTCCCTGCCAACCATAACCCAAACACCTTCTATACCTACCACCAAATGCCCGGACATCATACCAATAATTGTCTCCGTCTCAAACACAAAATCCAAGATCTCCTTGAAGATGGAACCATCCCACTCCCTCTCAAAAAGCCCAACATTGTCTCTAACCCCATGCCTGAACACAAGCCCAATGCTCAAGTCAACCAGATCCCCCTTGGCTCCACTTCAAATGACCAAAGCTCCACAACCCAAAATTTCAACGAAGCCATGCCTACCAACGAAGTTAAAGCCCAAACCAACAACTCTCAAAAACCACAAAGAACTATTTCCCAAATTTCCAATCCTCTGTCATTGATCTATGAGAAGCTCCTCAAAGCCGGCCATGTCAAACCACTTACTCCAACTCCTATACCTCAGAAGCTTCCATCTTACCATAACCCCAATGCCTTCTGTGCATTTCACCAAATGCCTGGTCACGATACCGATGAGTGTCGTTGCCTTCGTCACATAATTCAAAACCTCATCGACAGCGAAACCATCATTTTCCCACCAACAAAAACAAACACCCAGTCAAGTCTCAATTCTCATATTTACTCTGAACCCATGGGTGATTGTTGATTGATGTCAAGACTAGCAAAACAAGAATGAACCGCCAAGGACCATGCAATAGACCATTCTTCCACGAGTTTTGGGAATTTTTAAGTTTTGAGTCAGAGTCTTCTCTTTTATTGAGCCAGTTTGTATTTCTACTTTGATGTTTGTCTTCATATTCGAGTCTGTCTTGTTATTGAAAAGAGAAAAACCAAAAATAGAGTCAGCATTGTAGTCCCGAACTACGTCACGACCTGATTCCTTGCAAAGGAATACGTAGGCAGCTCTCAGTGGTTCGGTTGCAACTCCTGAGAATCGATGTCAAGCTTTTGTGTTGGAATTGTCATAATAAACTTGAGTTTTTGCATTAATCCTTGAAAATGGAATTGTTTTCCACCATCATTTGAGATTCATGATATTCACTTCAAAACACGAAATGATTGAACCCTCAGCTCTCATACGAAGAAGGAATTCCAGGCGTCATTCTCCAACGTCATCAATAAGCAATGCTTTGACACCAAAAAAAAAAAAAAAAGACCTGCTAGGTTGAAAACCCGCAAGGGCGGCCTAGGCAAAAGTTAAGGCAAGAAGCTCGCTGGATCAAAACTTTGAAGTAAGGTCAAGGAAAAAGTCAGAGCATGTACAAGTTCTTTCTATCAAGTTGTGCAATTCAAAATGAAGAAAGGCATTCTTTGTTTTTATTCCCCAGATAAATATATCCCTTGATAGCCTTTTTGAGCCTGAATCATTTTCTTTGAAGAAGAACCCAGCTAGGCAGCTATCCCTCACACTAGGGTGAATTAAGAGAAGCGAAAGTGCCAAATGCATAGTTTTCAGCAGGATGTCCAGGCAAAAGTGCCAAATGCATGGTTGTCTGCAGCACGTCAAAATTTCAAAAGAATGAAAATGCCAAGTTCATAGGCACAACCAAATGCGAAGCACTGAAGAAGGAAAAAAGAAAGAAAGTGTCTATCAAAAGCCAAAACGGGGCACAAAGGAAAACATTGAAGAAAATAGAAATAGCACACAAAAAGAGTTCAAAATAGCTGCTAGCTTTAACCCAGAAGAAAAATGAAATTTTTTGAGCCTATTATCCTTTCTTGGTTTAGCCCAAAGCCTTGGCCCCGTTATAACCTAAATAAAGTCCTTTCAGATTGAAAAACACAACTTGATAGCGAAGATCTAGTGGAACAATATCATCAAAAGTCAAAGCATTACAAAACACCAGCATCCGCCGGAAGCTCAGATCCTCATCGGCAACCCGGGTCAAAAGTCAAAGCATTACAAAACACCGGCATCCGCCAGAAGCTCAGATCCTCATCAGCAACCCAGGAGCAAGGCATTGCACAAGACCAGCATCTGCCAGAAGCAAAAGTCCAAACCGGGGCACCTCAATGGAAAATCAGCAGATCAACATCCCGGGGCATGGGTTCACAATAAGAATTCTTGTGTTTTGATAATCAATTTGAATGAACACAAAAGACTCAAGTTTATGACAATTTCAAACATCAATTGTGGGGCACCTTCTGCCATTTCCCGAATTCTCGAGTTTGTCATCGCTTAGAAGTCTTTTCAGGTCAACATAATCTTGTCAGAGTCCATTCCTTTGTCACAAGGTCAAAATAACCGGCGTCTGCCAAATTCATGAGTAGTCATTTTCCACCCAATCAGGAGCACCTTCAGGGAAGTCACTCTTTTGAGTCTGTTGAGTCAGCCTAGTCTTGTCCAAATCTACCCTCTTTTTTAGTATGTCATCTCCGCCCAAATCAGGGGCATCTTTGTAGAGTCACTCGTATCGTCTAGGACTTGTCCAAATTCACACAAGGTCTTTTGTCCAGTCAACCCTTGGTAGTCTCGACATTCTTAAACTCGTGGAAGATGATTTCAAATGCATGGAAGAGCCTATGTGTGGATGGACGAGTCGAGGGGTTTAGAACTGAAGCTTACCGTTTGGGGACACATTTGTCCAAGACTAGGGCACATCAACTCAACGCCATCTACTGGGAGAAGCGCATACACCTGTGTTTAAGACTTGGGGCAGAAAATGCCAAAAAGCTCTAGCCTCACAGAAAGCCAAAAAGCCCAGAAGCTCAAAAGTCCTGATCAGAAGCAACCTTAAACCCAGACTCTGTCCAAAAGGAAAGACAACAAAGCAAAAAGAGATACCTTGCTGCGCCACCTAATTTCTAATAAAGGGAATGTTATCATTGTGTCATCAAGTGTCGAAACCTGAGTCTCACGTAAGAGTCCTTATGGACAAACTTTTTAATCAATGTTGGAGATACATTTCTCACCTAATGCTTTTTACGAGACCTCGCTGGTCTCGCTTGAATCTTTGAGGGACTTTCACCAGTCTCGCTCAAACCAAGTTTTTTTCGGGACCTTGTAGGTCCTGCATAAACCTTTTTAGGGACCCGCACCGGTCTCGCTCGTCAACAGCCTCATTGCTCTGTCTTGGATGGTCACGAAAGTTGATTGGCTCTGGTTCTCACACACAAGAACTTAACCTACTGAGCAGTCGACCTACCCATGGCTGTTGACACGCTTTAAATCACTTTGGACACCTCGTTGTCTCACTCTAATCACTTTTTACTACTCACGAAGCCTCGTTTGCTGGTTGCTTTTCGTTTTCAAAACTCGGTCGTTCATAATTCGTAAAACATTTTTGAATTGGGTCTATCGGAAGATCTCAAATCCGGGGTACACCTCTCCACTTATTTCATTTACAAACGGCTCCAGGTGGCCACGACAAGGTGCATTTGACCCTTCCCTGACAAAGCGGATTTGACGATTTGCACTGCTGCTTGCCCCATTAATTTTTCCTTTTTGCATTTCCTTTGGTGTAGGCTCATACCCCAACCCAAAACGGCCTCGTTGAGAAGGGAATTCTGGAAACTGAGCCACCCCTTGGTGAATTCGGCCTAAACCAGTGCCTGGCAAATAAGACATCCTACTCATCATCTCGAGAGCGGTGGTACTGATTGAAAAATCATCGACACGGAGTGTGCACACACCGCCAGAAGTGTCAAAAGCAAAGCCTCCAATTTGGACGTCGTTCTCGTCATGCATAATTTCTAACAGGGGAGCATTGTCTTCAGCATGAGGACGAATGCCTGAGTCCCCGTAGATGGCAACCGTTCCCTTTTCCAATCCAAGCAAGACTTTTTGGTGTAGAGTAGATGGAACTGCCATTATGTCAAGTCAATGCATCCAAGGGCGTCCCAACAGCAAATTGAACGAGGCTGGAATCTCAAAAACATGGAACTCCACCATCGATTTAAACCCTTCAGCGGCAATCTCCATTTCTACAGTCCCAAACACACTGCGACGGGTATTATCATAAGCCCGAACAGTGAGATTAGATGGCGTGAAGGTTTAAGTCCCAAGCACTGAGCTGTTCGGAGAGGACAAACATTGAGCGCAGACCCGCTATCCACCAACACAACAGGAATCCATTTCCCCATACATTTCATGGTGACATGCAAGGGTTTGTTGTGGTCGGTTCCTTCAAGTGGTAAATCAGCCTCGGTGAAAGTTACAGTGTGCTTGGTGGGTTTGGTCGTAATGGCGGCCATCATGGCTTCAGGGGTGGTGTCAGGAGCAATCTCAATGCAAGATAGTGCTTGAGCAAGCTTCTGGCGATGCTCGCTGGAGCTCATGAGTAGCCCCTAAATGGTTAGAGCAGCTAGGGTTTTCTAGAGTTACTTTTGGATGGGTTTTCTTCGGCTGTCGATGGAGGTTTTGGACGAGGCACACGACTGTTGGTTGCAGAAGTGGTGTGGGATTGGTTGGCTAGTGGGTTAAAAAAGTTTTGGAAATCAATAGGGTTGGCGATTGGGTCATTCGGATTGTTTGGGACTGAGTTATTTTGTGGAGCTGGGTTACTTTGTGAAGCTGGGCTAACAGGAGGCTGGTTTGTTGTGTTAGGAGGTGGGTTAGAGGTATTTTTGGTGTACATCTGTGGAGGCTGATAGAACCGACCACTTCGAAGAAGATGAAGAACAGAGTCAAGATCTTCCCCCATAAGTCAGTGTAGTCTGTATAAAATCCACAAGATCCCCCTCCGCCTTTCTTTTTCCCTTCCCAATGCGGGCTTCCTCCAAACCCTTGGTAATTCCTTCCACCGTTGGTTCGCTCCACACGCCTCCATTTTCCATTGCGGCTTCGTTAACAGCTCAAACCTCGTCATTCCCTACCCAAAGTGGAGCAAGAGCTACACCCTCATTTGGGTTGGCCCATACATTAGCCAAGACATTTTCTTCCATCTACTGTTCCCAAATGTTGGGTAAACCACCGTTGAACACCATGATGTTACAATTCTCCAGAATTCGCACTTGAGGCGCTGGAAGGTACCCATCAACTATATAATCATACGGTGTGAACTCAATTCCCTCCGTCATCCGGTTAATCGCATGCTCACTTATCATGGAAAAATCAGGACGGCCTTCCCACAGTGGTGGCATTGGAACTAGGTATGTCTCATCAAAGAACATGGGGAGTGTGGACCCATCCAAAGGATCATTGGGGTCCATGAGCTGCCATTCAGTTGGTGTGGGATCCCATTCATCTCCCTACACATCATTGGGTGCTTCAACCTCTTCTTGCCAATTCTGTCCTTGTCCTTCTTCCAAAGGCTGTTGGTTTTGCAAGCGGTTCTCCAAACAAATTAAGAAGCGCAAATCCATCAAGCGGATCAACAAACATCAGATCCCAAAACTGGTCGATCATGGTAGCGAGTGGTTTTCCTGCATTGAGCTGTTCGTCAGTTGGCCATGCTTCTTGATCTTCCATATCATTAGCAACCATTATCTCATGCTCTCGTGCCTCCATTGTCATCACGACATACCCCCATTTCTGCCACATAGTGGGGTCCAAATGTGCTTCTAGGAAGCATATCTTGCACTTAGCTGGTATAGGTACAATGGGTTTGGGATCTGTTTCAGGTATAATGAACTGGCTCTGGTCAAAAGTAGTGGAGTTTAGGTTATTATGAGTGGAGTTGAGAGTAATTTGGCCTATCTCAATGTTTCTTTTGTGAGTTGGCAAGGGATTAGTGACAACGTTAGGTTTTTTGGTGGGATCTTGAATTTGTTTATTGTCGATGAGGTCTTAAATCTCATGACGCAATCGTTGGCATCTTTCGGTGGGGTGGCTAGGTGTTTGGTGGAAGATGCAGAAGGTGTTTGTATTATAGGATGGTGGGGGATTTTGTGGTGGTGGGGTTGGTTGGAGTGGTTTAATTTTTCCTTGTTGAACGAGTCGCTCGAAGACAACAGGAAAAGGTAGGGGAAGAGGGGTGAAAACACGTCGTCCTCTTTGGTTTTGAGGTGGCTGTGCTGGTTAAGCTGGTTGGGACAAGATAGCATTTATGGGCTCGGCTTTATGGGATTGGTGATTCATGGAGCTGGATGAGGTGCCTATTGTGTAACTGGGGTTTGCATATAGGGATGAGGTGTTTCTAATGTAGTTCCATTTGGGCTTGGGGATGGGATCTCCTTTCTTCAACACCCCACTCTGCATAGCCTCCTCAATTGACAGACACATCTCAAAATAGGTCTCAAAATTGTGTGCTTGAGCCATCACCATGTATTATGCCAAGTCAGGCTGGAGATTTTTAGTTATGATGCGCATTTGGTCCTTGTCACTGGGGCGATCAGTCATCTGTGTGACTTTTGCTTGCCATCTTTTCACAAATTCCGCAAAGGATTCTCTCTCTTTCATCTTGATACTCTCAAGCTCACTAGTAGTGACCTTGAGCTACACATTGTATTCATACTGCTTAATGAAAGCAGCCACCATTTCTTCCCAAGTTTGTCTCTTAGAGACGTCAAGAGACAAGAGTCATTGGAGTGCGGACCCCGCAAGAGTTTCATGAAACGTTTGTGCCATGGGGGGTTTATCAACATATTGTAATGAGAGAGAACTGACATATGCTTGAATGTGTCCCCTCGGATCTCTGGTCCCGTCAAATTTCTCGAAGTCCACATGTTTGAATTTCTTGGAGAGCTTGGCGGCTGGGAAGATGCAAAGTTTGTCCATGTCAAAACCGCTAATGGCTCGCTTCTCACTTTTGGCTACAGATTCTTCAAGCTTAAGTATTTTGGCTAGCATTTCAGCCAACTGAGGATTTTCAGGAGGAAGAGGTTGCTCCGACTCCTCATCATTAGGAATCTCATTATTCCGGGCTCCACCTTCGGGTATTTGCTGCTGGGGTGGAGGGAGTCGACTCTGGATGTTTACCATAATCGCCATGAGTTGGGCGATTCGAGTGTCATTCTGGACCCTTTCGTCTTGCATCTCTTTCCTCAGTCGTTCAAACTCATTTGGGGGATCTTGCTCCTGTTCAACCGACATGCTTGTTTCGGACTTTGGCGATGAAGGTCGAGACAATCTCTGTCCGGGAGGTCGAGTCCAAACAGGTAAGGTCTTCTTCTTCTTTGCAGGCCCAATGGTTTAAAACTAAACACAAAGCAAAAGCGAGACTCAGCTCGCGGCCTTTGAATACCAAATACAAACAAAAGGGTGCCTACATTATGTGCCACTCCTCGCCGAAATTAGTCTTACTTCTAGGCTTAAGGTTAATCTACCGGTTTCGGATTTAACTTAAAATCATTGCACAGAAGATTGTATCAACACCACGGGTAAGTCATTACTCAGTAGGTACGGCATTTCAACCTAGAACCTAATGTTGAGGCCATAACACTTTTCTTGACCATCCGAGACAAAGCAATAAGGTGTCGCCATCCAGATACAAAGTAATTCCAAGGCTAAATCCGAAACACGGGTGGCCGTTCGGGCACGACCAACACCGGAGGTATCTCAAACTCCATGGATTTTAAGTCTCCTAGACTAACATGTACATCCTATGGTTAGTCTACCGGATCCAAATCTCACTTAAGGTCATTGCACAGAAGATTTTCCAACACCCTGGGTAAGCCATTACTCAGTAGGTACGGCGTTTCAACCTAGAACCTAATGTTGAGGCCATAACACTTTTCTTGACTATCCGAGACAAAGCAATTCGGATGCTGTAATCCAAATACAAATGATCTCAAGGCTAGTTCGAATCACGGCGGCCGTTCAGGCACGACCAACACCGGAGGTATCACAAACTCCATGGATTTTAAGTCTCCTAGACTGACATTGACAGCTTTGGAAGGTTGCCCCAATCCTCAAGTTTTCTTTTTAAGTAACAGGTTCTTGACATCGGACGGGCGGATTTGGGAAAACATGACTTATACAGATTTCCGGCAATAATCTAAATTTGGATATTCAAGAGTGATTATCCCTTATCTCGGGCTAATTACCCTTAAATCCGTTTTAGATTATTGTTAAGAATTTGTTTGTTCAAATTTTTCCACGTCCGGTCGTTCTAAAGGCTAACTTGGAAGAACAACGCACATTTGAAATGCACTACTCATCATCGGGCCAAAGCGACCTTCTACAACTGTAGGGGACCTAGCTTATGGTAAACTGACAACGTACGAGACAAGAATATATGCATATGCTAGTGTATGTATGTATGCAGTATAGCATGCTAGGGAAAACAGTAACACATAGCACATAGCAGGATTGAGCACATAATCCTAACACATGGGTTGGTTATCTGACGTGGGGTTCTATGGTTATCTATATGCAAAGGCCGGTTTTGGTTTGAAAGGGGTACCCCGGACTCAAAGCCAAAGCTGTCTCCCACCTCTAAAGATCCCGCAAGGCGATGGTAATAACGACAATTGTGACTTATCACAGTCGGGGGGTGCTGAGCATTTCGGGATTCCCCGTCATCGGCAAGCCGAGCGGGATTGCCGAAACACGCCAGCGAAGGCTAGTAACCATGCACGTGCAATGCAAAAGTCCATAAAAACAACATTTTCAAAATCCCTTAAACATTTTTCAAGCTTAGCTCTCGATGATTAATACATATTTTAATAAAATTACACATAAGTGTAACAATACTAAAATATGTATTAACCACGATCCCCAGCGGAGTCGCCAGCTTGTGAACACCCCGCGGAGTAGGTCCACGAAATTGAAGTTTGGAAAACAGTTTTGATTGATGGATGGGAGTCGCCACCCGGGTTTATGGACCATACCCGAGAAACCATTTGAAAATTGACTTTTTTGCCCTTTGAATGGAAAATATTTTACCGGCCTCGCAAAATGAGATTTCTCGGGTCCGGGAGCTAGGTTACGCGAGGGGAAGGAATTTAAACCACCCCCCGCGCCCGGTGAAACCACTGGTCTCTACTAAATGCTTAAGGGATTTTGGAAATGCTGTTTGAATAGACTTTAATCGTTGACTCATGCAATAACACATAAATACAAAAAGAAAATTCATGAAATGAATGTGGATGCTTATGCTTATGTCATGTATAAGTGATTCATGTGCATAAAATGCTGAAACCTCACTAAATCACCCCCAAACTGCCTTAGGATGTCCCAGGAACTGATCACAAACACCAAACATATCACACCTGGATAGCAATTTAGGCACTTGGATTAGGCAAATCCAGGCGCCTGGATGGCCTACCAGACAAAAACTTCAGAACTCCATTTTTCACAGTAAGCACCAAGTGCAATGCCTTTAACCAATTCACACACACCCTAAGAGACATTTGGCAACGCAGTAGCAGACATGAACCTCAAACTCAACTCAAATGCATGATATGAACTTAAAAAATACTTGATTTTGGATGATTTGATGATGAAATAGTATGTGCAAGACATATTTCAGAACTGATACACCATACTCATGCATGTAGGATACTGTTTAATCAGGTTATACTTGTAACCAAATGAAATAGAGATGAACCTATGCCAAAAATGCAATGTAAATGCTTGTATTAGACATTAACAATGATGGATATGCTTATGTGACATAATGACTTACCCAAACACTTTCATGACTGAATGATCAGATTCTAAAAATGTCATATAGACTTGTATGAACACTTCTTTCTCATGTAACCATTTTATAAAGCATGACTATTACTTCAAAAATACTCTAAATGCTCATCATAATGGAAATCAAAACATGAGACATAATCAAACTCAGATCTATGCATGCAAATGATGTACCATAGACAGATTAAAGTGTAAAAGAAGCAAAAACCATGACCAAGTGGAATGAATCCAGGCGCCAACATTGAGTGAATCCAGACGCCTGGATTAGGCACTGATGCATAAAACAAATTCTTTTTTTATGTGATTCAGACCTCTCCCAAGCCCTCCACTGGTATGGAAGACCAGTAAGAACTTGGTTGAGTACCCCTCAGGGCCTATATGAACATTTTGGTAGAGTAATCTACCTTCTAGCTTGATCAAAGGACTTGAAATGGGTTCTTGAATGAGCTTTTTGGGTACATAGCTACTGGACTTGAATGTATTGAGCTAATAAGGACAGTGTATGTGGGATTTGATGGAGTCTGAGTGGGGAAAGTATGATATGAAGAGTGTAGATGATGTGGGGGTGGGTTTATAAGGTTGTAAGTGAAGGACTTTGAGAGATTTTAACTGGAAATAGGTTCCTGGAGAAGTTTTGACAGCATAATAGTAATGGAGAGAGTGAGTTTTTTCAGCCCCCCTTAAAATGGAGGAGAGGGGTGGTTTAAATAGAAAACCAAGGGCTCAAAATGGGCCACTTTGAACCTTCTAAAAGGGTGAGGGGTCACCTAGGGGTTAAACTATAGAGTAATCATCTCCCTCACTCTCTCTCTTCAACTGACTCTGCAACAAATCCACCCAAGATATCGTTCCCATCCACTATCAACTTAAATCACACTCAACCTGGGCTGATATCCAGGCGCCTGGATTGTGCAATTCCAGGTGCCTAGACTGAATGCAGGCACCTTGAATCATGAGATCCAGGCGCCTGGACTCCTTCCAAGTGCCTGGATTTAGCCAATCCAGGTGTCTGTGAGAGTAATCCAGGTGGAGATTTTTTTTTGTATTCTTCAATCTAATAAACCAGACGATCTCTCCTCTCTCTCTCTCTCTCTCTCTCTCTCTGCAATTCGAGCATTGCAACATACCCAGAAAGTATGAAGAATTTGAAATTTAACTGTTCAGATTCACTTCAAGTGCATCTAAACTGCTGAATTTTAAATTCTGGGTACCCATTTTGAGTATCTAGACTTTCTATCCTCAAAACCCCCCTCCCCACGAAATTTTTTTGCGTGCCGAATGGGTACCATGTGGTCATGCCGAGCACGATCTCGGCCTTCCAAAAGTGTTTTGGACGGCCGAGATTGATTCCTTCTCTCTCTCCTCTCATCCGACCACTCTCTCTCCTCTTCCGGAATGTCTGATCGCGTTTTGAACGGCTGAGATTGTCGAGCGGGTACCACGTGGGCAATACCCACCCGACACTAAAAAATTTCTCCCACCCCACCGTTCAATTGCAGATATTCTCTCTCTGCAATTCGCGTCATCAATAGTTTTTCTCTCTCTACATTCAACTCTCTCTCTCTCTCTCTCTCTCTCTCTCTTTGAAGATTTACTGCTCCGGCGAAGAGAATATGGAAGGTGGAGAGAGAAAGGGAGTGTGAAAGAATAAGAAAGAGTAGGGGGAGCTGAGAGGAGGCAAATCTGCGATTTTGTGGCGCAAATGACTCATGAAAGGAATTTACTATGCGCCCCCCTTTTCCTTGGCATTTTAACCGTTTTACCCCTCTTCCCCTCCTTTAATTATTTATATTATTTATATTATTTCATTTCTTTATAGAATTCATTTAATTATTTAATTTCATTTATTTATATTAATTCATTTAATTATTTAATTTCTTTTCTTTTATTTAATTCATTTCTTTTATTTAATTTTTTCACAGTTGCTTGACCTTATTTTTCACAAAAAGACAAAAGAATAGAGTCTAAGTAGAAATTTCCCAACCTTTATCTCCATTTTGCTCTCGGTTGCCTCAGTTACCCAAAAACAAAATATCCAACTTTCTCTCCCAATCAAATTATTAAATTTAATGTTAAATTGCGTGCCCCATGTTAGATTTTACTCCTATACAAAATGTATTTTAAAAAATGTGGTTACTTTTGATTTAAAATCAGAATCATGAAAAATAAGGTCAAGAAAAACTTTTTTCTTGGATGGCTAGCCATTTCCAAATTTCATTATTTTTTTACCAAGTAATTTTTCTTTTTTTTCCTCAAAATAGTGGGGGAAGGGGTGACCCGGGCGGCTCGACTTTATCAATAATATAAAGTTTCTAAATATAAAGTCAAATTTAAATGTCAATGTCAATGTGAAAAAATAATTTACTTGCAAATGTAATTTGAGTAAACCAAATTAAATAAGTAATTAAATAAATAAAGTTAAAAGAGAAAAAGAAAAAAAAAAGGGTTTAATTACGCTGTATTTAAGGGCTTCGCTCTCACTCTATCTCTATATGCATCTCTCAGGTATTGTTTTCTTCTGCTACTACTTTCTCTTTTCTTGTTGTCTGCTGATTGGGATTTGTTGGTCACATCTGTTACCTAATATTCAATATCTGGGTTTTAAATTTTTCTGCTTATCGTTTCTGGTTTCCCCTAGATTTTTCTTTTTTTAGGTAATTTAGCTGTACCGAATTTCATTTGAAATGAACTTCTTGTGCATTTTCTCTTGTTGGTTTGTACTGATTTGGATATGCTGGTGAAAAAAATCATTTGATGTCTGTTACATATTTAATTTCCTCAAATGGGTTTTTTTTTGTTTTAGTATTTTCTTCTAATCTTTCTGGGTTCCTCTGGAATTTGGGGTTTTGATGTAATTTAGCTGGACTGAATTTCTAACTTGATTGCATTTTCTTGGCTGCTAAGGGATAAACATCAATTATAGATAGGAATTTTTTTAATAAGCATTAGAGATAGGAATCGAATGTTACTTGTTTATCTTTCAGCTTTTATCCGAATCTGGATTGCGCAGTCTTGTTCTTTCATTTTCCGATGTTACTTTTACTCACACTAGGAGGGTTGACTCATTGTGCACTATCTCCTGTGATTTTTCCAGATTGTGATGTCCTTTGCGTGTGATTCTCGTGCTTTGATAATGAGGACTACTCCATTGAAGCAGCGGAATCTAGGACTCGGAGCTCGTAGAAAAATTTAATAAATAGCTGTCATGCCCTAATAAGAGCGGAAGGAGGTAGGAAATTGCGTAAAGGTAGCAAGTATATGAAATGATCTTAGTTCGGTGCATTTTTTTATTTTTTTTTTCCTATTTCGAAAATAAATAACGAAAACCCTGCCTTTAGATGTGTGGTTTTCTGGTTGATTCTTCCATCATCAATTAAAGCATGACCTCTTTTTATTTGCATTGCAAGTTCATGCAATAATTAGCTGTAACTGCATCCAGTACTAGCAATATAACTGGACAGAGACGAGTGATTTATTGATTTTCACAGAGCCCGTACGTAAACAGAAGAAAAATTGTAGTAGTTTCTTACAAGCATCCTGTACTTGGGAAAAAATGGATGAAATTGTAGGGGTACAATTAGGATCATTCCAAGCAAGCAGCTTTTTGGTTGCTGCAAGTAATACTTCATAAAATGGGTTTAGCTTCTTGATTTTTATGGGTCATGAGCTTTGAAACCCATGTTTGCCCTGACTGAGTAAGAACATTTGCATGTGAGAGAACATTTACAGTGGAGTTCTTTAAGGTCATGTTTGTTTTGGGAGATTTCGGGTTGGGATTGGATTTGTAATGCTGTGGGTCCCAAATATCCATGTTTGGTGCCTCTTATTTGGCCCAGATTTTATATCCGGACCTAGGCCATCCTGCTACCATACATGATAAAGAACCAAGGCATCAAACAGAACATGTTTGGTGCCTCTTATTTGTGCAGGTCAATTAAGTAGAGTTTTTTAGGTGCAAGTCTGTCTTATGCAAGTCTCTTGATAGTGTTATTGAAATTTTTTCTGGGTATTATTGATTATTAACTACAACTACAAGCTTAATAAGCGTCAGTAAAAGGGAACTTCAAATTACGGGTAGAGTTGTAGCCAGTTTCTAACTTGAGTGGTACAACAGTATTGATAAATGTTCAATTAAAAAAAAATTAATGAATCATACACCAATTAATTTTCTCCTGAAATAGCACACCAAGACCATTATGGTCATAGTACGTATTGGATGTGCTACTCAATTATGTTTGTGTTGCACTCTCCAATCTTTCCCAAACTGGAAATTAATAGATTGGTTGTTTTCAATTCAGGTGCATTCTCATTGATATTCGTGAGGCTGGAGGAATTTCTCAAACTTAAATTTCTCTTCCCTCTCTTTCTCCTTCTCTTTGTTCTCTCTATCCATTTCCCCCTATCTCCACATCTCTCCTTCTCTTCATCTCCTGTTCCTTCTCCGTTCTCTCTCTCTCTCTCTCTCTCTCTCTCTCTCTCTCTCTCTCTCTCTTTTTTCGGGTGGTCGTGGGCTTCTCCGATCAGCCGGTTGACGTTGCTGCGGGTTTGGGTGATCTCCTGTCGTCGTGCTTTGGTCGGTGAGTGGTTTCGGCCTTCTCTCCCGGCAGGCCTGCGTTACGGTGTTCAGCTGCTCCACGGCTTCATGGGTTGCTCGGATCCGTTCGTCGTTTGTTGTGCTTGCTGGTTTTGTTCGGTTTTGGATCGGTTCGGAGTTGGATCTATTCTTCATGGGCTGCCGCCGGCCTGCTTCTCCCTTGGCTTTGCTACCGCCGGCTTTTGCTCAGATCTCCCACTGATTTCACTCACGCCGTTGTTCTGCGGTCGGCGATGGTGTTTCTCCTGACGGGTTCGTCTATGGGATCAATCCGATATGCTTAACGGCGATGTGGAGATGTGCTCTTGGGGAGGTGGTGGCTGTGGGGGGACGATGGAAGCATCTAGGGTTGCTGTTCTTCTTGGGCTTGGTGTGGACGGTGAGATCCACGCGGCTCTCCTGAACAAT
This sequence comes from Vaccinium myrtillus, assembly GCA_016920895.1. Lineage (NCBI taxonomy): Eukaryota > Viridiplantae > Streptophyta > Magnoliopsida > Ericales > Ericaceae > Vaccinium > Vaccinium myrtillus. Next base: position 30,398,803 of record CM029273.1, on the reverse strand, counting down.
TGATTTGAAAATCATGAAAATGAAAATGATGTGAGTAGCCACCCGGGGTTTAAAATTTGGAAAATGTTTGGTACCCGAGAAACCGTTTTAAGAATAATTGTTGACTCTCATGCCGTTTTGGAAAAGGTTTGGTCTGCGAAAAGATTCTTTTGGATTCGGAAGCCAGGTTACACGCGAGGAAGGTTTTATTGAAAAATGCACCCCGCTCGCCCGAGAAATTCCCGGTCTTTACTAAATAATTTGTGGGATTTTTGTAGAAAATGTTTTGTTATGGAAACTTTAAACAAATATACAAATAGAACGATGAAACCATAACAGAAATAAAATTAAATAAAGAAAAAGGGCTAAATTGCAATAAACGAAAAACAAGGGAAGTAAACTGTAATAATATATATATATAAAAAGGCTTTTAAACGAACAGAAAAACATGGGGTTAACAGAGGAAAACAGAGGAGAGTTTTTAGTTTAAATGGAAGCCGTACGGCTCCTCCACTAGAGCCGTACGGTTGGTACCGCAAGCCGTACGGCTTGCGTACAGCTACATTTTTGAAAATTTTGTTTCAGGACCAGTGAGTCCAAAACTGGTTTTAAAGTTTGATTTTTTTCTTTCAAATTAACCCCAAGCAATCTGTTTTTGTTTGAAAACGAATTGTTGAAGTGAAACTTACTTTCGGTATGGATCGTACCGTGCGTTTATCGAGAAAAATTGCCCGGTACGACTCGGGAAAGTCGGTTTTTGTTTTGAAAATGGTTTACCGAGTTAAGGTGCGGTTATTGAAACCGTTATCGACTCGGGGATACCCTCGGAGAGTCGCGATTGAGAATCGAAACTCGACAACGATTTTGTACCTTTCTGGAACTTGAAACAGACGTTGGAACTTCTGGATTCTTCGGGTTTGAGCTTGTAAGATCAAGATTCGGTATGGTTTGGAGTGATATGGAGGGTTTGGTTTAGAGAAATCAAAAGGGAACGGAAAATATGAAGTTTCGTGGAATTTACTGGCGGTTTTCGAATGAGAATTTCGCCGGAAACTGAACGGAAATTCTCTCTGGGTATGATTTTCTGTGTTTTGAGATGAGGAGGATGCCTCTATTTATAACCGGATTGAGAGAATAAAAATGATGATATTCTCCGGCGGAGTGATGATGATATTCCTGAATGTCTGGTTTGCCAGGATTTTGCAGAAGATAACTATAGTAGCCGAGTTACACGGGGCCGTGAGGGTCAACTGGGGCTCGGTAAACCTGATCCCCTTCCACTGCTAGCAGTGTTAAATCACTCAGATTCGGAGGCCCTCGGATGGGTTGAGCCTTAGAAGGTTCCACGTCGGATGTTGCTTCGGCGGGAATCCCTTCGGCTGGATCGACGCGGTTCTCAGGTTATCTGAAGGCCACGTTTGCCCACCGAAGGGCCTTTTGCCGAGGGGCGATAACCGCACGGGTACGGCGGACCAGGCCTGCGAGTAACCAACAAGTCTTAAAGCTATTAGCCGAGAGGAAAGGGGGCGTAGCGCGAACGGTGATCCGAGAGCTAGATATGCTAGCCGAGGGGCGAGATTTCCGCCGGGGACCCTTGGGGCCATCCTGGCAGAGGGAGGATGGTGACTTGACAAGTGACAGATGGGACTGAAACAGTGTTGAGTGGCGTCACGACGTTGCGCTCGAGGCGCCTGGCGGACCACGTGACGGACCGGAGGGTACCCGAGAGTTGTTGGGTGTGCAGAGCGGGATGACGCCAGCCGTAGTGGTAAAGTAATCATGGCAGGCCCATGTGCTTAGTCAGGATGGGACAGCATGTGGGAAAGGGAGATAGCGTGGAGGAGAAGCTTCTCTTCTCCTATAAAGAGGAAGTTCCCCCAACAGGTAAAAACACACTTCTTTTTCCCCAAAAGAGAGACTTCATTTTTTCGTCTATATTCTACTACCGGTGACTAACTAGACCGTCGGAGCTCCTTCCCGGACCACCACCTTCCGGGCAAGGCTCTAACACGGGTGCTACTTGCGCAGGTCCCGCTCCCAAGAGAATCTTCCATATCATCAGTCCTCTGCCCCCTTCATCACCCACCTTTGCTCGTTCCGCAAGATTCAAACAGGTACGTCGGAGAAGCGAGCCCCACAATTGGCGACTCTGCTGGGGACAGTTTCCGTTGCTTTTCCCAGGCTCTCTACTTGGTGGTTAGCCTTCTCCCAACCCCACCAGAGGAACCCCAGGATGTTTGGTCCTACGCAAGACCTCACCCTGGGTCTCAACGCCTTTGATGGACGCGGTCAGTGGCGAAGCTCGGCCGACCGCCGGAGGTACGAGGTACGACACGATTTGGGGCTACAGCTCACCCCCGTGGTTGGCCGGGGAGGAGTCACAATGGTAGACCCCAACGCCGCCGGCACTAGTGCCGCCGGAGCTCACAACGTGTTGTTCAACCTGGATGGAACGGTTACGACGCCGAACGACTTGGTAACCCCCACCAGGTAGGGGACCCCGCTTCCCCCTCCTCCCCCTCTGCCGCTGGGGGCCCAAGTGGCCTTGCTGATGGCCGAGGTGGAGGCCCTGAAGAAGAATCAAGAGCAGCCAGTAGACTCCAGCCGGGCGAAAAAGAAGAGGCATCAGGCCCCCATCCGAACCACGGTGCAGACAAGGAGGGAAACGAACTTCACCCGCCTCGGACATAACGCATTCAGAATAGACAAACACGGGCGGGCGCAAGGAGATCGGCAAGCACGGGACGCTCGGACGAGGGACAATCTCTCTCGGCTGATTGACATTACCGAGGATAGCGCGGTGGAATCGAGTGCAAGGTCAGCTGATCGCCGAAGGGACCCCTAGGAGACCGGCTACCAGGAGCGGCGGCACAGGCGCAGCAAGGGGGTCGTTATCGATGACCGCGGAGGCGAGCGTCGCGACCGAGCACCCAGTGATGGGGACCGCCGTGGGCCGGAGCGCTCGGTGGGGAAGAAGGGCGACAAACATGCCACCGGGGCGTCGAATCACGCTCACCACACTAGTCGGTCAGTAGATCGCTGGGAGCCCAGCAACCCGAACAATCCTGCAGAGGGCGCCACCTCGGGCGGGAGAATCGCGCGACGCGCAAGCCAGGACTAGATCCTGATGTTCGGCATGAGGTCACCAGGAGCGGCATTGTTGCCATCAATGAGCGCACTGGGGAATCAAGGATCTTCAGGGCGGACCCTTCGCCGGGGGCGTCTCCCCCGCGACATCAGACCCTCAAGGGCAGCCTGCAGAGGAAGCGAACTTCCGAGCGAAGTCAAGTTCAGGTTAATGACCATGACCCTCGGCCAGGCACGACGGGCAATTGGAAGAGGACATGCGACAACAACCGCACGGCTGGCGTCGGTCAGTTGTCCCAAAACAAGGCAGAAACAAGGCTTAATAGGGCTCGGCAGTCGCCCTTCACGACTGAAATTAACGAGATGCTTCCTCCGAGCAATTTCAAGATCCCGAAGTTTCCCAAGTACGAGTCCAGCTCTGACGCCTTCGTACATATTCAACAATACCGACAAACGGCGGGGCTCTTCGGTTATAATGACGCCATCATGTGCAAAACTTTCTCCATGAGCCTGTCCGGCGCCGCGTTAACCTGGTATGGTCAGCTGGCCCCGGGGGCTATCGGATGTTTTGACGACCTGGAGAGGGCGTTCACGTCTCGGTTTGTCACCAACAATGTGCAGCCAAAGACACTTGACGCTCTGTTCAACCTTAAACGCACGACGAACGAGACGCTAAAGGCGTACGTCAGTCGGTACTAGGAGATCTACAACGCGATTGAAAACTGTGACCAGAAGCTCACCGCGTCGTCCTTCAAACACGAACTCGATGAGCACTCCGAACTCTTTAAGGACTTACTACTGCGGCCGCCGAAGAACATGACCGAGTTAATGTTTATGGTGCCGAAGGAGTCAAAGAAGCAAGTCAACGTCATAAAAAAGGAGGTCGGGGAGAGTGACGGCAAGGAAAGGATGAATAGAGGAGATAGGGGTGCCCCGGCTAGAAGCAACAGAGATAGCCGAGGAAACGACCGGGCAAACTGGGAGAGGCCGCGGCCGAGCGACAAGGACTTCGTTGCTGAAACGACCGTGTTCAAGGAACCTATCTATAGGCTCGGAAGAAATGGTTCGAGTTCCCGGAAGGCAAAATAGGGACGGCAGACGGCCGGGAGCCGAGACATTACGTAAGGTGCTCCTACCACGACGAACAGGGGCATTACACGACGTCCTGTCAGCCGTTCAAGGAGCACTTAGAATGATTGGTAGCCGAGGGAAGGATGGAAGAATGGATCGATCGGATGAAGACTCCGGTCGTACAGCGACACGCAGCGCCGCGCCCTCTGCCTCCGGGCGGCGCGGTTGTCGTCATACACGGCTCGGCCAATCAACGCCGAGTCGACCAGCTTCATAGCGAGCTTAACCGTGCGTCAGCCCCAGGACGGGTGATGACGGTAGGGCAACCGCCGAAGCGAAAGTTCGAAGAATCATCGAGGCCGTGGGCGATCTCGCTCACCGAGAGGGACCTGGAGGGCGTCCAGCTCCCCCACGACGATGCCTTGGTGATTGAAGTGGTGGTGGGAGAGAGGCCCGTGAAACGGGTGCTCATCGACCAAGGGAGCTCGGCGGACGTCTTGTACTACGCTGCTTTCAAGGCCTTGGGCCTCAACAAGGGTGACATCGTTCCACCAGAGTTCCCCCTCGTGGGGTTCACTGGGGCACCTGTGTGGCCTCTCGGCAGCATCAGTCTGCCGGTTCGCGCCGGATCCGTCATCATGACCGTGGATTTCACCATCGTCAGCTTCCCGAGCCCGTACAATGGTATCTTGGGTAGGGGGTGGCTCCACGGAATGGGGGCGGTCGCGTCAACGCTGCACCAGCGGGTCCGTTTCATCGGCGCATCGGGACGGCAAGAGACGGTAATTGGGGACCAGTTGGTTTCAAAGAAGTGTTTCGTCAACGCCGTGTCGCCTAAGGCCAACAAGAAGGGAAACATTCAGCAGGTCCAATGGGTAGAAAAGGGAGACGCCCCGGTGCTAGAAGATGTGGGGATAAAAGCCGAAGAGAAAGCAGTGGAGGACCTGATCAAGGTCCCGATCGGCGAAGGCGGGACCAGGTACTTCATGGTAGGGTCATCGCTTCCCAAAGCCGAGAAGTGTGAAATGGTGCAGTTCCTCAAGGACAACATAGAGGTGTTTGCGTGGACCCCTTATGAAATGCCGGGCGTTTCACCGGACTTCATCACGCACTCCCTTAATGTTGACCCGGCTAGGAAACCGGTGGTCCAACGGCCGAGGAGGTCCTCAGCCCAGCACGCCGATGCCGTCATGGAGGAAATCGATCGGCTGATAGAGGCCGAGGCGATCTGTGAGGTCCAGTACCCCACTTGGCTGGCCAACACGGTGGTGGTGAAGAAAAAGAACAGCAAGTGGCGTGTGTGCGTCGACTATACCAACCTTAACGACGCCTGCCCGAAGGATTGTTTCCCCCTCCCTCGGATAGACCAGCTGGTCGACGCCACGGCCGGGCACGCGAGGCTAAGTTTCATGGATGCATACCGAGGTTATCACCAGATTGCCCTGGATGTCATGGACCGGGAGAAGACCGCCTTCATCTCACCGAGGGGGACCTTCTGCTACCAGGTGATGCCCTTCGGTTTGAAGAACGCAGGGGCGACCTACCAGCGCATGGTAACCAAGATGTTCAAGAATCAGCTCGGTGACACCATGGAAGCCTACATCGATGATATGGTGATCAAAAGCAAACGCGAGGCCGACCACATTGGGCATCTAGCCGAAGTTTTCGGTATCCTAAAGGGGCACCAGATGAGATTGAACGCTGAGAAGTGTGCCTTCGGGGTGGGGTCGGGGAAGTTCCTCGGATACCTCGTCACTCGGCGGGGCATAGAGGCCGATCCAAATCAAATAACAGCGATCCAAGCACTCCGAGCACCCACCACCCTAAAGGAGGTGCAGTGTCTGACTGGCATGGCCGCCGCGTTGAATCGCTTCATCAGTAAGTCCTCGGATGTCTGCCGACCGTTCTTTCAGTCCATTAAAACGAGCAAGAGAGCGTTTCGGTGGACCGAAGAATGCGACAAGGCGCTCGTCGACCTGAAGCACTACATATCACGGTCCCCCCTCCTCGTCATGCCTGTCGGCAATGAGGATCTCTACTTGTACCTTGCCGTCTCGGCCCATGCGGTGAGCTCGGCGCTTGTCAGGCAAGAAGGATCTGAGCAGCAACCAATCTATTACTCCAGCAAGACCTTGCTGCCAGCCGAAACGAGGTACTTGCCGATTGAAAAGCTCGCCCTGGCACTAGTAACAGCGAAAAGAAAGCTCGCCCCCTACTTCCAGACCCATACCATCGTCGTGATCACGGAGTTCCCTCTAAGGGCAGTCCTTCGGAAGGCCGACCTATCCGCCAGAATATGCAAGTGGTCCCTAGAGCTAGCCAACTTCGACATTCGGTTTCAGCCCCGGACGGCGATCAAGGGCCAAGCCTTGGTTGATTTCATAGCCGAGCTAACTCCTCACCTGATAGCCGAAGCCACAAACGAAGGAAAAGCGACAGATGAATGCACCCGCCCCCAACCCAACCTGAAGACGAGCTCCCCGGCCCATGCCGACTTCATCGCCAAGCGGGCCATCCCACCGCGGTCGGCACAGATATTCACCGGAGACGCTTGGCGTCTTCACGTTGATGGCGCTTCTAACAGCCGCGGGGCGGGGGCCGGCATCGTCTTGGTTTCACCCAACGAAACACTGCACGAGAGTGCCCTGAGCATTGGTTTCCCGGCGTCCAACAACGAGGCCGAATATGAAGCTCTGATCGCCGGCCTACGGTTGGCAAAGCACATGGGCGCCGAAGAAGTTCAGGTTTACAGCGACTCCCAACTCGTAATCAACCAACTCACCGGTGATTATGAGGCCCGGAATACTCGGATGAACCAATATGTCACCCAGGTGATTGCACTGCAAACGGGCTTCAAACATATAGCGTTCGAGCAGATCGGCAGAGAGCACAACGCCCATGCAGACGCCCTTGCTGGTCTGGGCTCCGTCTGCGCTGACCACTCCGGAAATAGGACGATTCACCTCGGTGAAACCGATTCGCCGAGCTTCGAGGTAGTTCCGAGCGTTCTCTGTGTCAGGTCCACCGTGTATGCTGCCAGTCGGCATCTTATTTCCTCAACCCGGCTGGACAGCTTTACAGGCGCTACTACGGTGGACCTGATCTCCGTGTGGTTCATGACAACGAGATCCAGACCATCCTACACGAGCTTCACGAGGGCAGCTGCGGCACCCACTCTGGCGGTCGCTCACTGGCAGACCGAGCACGCACTCAGGGTTACTGGTGGCCCACCATGCGTAAATCTGCCGAAGCCTATGCCCGGCGTTGTGCGGCCTGCCAGAAGCACTCCCCTCTTGCTCCATCAGCCTTATTTGCCGCTCCAACCCGTGACGAGCCCCTGGCCTTTCGCCCACTGGGGGCTCGACCTCATTGGAGTCCTGCCCACGGCGCCCGGCGGCTTCAGGCACCTCGTCACTGCCACCGACTACTTCACGAAATGGGTCGAGGCCGAACCGCTCATTACCATTTTGTCGGAGGACATCGAGCGGTTCCTCTGGAGGAACATCATCTCCCGCTTCGGTGTCCCCTATGCTATCATATCCGACAACGGCACTCAATTCGTCGCCGAGGGAATAAAAGCCCTTTGCCGCAAACGCGGCATCAAAATTTACCACTCCACGGTTGCCTACCCCAGGGCAACGGCCAAGCGGAAGCTACCAACAAGACCATATCTGCTGGGATCAAGCGTCGCCTCACTAACAAACGTGGCAAATGGGTCGAAGAGCTCCCCAAGGTTTTGTGGGGCTACCGGACTACGCCACGACGGAGCACAGGCCGCACACCGTTTTCTATGACCTACGGCGGGGAAGTCGTGCTCCCCCTAGCGGCAACTATCCCGACATCCCGCACTGAGGCGTTCCTCCCTCAAACAAACGAAGAACACCTTGCGGCATCGCTGGACGAGATTGATACCCTCCGCGACGCCGCCCACATCAGACACGCCTCCTATCAGCAAGAGGTCGCGCGCGGCTACGACAAACGCGTACGGCTGCGGCCTTTCAACATTGATGACTTGGTCCTTCGGGAGGTAGTTCAAAAAAACCAGAAGAAAAAATTCATGCCCAATTGGGAGGGTCCCTACCGCATCACCGTGAAGGTGGGCCACGGCGCCTACAGACTTTCGGAGGTGGATGGAACTGCAATCTCCAATCCCTGGAATGCAAGCAAATTACGGAAGTACTACGCTTAGGATTTTTTTTGTGCGATGTTAATGATGAGCTCCTTTTTTTTGGCAACACTCGTACAAAACTGCCCTCAAAATGCCTCGGCGTGGGGTCTCTCAAACTGCCCTCAAAACGCCTCGGCGTGGGGTCTCTCAAACTAAACGCTTTAAGGCGTGTGGCTACTTCGAGTCGCCTTCACAACTCTTCAGCGCGTGGTCGCCAATTTCCTTCGGTCGGGAACAGGGGGCTATTCCGTCTTCGCTCCCCACCGAAGGAGGGGCTATTATACATTCCTCTCGGCGATATTAAACATTCCAAATAAACGATTCATTACTCATTCCTCTCGGCGATATTAAACATTCTGATTAAACGATTGTAGCATAACAATTTCCAAAATAAACATCGTTCAAAAGCATACCAAAATTAACTCTACATTATACGGCTAGCAGTTCAGAAATAAAAATAAAAACATAAGGGCTAAGCAGCTAGAGGATCTTCGGAGCAAGGCTCTTGGACGTTGGTCGCTGAGCTAGAGGTTCGGCCTGTAGCAGCTTGGGCTTCGCGCTGAGCATTATCGAGCCTTGCAGCCACTTCAGCCAAGCGGACAGAGAGGACCAGGGAAGGAGCGGCGAGAGGAGTCCGGCAAGGATCGTCCGCCGGGAGGTCGAAGACGTCTAAACCGACGTTGTAGCCAAGGGTATAGGAAACCTGATGCGTTTCCCTCGCGATCTTAACCTCGGCTTCGGCTTGGATCTCCTCCAGTTCTTCGGCGTACTGCTGGCCGGCCTCTTCTACCCCCTTAGCCTCGGCGTCGAATATCATTTTCGGCAGTTCTGCCTTCAGCTGCTCGAGCTCGTCGGCTGCCTTCTTCCTCGCCACCTCAGTAACGGCAATTTCCGCCGTAAGCTTCTTCTGCTCGGCTTCCGCAGCGGCGGCCTTCTTCTCAGCATCTGTGGCCCTTTGCTCGGCCTCCTCAACCATCCTCTTTAGGTCGGAGACCTTGGCCTCGGCCGTGGCGGCCCTCTCCCCAGCAAGACGGGCCTCGGCCTCAGCAGCGTCGGCTCTGTCGGCGTTGTCCTTTGACTTTTTTCTCCAATCCGCTCGGCTGTTCAGCAACTCAACCTGGTCGTCGTACACCCGGCAAGCTGCTTGTGCCGCCTGCAAAAAAATAATAATATAATAATAAATAAGTAATACGATTGAGAAGTACAATCAGAAAATGGAAGGGGCGATCTATGCTGTGCGGAAAACGGAGCTTACCTTAGCCATGTGGAAGAAGAATAGTGTGTTGCTCTCCGCACGGGAGGTTGGGAAAGCGGCCATGTCCTTCAGCAGGCAGGTCATCCCTAGCACTGCTCTGCCGATGGTGAGGTCGTCCTCGAGGCTGTCATCAGCAGTAAGGATCCCTCCCCTCGGCTTATTCACGACGGGGGCGAAGGGGTGCTCCTCAGCGGTGACGTCCACGCCGCCCTCGCTGATGGTGACGTGTTCAGCGTCTCCTTCGGCATGATGCCTCTTCAGCGAGGGCTCCTCCACCTCTGGCCTTCGGCGGGAGGAGCTTGGATCGACCTGGATCGGGAAAGGTTGGCCTGACCCCTCCCCAGGCTGGTCCTGCTGTTGCTGCGGATCCCTGGCTTCATCCGCAGAGAGGGTCCCAGGAGCCCCCGGCTGGGTCCCCTGCGGCGCGGTCTCGAACCTGTCAGGGTCGATCCCAGCCGAAAGGAGCCTAGCTCGTTCCTCCCTCTCCTTGACAATGTCCCTCAGACTTCTTCTCGGGGAGCCATTGGGTTGATAGGGATGAGAGTGCGCAGTTTCTGTGCGGCGAAACCCTTGTAGATAGGCTCGTACCCAAGAAGCGTCGGCGCGTCCCTTCGTTGGCAGGATAGAAGGGCAATGAGCCTGTCCCAGCTCCCTCCTGCTCTTAACCCCTTCGAGAGCCCGGTGACACCTGCAAAACAGCCCAGAAACACTCAGCAAATATTCGGCGAAGTAACGCAAGGATACCAGAATAAATCTAAGTGCAATTAAACTTACTCGGCGACCCCCTAAACCGAGGAATTGGAAATCGGCGGGGGTTTGAATCGTAGTAAAGCCAATCGAACCGCGGATCGGGAGGGCCGAACTCAAGGTTCCCGGACACCTTCACGTGCTCGACCACCCATTTGTCCGTATCGGTTAGCCGAGTCACTATGTGGTCAAATCGTGGCCGGGTGGAGAAATAATAACGGTCGTGCGACGAGTTGTGCCCCAGGTTGTACATAAGGGACAACTCGTGCCTCAATAGCTGCAAGCCGTTCGCCCTAACCAGCGCTATCACCGAATTGACAATCCGGAAGAAGTTGATGGCGACCTGGCACGGCGCGAGCTCGTAGTGAGACAGGTACATTCGGAGGAAGGGGTGAAGCGGGAAGCGCACCCCTCCCTCGGTGATGGCGATTAGCGGTAAGATGATGAAGTCGTTGGAGTAGGTCAGCCGCCCCTCGGTGTAGGGTTCCACCACGACGTCGTCGGGGATCTGGTACTTGCGGCGGAACTCGTCCCATACCCCGGGAGCTCCGCTAACATAGTGGGCATACGGGCTGGTCTGTGTCGCAGGAGGCAGGGGAGGGATCACATCTGGATCTGTCGGCTCCCTCCTCCTCGGCGCCACCTGTTCTGATGTAGAAGTGCTCGATGGGTTTGCTGAGGTACTTGTGACCCTCGCGGTTGGGTTCAATTCGCCAGTCTCGGGGGCCCTCGGCGCTGTCGCACTAGACCCATGCTCCCCTGGGACTTCGGCTTGATTCTCCCCCTCGGCTAGACCGTTGGAGCCGGATGGCCCACGGACCAGGAATGTCCCCGACTCACCTTGAGCCGAGGGAGCGCTTACGCGGATGCGGTGGGCCAGGGAGGCGATGCGCTCGGCGTCCCTCGGGACGACTTCGCCGTTGGAGTCTGTTTCCGTTCTGGAACTTGAAGACTCCGCCATGCCGAGGAACCTAAAAGACAGTGCACGGGTGGAGATTGTTAGTGGGGCTTAACATCTAAAAGACCTACGGCGTGAGGGACCAAGGGCTGACCAGACCCTTTCGACTAAGGGTATTTCTTTGGTGGGAGGTCCCCGCTCGGAAGGAGACGTTCAACTGGGGGGAGATGAACAGTCTGAAGGCCTGGGTTGCCCAGGTACAAGCCACTCATTCCCACCCACATTCAACGGGGAGAAGATGAACAGTTTGGGCACCAGGTTCCCCACACGCCTGCTGTCCCCCTCCACCGATTTTGTTCGATGTTAAAATGTGAAATCTAGGAAGGGGAGGCTTGACGAAATCGAATTTGATGTTTTGGCACGAAGAGGATAAAAGAAAATAAGCAAAAAAGAGAGGAACTGAGAAGAATCTAGAGAGCTTTACCTGAGTGTTTGCAGAAACCGACGCCGGAAACGCTTGAATACGGAGGAGGAGAATAACGGTGGTGGTTGCTGACGACGGAAGACGGTGGAAGGCTTGGGCAGCGAGGGAGGATAGATTTTTTGAGAAAGCAAAGGAATGCACCCCCCCGATGTGAATTATATAGGTCCTGGGAGGGTGCACCGTTTGGGCTCCCGTAACCGCAGGGAATCTCAAGCGACGGGCTTCAGAGCGTCGCGTTGAGCGGGAAACGGCGCGCCTCCTAGATGCCCAACTAGGGGCTGACACATGGCAAACGAAATGGAGGGAAATTAATAACCCCTCCGCTACTGCTGCCAGCTGTCCCTCCTCGCAGAGAATCCCTGCGGCGACTGAGGCATGCCATCATTGCTTCAGAGGGGGCATGTTTGTTGAGGACACGTGGAGACTCCTAGCCCCCTAGCTTGTGGTTCGGACATGACTGATGTGACATCTGACAGGGAAAGGTCCTCCGACCCCTCACCCCGTTGTCACCTCGGCTTTCGGCATAGATCATCTCCACCGTTGCCGTTGGGGGCAATCGGAAGACCTGAGGGGCTATTGTAGTAGTCGAGTTACACGGGGCCGTGAGGGTCAACTGGGGCTCAGTAAACCTGATCCCCTTCCACTGCTAGCAGTGTTACATCACTCGAATTCGGAGGCCCTCGGATGGGTTGAGCCTTAGAAGGTTCCACGCCGGATGTTGCTTCGGCGGGAATCCCTTCGGCTGGATCGACGCGGTTCTCAGGTTATCCGAAGGCCACGTTTGCCCACCGAAGGGCCTTTTGCCGAGGGGCGATAACCGCACGGGTACGGCGACCAAGCCTGCGAGTAACCAACAAGTCTTAAAGCTATTCGCCGAGAGGAAAGGGGGCGTAGCGCGAACGGTGATCCGAGAGCTAGATATGCTAGCCGAGGGGCAAGATTTCCGCCGGGGACCCTTGGGGCCATCCTAGCAGAGGGAGGATGGTGACTTGACAAGTGACAGATGGGACTGAAACAGTGTTGAGTGCGTCAGGACGTTGCGCTCGAGGCGCCTGGCGGACCACGTGACGGACCGGAGGGTACCCGAGAGTTGTTGGGTGTGCAGAGCGGGATGACGTCAGCCGTAGTGGCAAAGTAATCATGGCAGGCCCATGTGCTTAGTCAGGATGGGACAACACGTGGGAAAGGGAGGTAGCGTGGAGGAGAAGCTTCTCTTCTCCTATAAAGAGGAAGTTCCCCCAACAGGTAAAAACACACTTCTTTTTCCCCAAAAGAGAGACTTCATTTTTCTGTCTATATTCTACTACCGGTGACTAACTAGACCGTCGGAGCTCCTTCCCGGACCACCACCGTCCGGGCAAGGCTCTAACACGGGTGCTACTTGCGCAGGTCCCGCTCCCAAGAGAATCTTCCATATCATCAGTCCTCTGCCCCCTCCATCACCCACCTTTGCTCGTTCCGCAAGATTCAAATAGGTATGTCGGAGAAGCGAGCCCCACAATAACGATACCCACCGTACGGCTCCCAAGGGGAGCCGCACGGCATACAAGCTGAAGCTGTACGGCTTGTGAAGAAACAAAGGGGGCCGCACGGCTTGAGACAGGAGCCGTGCGGCTTGTGTGGCTAGGTTCCCAACTTTCTGGACAAGCTCCAAGGTAATTTTGATCGTTCATTCGTCATTGGGGATGCACGGGCATCAAAATTGGGGTGTCTACACTTGGCCCATTTTGTGTTTACTGTAGTTATCTGGGTTTTGACCCACGAGTTCCTTTTTATGCTTTATTGTTGTATCGGGGTTTTGACCCACGGGTGTTGGGTCTTGTTTTGGTAACCGTGCTTGTTACCTTTGTTGCCCCTTTTAGTCTTGTCCTTCAAGATTAATAAAGTTTTTCATCTTTCAAAAAAAAAAAAATTCCCATCTAATGGATGAAAGGGTTCGGAGTTCGAATATCACGTAAATGTTAGGTTTTATTTGGTGTCTAATGTCATATGATGTACATTACTCTACATATTTCATAGTCATCGTTAGAACAGTTTCTTTTGTTCCCCAAATTTGACGAGCATTTGTAGTTTTGACCGCGTGTAAAACTCAGGTACAATGTTGAAGAGACCAACGCCTTTTTCATACCAGGAGGGTAAAGGCTTTGATGACCATTTTTTTCTTTCGCATTTTGGCAAACCTCTAGCCTCGACTGATGGGAAAATGGTGGAAGTCCTGGATAATCTTTTGGGATTCAGACTTTTGCACGACCATCTTGTCATTCACTTTGTATGTTAAATACAGTTATTCGCTAGAATCCAGCATCTCTGTACTCTGTTTTTGGACTGTAGAGGTCAGTCCAAGCAATTGCAGCTCTTTCGCTCTAAAAGTATACCAACTATTTGGCCAGATTTTCACCAGTCAGAAAAGTATCTTACTGGAAAGATCTTTTCACAAACTTGAATTATTGATTGTCGAAGTTGTTGGAAAAATTGATGGCACCTTCAATATGTATCTGGAACTTCGCTTCGAACCTGAAAAATAAAACCGCTTCAAGTCCCATTACTGAGTCGCTTTCCTAAAGATAATATTTGCCCCCACCAAATGTGTGCAACGGGTTCAGCAAATTTGCCTCCAGGATACAATGAAGCTTGATCTACGGATCTTCTACCTGCATATGCACTTCCAAAAGTAGAACAGAATACTCGTTAGTATGAACAAAAGTAACAAGACACTAGTGCACAAATATGCATAATTTAATCACTAGTACAATAACGAAACTGAAAGCTTTTGTTAGGAATATGGTGTGCATAATTTGGATGCAAAAGTTGTAATTTTTTCCGGATGGGACAAAAGTCACGGCCTGCGATGACACACCCTTTTGAAGGGGTGTGCTGGCATCTCTTTCCGAAGGGTATAACCCTTCTAAATGTTATGACTTTCCAAATAGGTTTGATGATCCGACAGGTGTTTGCGATCAAAACACCACTTCGGTTATCCCACACCAGTTCGGTGGAAGTGTGAACTGTTCGATCTTGCGGTTCCAAGATCAACGGTTTAGACACGCACCCATTCGGTATAATTTCCTAACCACCGTAACCGTCGGAATTAACCACCGAATTACCCACGCCATATCTCCAAAGTGGGACTAAAATTTCCAAGTTAAAATCAAACAAGCTTTCAAAAGAAATATGGAGTATTCTGTAAAAACACAAAAAAATTATACACTATTTTTTAAAATATCCAACAATCCCTCACCATTTTTTAAAAAAAATAATATAAAATAGGATGATAATTTTTGGTTCACTTGGCAGCCTTATGCATAGGTGAAGGTGTCATTCGACTTGAACCATTCACTTAGTGAAAACACGTCAAAGTTTATTAGGATGGCATAGTAGACTTGTCTTTAAACTAGCGATCCTCTCCAACCAACCGGACACATCTCACACACAGCACAAGTTACCACAAGTATTCAAAATAGCTGACACGTGGATTGGCCTTGTGTCTATATCCTATTTCATGAGTGCTCTAGAGCGCAAGCCCTTAGACGTCATTGGAAGCGGCACCACTTCCACATTCATATAGGTAGACTTACAAAGAGTACCCCCGTAACTAAAGCACCCAACTAACACCATTGTAAGTCTATTAAGAGTTAAATAACTCAGCCACCTCCTTAACGCATTACGGTACCCAAGCAATTATTGTGGGATGGAATAAGATATACTCCCTCGGTCACAATTTAAATGTCCTCTACGGGAAATCAAGCTTTTTAAGAAGTTAACATATGTGTTCTAAATTTTCAAAAAGTAACCTTAAAAACTATGAAGTCAATTAAATGTATTTAAATTGTTTATATCCTTCAATGTGGATCTCAAAAAATATGTAATATGGATCTTGTTTGATAGATTTTAATTAATTCTATTGTACAAAATTATTATATGTTGAAAGATATTGTCAATTTAAGAATGATATGAATATCAAAAACTGTCAAATCAAGTAGGAATGAAAGAGTACTTTTTAGGGGTAAAATTGAAAGTTTGGTACGTCCGATGGTTATTTATAGAAAGTGGACATATTTTGGGACATTCCAAAATAGAAAGGTGGACATTTAAAATGGGACAGAGGGAGTATAAATTAAATGCTTGCAATCACGACATATGGAGTACTTTGCTCATTGAACTCAAGACTTGATGTTTCAAGCGTTGAGTCGAGTTTCCCCCAGGAGTGATGTTACTATATGGGCTTAAGACCTATCCCCTTTGATGTTTTCCCCACCAAATCCCTTGCGAGGTCCTTTGTTAAAGGATCAGCCAAATTTTCACTTGATTTGACATAATCAATCGTGGTCTCACTATCACAATGCAAAGATACCGGTGGCATAGGCATAGGCCAAAGATTAATCTCTATCAACAAGTTTCTCAGCCACTCTGCTTCTTTACTAGTCGAAGCAAGTGTCACAAACTCACCGGCCATAGTTGAGTCTGTAATGCACGTCTGCTTCTCAGATCCCCAGGAGACTGCACCGCCTCCAAGACAAAAGATCCAACCACTTGTTGAAGAGTGATCCTCGCGGTTTGTCACGCCCTCAAAATTTTAAAAGATAATTCATAAGAAAATCCACGTGAACGGTCAACAGGTCCACGGGCCACGTCAAAGTCCAAAAAGAATAGTCAAAGTCAACATCAAAATACACATTTGTCTATGGGTACCTGGGCCCCAAATTAAGAGATGATAAATGTTTAGTTATTACAATCCCAACATCAAAAGGGAGAGAGAACATAATCAAGTTACAAAACCATCTTAACAAAAGTACAAGATTTAAGATGATGAAGTAACTCCTCCAATTCGCTTTCAAAACAAATGCATGCATGCACTCCAAGCACTCCAAGTCATGCTCCTTGATGGGTACCTAAAAATTTATAGGTTGAGCTACACTAGCCCAGTAGAGAAAAATCTAACAATCCTAAATGCAATGAAATGCATATGAGTGATAGACAAGGGAACATAGTTCAAGGAATAAGAATTTAGAGAGAGATAAGTAGTTTAAGGACTTGAAAGTAACACATGAGCTACTAGATTCCATCTACGTTCGTCTCTCGTACCCGACTCATAGCCAACACACACCCGACACATCACATGTGTCCCACACATTTATCATATTCATCGCATTCCTTTTGAAACATTTGATTTTTCTCCGGGCATGCCATATGGGCCCCGTGTCACTCCGGGTATACCATAAAGGTCCCGTGTCACTCCGGGCATGCCATAAAGGTCTCATGTCACTCCGGGCATACCCCTTCGAGCCCCGTGTCACTCCGGGCATACCCTTTCAGGCCCCGTGTCACATATTCTACATTCACATTTCCACTTATGACAATATAAGTTCAACTTAACGTCACGTATAACTCACGAGTTGTCAACTGATAATCACCCCAATTTGAAGTTTAAGCCTCTAGGTATAAATACTAGAAAACTGGGGTATCAATACCCAATTTTCAACAAAAGGAACAGAAACTCTGGGTATCAATACCCCAAATCTGGGTATCAATACCTAGCCCACTAGTAAAACAAAATTACGAGGTATACCCCCGCGTCCGGGTATCAATACCCAGCCTTCTAAGGGTCGAAAATCACAGATTTGCTGGGTATCAATACCCCAGAATCCGGGTATCAATACCCATTCCACAACAAACAAACTATTGGGAGGCTTTTGGGTATGAAACCCAAGATCAAACAAACTATTGGGAGGTTTTTGGGTATGAAACCCAAGATCAAACCAATCAAGATGTGCATAAATCAACTCATAACCATCCAATGGAGAAACATATTAACTAATTCAATGGAAAACCAAATAGGAGCATAGATTAAGGTTTACACCACATGAGAAGGACTAGAAAAGTGGGTTTTTCAAAGGGGTTTTAAGCATTTAACAAACATTACCATGAAATCAAGAAACAATGTGATGAGTTCACTACCAAATCAATAGGAGATGAACAAAGGAGCTAAGAGATGATGAGTTTCAACACAAACTTGACTAGAATATGGTTTTCTCTCAAGAAAAATCAACAAGACAAAGAAGACTTAGCAATGAAATGGCTATACACACACATACACAACATATACACTTAGAAAAGTTAGAATTTTCCCTACCTCAAGTGTGGAAGCTCTAGATTTGATGTTGAGTAAACCCTAGCTTCTCCAAACTCTAGAAATCACCAAGACTAAGCTTCTCCAAGGCCAAGACTAGAAGGTATCAAACTCCAAAGACCAAATGTTGAAGGATTTGTGCAATAGGTGAGTGGGTATGTTGAGTTTTGGGAGGATTTTGTGGAAGAAATGAGCAACAATGGAGGTTAAGAGAGAGAAAGAGGGAGGCCGACTGTTTTTTAAAGGGGAGAGGGTGTGTTTATCTCTCTCCTCTCTCACACCACATATACACAATCTTTAAAAATTACACCCCCCAACCCTTGTATTGGCTTGTGTATTGCAAAAAGGCCCAAACTTACTCATCACACTAAATAATCCAACATTTTAACATTTTAATCAATTCCTCACATTTCTCCAACTTTATTTTCGGAAAAATAATTAAAACTACGGGTCCTTACATGGTTAGTAATCCAACTCGCGTCAGTAAATCCTTCTAGCACTGAAGGATACCCACTATAGACTATTCCGTAGTCAATAGTTTTCTTCAAGTATTTCAATACTCGATCAATAGCATGCCAATTCCCACTTCCGAGATTACTAGTATACCTACTAAGTTTTCCCACTGCAAAAACGATATCAGGTCTAGTACAAATCATTATATACATCAAGCTACCAATCACTCTAGAATATAACAACTAATCAACAACCCTACCAGTATTAGGATACAATTTCAAAGTAGGATCAAAAGGTGTTGACATAGCTGCACTATTACACCGATCAAATTTCTTAAGAATTTTCTCTATATAGTGCGACTGTGTAAGGACCAAATTATTACGATCCCTCTTAACCCTAATGCCCAAAATGACATCAGCAACGCCCATGTCTTTCATACTAAAACTAGATGATAACAAACTCTTAAATTTTCTATCACATATAGATCAATACCAAATATAAGCAAATCGTCCACATATAAACATATGATCACACCTTTCGTTCCAGTGAGCTTACTATACACACATTTGTCAGACTGATGTATCCTAAGGGCATCTCCAGTCGTGGAGTTAAAAATGTGGTGTTATATGACACAAAAGTGTAAAAAGTGGGTCCCATTTTGATGTTGTTATGACGAAATATGTTGTTAAGGTAAGGAGTGTTGCAATGGTATTGTTAGAGTGTTGTTCAAATTAAAAAAAGGTACATAAATATGTACTCCCTCTTTTTTTTCCCTCGCCTCTCTCTCTCTCTCTCTCTCTCTCTCTCTCTCTCTCTCTCTCTCTCTCTCTCTCTCTCTCCTCACATCTGCCCGGATTTTCCCTCTTTTCTCCCTCTCTCCTCTCACTCCTGACACCATTTCCTCCCCCTCTCTTTCTCTCTCCTCCCTTGGTGAGGCTAGCGGTACAAACACAGTTGTTGCCTGGCTTATGTCTGCACCAATTTTCTATGACATTAGTTTCACCCTAACACTACTGGAGGTAAATTAAACACCCAAAAATGCTAACTGTGCAAATTCTTACACTAACTTCACATTAACTTCATTTACTGGAGATGCCCTAAATCCATTTGTTACTATAACCTTATCAAAATTTTCATGCCACTATTTAGGGATTGTTTTAATCCGTAGAGTGACTTAACTAGCTTACAGACCTTTTGTTCTTGACCTTTCACAACGAACCCGTCCGATTGTTGCATGTAAATTTCCTCATCAAGTTCCCCATTAAGGAAAGCTGTCTTGACATCTATTTGAGGCATCTTAAGTTGATAGATGGACGCCAGAGCTATTAACACTCTACTGGTGGAGATCCGCGCAATTGCAACATAGTTATCAAAGTAATCAATACTTTCCTTCTGGGTAAAACCCTTTGCTACCAATCGCGCTTTGAACTTGTCTATTGTGCCATCAACTTTCATTTTCTTCTTGAATATCCATTTATAACCTATCGGTTTGGATCCAGGTGGCAAATCTACAAGTACCCAGGTTTTATTACCCATAATAGAGTCCATCTCATCATCAATTGCCTCTTTCCAAAAAGCGACATCCTGAGACTGCATAGCCTTATCAAAGTCAAAGGATCAAACTCCACATTTAGTGAAATCATAGTTTGCTTACAATGTGGCTCTCTAGTTCCTTCCACCAAAAAACACCACAAAATCTGGACCAAATGACTTTTCAATCCTTGCTCTCTTACTCCTCCTAGGTCATGTGGTTCATCAGGTTCACTATTTTCTTTGGAATTCAAAGTAGTTGGTTCATCCATCCGATTAGAATCTAATCTAGGAAAAGTAGTGAACTTTTGACTCAATGATCGTATTAACTTCTACAGAACTATTAGACTCTATAACAAGAAACTTATAGGCTTTCCTGTTTTTCCAGAGTTCATAAGGAGTAACATTATTCCTTTTCAAAAGAATCATGTTAAGTATGTGTGCAGCCGTAAGCAAAGCTTCACCCCAATAATTATAACTTAACCCGGCATTAGAAAGCATTAATCATCTTAGTCAACGTCCTATTCTTTCTATCAGTCACTCTATTTTGTTGTGGTGTATAAGGAGTAGTTGTCTCATGAATAATACCGACACTCTCACAAAATGTAGGAAAAAGATATTCACCACCTTTATCAGATCTAAGCCTTTTAATTTTAACATCACACTGATTTTCTACTTCTGTTTTATAAGCCTTAAACTTCTCTAGAACTTCATTTTTAGAATGCAAAAAATAGATAACAAAATTTAGAAAAAAATCATCAATAAATGTTACAAAATATTTCTAAATAGCATACGAGAAATCTTAGATTGCATGCAAAGTTTACACTTTTCAATCATGTCATTATTATACTTAGGAATTAAATCTATCTTATTCATGGTATCCATTTTCCTAGTATTAACATGTCAAAAACGTGCATGCCATAAAGATAAAGAATCAACGATATAAGCAGAAACAATTGTGTTATTGATAATGTTAATCTTGAACATCCCCTGATACATGTAGCCTTTCCCAACAAAGATCCCACCCTTAGAAAGTGCAAACTTGTCTAACTCAAACACTAACTTGACCCATGCTTATTTAGCAAGCTTTCATTCAGATACAAGATTCTTTCTAATTTCGGGTACATGATAAACATCAATAAGACACGACTTTTCCGGAAGTAAATTTTAAATCCACTTTCCCTTTTCCCTTAATTACATCAGCGGAGCAGTTGCCCATGTAGAGAACCTCTCCATCACTAACTGGTTCATAAGTGCTGAAAAGAGTCATGTCATTGCAAACATGTCTTGTCGCTCCTAAGTCAATCCACCAGTCTTTAGCATCCTCTAACATATTAATCTCTGAAATAATAGCCACGAACTTGTTCTGTGCTTCGGCCTTTTCTGCTTTCTTTTTCTTGTTCAAAGATTGGCAATCTTTCTTGTAGTGTCCTGGCTTGCCACAATGCCAGCAAGAGCCCTTCGGATTCTTATTAGAGTCTTTGTTGGATTGAAAATTGCCTTTGTGTTGTCTCTTGCCTTTCTTGTATGAGAGCATAAATATCTAATATTTTTTACTCGTTAAGGCTCGTGAACAAGTTCGAGTTCGACTCAAACCTAGGCGAGTTCGGCTCGTCAAATTTTCATTGAGTTTGAGTTCGGCTCAAGTTCGTTTAAAAATTTAATGAACGAACTTGAACATTCTAAAACTCGGCTCCATTCTGCTCATTTACAGCCCATCTTAAAATGGCTAATCAATAACCAATTCCATGCTCTAATCGGCTTAAACTAGGAGAATTATTGTAAGCTCCATAGGCAAAGCTACCTTTTGGATGGCAATATCACGCCAAAACACATTCAAGTTTGTCCTCTTTTTATCAAGTTTTATTTTATTTTATTTATCCTTTTAGAGTGTGTAGGATGTGAAAGGGAATCATTGTTTTTTCTAATGAGCGAATGAGTATTAGACATTAGTCAACGTCGTGATTGGTTAAGTAGAATCTAGGGTCTTTTAATACCAAAAACGGTCCGACAAGTGGTATCAGAACTAGGAAGTCGTGGGTTCAAGTTGTGGGAGCATCATCGTGGGGTAGGGATTATTGGGCCCAGAGTGCCCCTATGGATTTGGTTACATAATATTATTCTTTGTGACCGCTTTGAAAACAGACTTGTGGGTGTGATATCGAATGTTATAAAAAGACTTAATTAAAACTTTCCTAACACCAATAAATTTTAAGAGAGATGGTAGAAAAGTAGTCTGACAATCATAATGACCCTAAAAACACATTCTCATTCCCCATCAAAATTCATGCTACAAAATGAACCTCAACTTGAAAGTTTGTTAAACCAAAGAAAATTTCAAGCATAGCAACCACAAACACCCTCAGGATTCTTTCACACACTTTATATTGTTGGGTCCCTCCTTATTCTAATTTTTTGTGGGGGCCCAATTATTTTGTGTTAGCCCAAGTTATTTGTTTTGACCCAAAAGATTAAAATTAGTGGGCTTTTTTGTGGGTAGAAGTTTCTACATTTTTTTGTTATTAAGGCACATGCTTGACATGTGATCTCTTATTAGCTTCCTGTGGAAGATTGAAATAGAGACTTCTAGTCTCTTTGGTGCATCATCATCAGAACATTTTGGAGAATACAAAAAGTCGTGAAGTGCAGTGTGTGCATTGGTGCTTTCGGCCAGAGAAGAAAAACGAAATAGTGCACTGTGTGTGGCGGTGGATTTGTACTAAAGTAGAAGATCAAGTGGAGCTTTGTTCTTCCAATTTTTCAACAACATCTACGTCATCTTTGTGGCTGTTTTGTTCTGGTCTTTGAGCTCTCTTATTTGCAGCAGTTTGGAGGGTTTGGTTACCCATTTTTTTGGTGAGGTCTTTCCTCTTGCTATCTTGTTATTTGTTGGATACACCTTTGGGTGTTTGTGAGATCTTTGTATCTCTTGTAACCCATTTGTACGAACTTTGGTGATAGTGGAATCGGACTTCGGTCCCGTGGACGTACCTCAAATTTTTTGGGGGAACCACGTAAAAATCGCTTGTGTCTCGCTTGCTAGTTGTTTGCGCATTTGGGTTCTTATTTTCTACGCATTTTATTTCCTCCTTGATTTACTTGTGGGAATTTTGGGTACTCTATTTTTCCCAACATATATAACAAAACCAAACATAAGAACATCCCACGCGAGTAAGTTTCCAGCAGAAAAGTATGTCAAGGCAGCAGAAACAAAGATAGTGAGGTTTCTTTTTCTTTTTCCTTTTCTGGTTCCTGGAATACCGAGAAACTTCAAAGTGGAAGCAATTTAACGGTAAATCGAACAATGATCAGACTAAAATCCATCTGATAAGAAACTATCAATATATTCTATAATGCAAAACTGTAGCACCCGGTGCCATTTCAGAAGTCATTATCCTTCAGCACAGATATAATACCAAGGGAAAATATAAAGTTTGTAGTCAACCAATTCAATCACCTCGTATGAAGAAGATCAAGGCCTACCCTACCAGCGTGATTTGGACTCGGAAAAACCCGCTACTCTGATGAATAAAATCCGCTAGGATTATTCAACTGAAGGCCAAAAAATAAATTCACCTTCTACAACCACCGGGGCATCACGTCTGCTTTGTGTCCTTGCCTATCTGCAGAATCACTAATAATTATAACTACCACTATTCTACTACTGATAATCCCTCTTTCATGTTCCATTTCCACATATAGGATGTTTTATTTCCTCCCGGTCTCCTTGATGAACCTCTTACGCCTCGATTCTCGTCTCACCGAACTTCTTCAAGCTAGTCAATATTCCATCAATCAACTTGTCCTTGTTATTAACCCCAACCTGGTCCATAACAAAAGAATAGCTCTTAACATTTTTTGGTTTCCGCAAAGAATTTGCAACCGGATTTTCAATGCTGCCAGCTCCAGCACATTTTGCAAACAATCCACCATGCCGTCCACACTATGCCTCCCCTCCTTTCTTTTGGCTTCCTCCTCAGAACTATACCACGAGTCAAGAATCCGTAACAATGAGCTATCTTCATTATCTATCTTCGGCTTCGGTTCTGATCCTATCAATGAGGTGTCTTCATCCGAATCTGAAATGTAATCGTCGGACAGAATTTCATAATCACGATTTACGCCTCTACTTTTTGACCCCGAGTCTTTTACATTTTGAGTGGGTCCCATTTTGGCAACAGGCCCAAGTTCTGCCCACGGAGAGTCACTTGATGTGTCGGGTGTTTCGCCATCTGAGTTCGATGTTGGACCGCCAACATGATTTACCAAAACACTTTGAGGTGGAGTGTCTAGGCGAGAGCTCCTTGCAACATTACAGGGCACGATATAAGAAGATTCTACTTTCACGCCCGGCATTATTTGTATCAGAGTGGCCAGTTTTTGGAACCCGAGCTTTTGTATATCCAGCGGATAGCCGTACCGGTCAAGAAACTGTTTCCTCAAGGATCCCATGTTAAAACCTTCAGGGTTTTCCACCAGAAGGTCATCCACAAGCTTCTGACAATCAGCTAATATATCATTTCTGGATTTGGCATAGGGTTTCTTGTTAACAAACAGTGGAGAAACTCCACCGTGAGGAGGATTTTGGTGTCTTACCTCTCTGTCATGTTCCGGAATTCTTTGTCGGGGAGATTGTGATGAGGTTAAAAAGATGGATCGCAAACCGTTGGAATTGGGAGTAGTTGAAGTGGAACTGTTTCCGCTAGGTCGATTGAGTTTGAAAGGATAAGTTTGGGATGGGCATTCTTCCACCCATCTCTTTTCTGAGATCAATAAGTCAACTAGGTGAAGAAGATCACTTTGTGTAAGAGATCACTTTGATAACGATACCGCGACCAATACCGCTATTTAAAATTATGATTTGGACACTCTATTTAGAAGCTTTGGAAAGAAAGAGGTGGAAGTAAAGAGGAGAGAACATAAAATAACTACGGAAAACAGGAGAGAAAGTTGAGGCCATTTCTTTCCATTAGTTCCAAACACAACATAGACTTAAATACAAGATAAAGCACATGTTACATGTTATAGAACTTTCTTAGTTTTGATGGTTATTAATTAACACAATTAGATTGACTCAATGTTGAAACGAGAGAAGGTATATATGTTCACTACAGAGCACTTTTAATTTTGCTTGGCGAAGGGGCTTCCCTCGTGGGTTTCGTGGGTCATTAGACAGGTAATGTGGTGCGAGGGGCGGAGACTTTATCTCTAACAACCCAAGCATTGCATGATAAATTGTTTCCTTGGTGTCTTATCAATTTTCTTACTTGATTTTCCGGATACCCTAGCTTATCTATAAAGCTGCTCTACTTGGATGAACAAGAGCCTGTGCCTTTACAACTTTCTAGGCTCCTCACATGCAGCTTTATCATACTCCATGATTTTCCTATATGTCTCGGCCAAACTACTAATTTATCGTGTTGTATTTTTCTGTTAGACTTTGTTCTTTGGGTCTTTTTTTTTTGGTACATTGGAATAGAAAACAGAACAGACAAAACGAACAAAGACAACAACAAGAACGATAAATCAGCAACAAGAACGATCAACCCAAATCAAAACGATCGGGTTCCAGAGAAGAAAGATCTGCATCCAACTTCCACCGACGCTAGGGTCTTACCTGCTGCCGCCGCCGCTCTTGTTGCTGCCGAGAACCACCTACCACCACCTTCATCAGAAGCCATTGGAGGCCGGATCTCAAGATCCATCACAGATTGGTGATGGTCAAACCAAAAATGCAAGAGATCGGGCGATTCTAACTCTCACAAAGAGAGTGACTCAGCCCAGATTTACATGGTAATAGAAGAAACCGGAGAGAGGAGAGGCGAGGAGATGGGTGGGGAGGTGAGTGATGGGGGGTGGGGGGTGGCTGGATGGGAGAAACCCTAAGAGAAAAGTGCAGAGCACTTTCTCTCTCTAGCCTCTCACCTCACTCTCTCGGTTTTGTTGTTGAATGAAAATCCATATTTGTCTTCGTTTATTTGTTGTGCCTTGTTTATTTTGGCTTATGTGGTCATTTTTAATTTAATACAATGTGATCGCAATGCAATCTCCTTTTGTGATTGTAATTTCGTAGGCATACTTGTCGTCTATCTGCAGGAGGAGGGGTTTTCTATGCGTATACTACTCGCAGTGCAAGGGAAGTTGTTGCTCTGGCTGTTCGCAAAATGACTGGCCAAGTTGTGTATAAGCCTTCCCCTAGTTACTTGCGTGAATATGGTGATCAATTTTACCTTTAGTGTTGTGTTTTTCGGGTCACACACGCACTCAAACACACACAAGAAATCTGAGGAAAACTCCCTTGAATATATTCACACAATATACAAGATGAAAAACCTTTCCGGTCAGGGGAAGCCACAACCGGCTCCCCCTCTCACACTCTCAGCCTGTCCCGCTCACATTATGCTACCACACTCACAAAATAAAAGAGACAACAAGAGTATATATAACCCTAGGGCTATTCTACGGAAACTCTAGACAACCTTGGGCCTAAGCCCATCCGACCCACACGGGGTGGATCCCAACATTTAGGTGATGCAGTTGAGTGGGAACTCAGTAGTGATTTGTTCATTTGGTTGAATGCTGTGGTTTACTATTCCTTTCTGCTCTGTAGCATTGCTGGTGTGATTTTAGTGATAAATACAGATACTGTTCTGTGATGTTTTCATTGTTTGCCTGGGAATATACCTATTGTGAAATCTCAGTTGAACAATGCTAAAACTACCAACTCACACTTCTTACAATGCTAATGCTTGTCTGCCCTATCGGTTCAAGTCACCAATTGCTTCCTACGGCTGCGACTTTACTGCTTTCCAAGTCTGGTAATGACATCTTTCATAATGTTTGCTATCAAAAAAATAATCCCAAAGCTTTCTTCATTCATTCATTTCTGCCCAAATATAAACTTAGCAGAAAACACAAGCAAAGTCTAAAATCAAGAACACGGGCCTAAACCTAGTTAGAGTAAACCGATGGATTGAGCGGTTTAATCTGATCTATTGATTTGGGAAACAAAAAAAAACATATACTTGTAGTGATTTGAACTAAAGGCTATAATACACAATAAGGTGTGTATCATATACACCCCTATAAAAGTTACGATTTTTTTGTAAAAGTTACGAATTTTTTTAATAAAAGTTATGAGACACACCAAAATGTTACGATTGCCGATAAGGTAGCACAATCTGGACCATACAATAGGTGCATATGGTACACCCAAATAAGGGGTGTGTATTGTAGCCATTACCGAAAGACTAAACATATTAATATCTATCACATAGCAACAATATTTTTATCTAGGCTAAATAACTTTAAGCCACTAAAATATGAAGTAAAAAACTCCACCAACAACTGAAAGCCCAAACAACACCTACAATATAGCGAGGAAAAATTATTAAACCTTTAGCTATTGGATAAAAACTTGAAAATACGATGACATAATTTTGCACCTCTACAATAGCAAGGCAGGGCTTAAACATTTACAAAGTGTCTACAATGGCCACTCTTTGACAGAGCTCGGATAGCTACTAGCCATATGCGCACAAAGGTCAAATGTTGAAGAAACA
>CM029273.1:30167625-30370442 GCA_016920895.1 Vaccinium myrtillus | reverse complement strand
AAGCGTAAGCAAACTTATAAAGCATAAAAAATTTTTTTTTTTTAAAAACAAGACTTCAATCCATTGCAGCAACATTTCACATGAACAACGAAACGTAGCGGGTTGTAAAATTGGCGCAATGGCATGTATCACAATCCAACCCGGAGGATTAGAAATCATGACCAAGCCTCTTCGAAAAAAAAAAAAAAGCCTTTGATACTTAATTACTCACGCCTCTTTGAAAAAAAAAAACCTTTGTAGGACTTTTCTAAGATAATCAAGTTTAATTGTTGAAA
This sequence comes from Vaccinium myrtillus, assembly GCA_016920895.1. Classification (NCBI taxonomy): domain Eukaryota; kingdom Viridiplantae; phylum Streptophyta; class Magnoliopsida; order Ericales; family Ericaceae; genus Vaccinium; species Vaccinium myrtillus. Next base: position 30,370,167 of record CM029273.1, on the reverse strand, counting down.
AAGCGGAAGTATTAAACAAAATACATTCACAGTTACTACAAGAATACATATTGCGCCATAGTGGGTAAAAAGTTACATTCAACCATGCGAAAGTAAATACATAAAATTTAGGAGGAGCAGCAGCAACCAAAATTAAAATAGTCAACAAGTCAATAAACACACAATATCCTTGTATAGAGCCTGATTTTACCCCTTGTGTCCTGAAATGGTTTCATAAATACAAAACCATTCCAGTGAGCGTACATATATAGAGATCACAAGTTTATCATGGGATTAATATCAAAACATGTAATTAAATGGAATTATAACACAGTTTCCTAGCAGAAAGTACTTCAAGGCAGCAGAAAACAATGAGAAAGAGTGAGGTTTCTTTCTTTTTCAGTTTCTGATTCCTGGGATACCAAGAAACTCCAAAGTGGAAGCAATTTAACGGTAAATCGAACAATGATCAGATTAAAATCCATCTAATAAGAAACTATCAATAAATTCAATAATGCAAAACTGTGGCAGGGCCGATGCCATTTCAGAAGGCATTCGCCATCAGCAGAGATATAATACCAGCGGAAAATCTAAAGTTTGTATTCAACCGATTCAATCACCTCATATGAAGAAGATCAAGACCTACCCTACCAGCGTGATTTGGACTCGGAAAAACCCGCTACTCTGACGAATAAAACCCGCTAGGATTATTCAACTGAAGGCCAAAAAATAAATTCACCTTCTACAACCACCGGGGCATCACGTCGGCTCTGTGTCCTTGCCTATTTGCAGAATCACTACTAGTTATAACTACCACTATTCTACTACTGATAATCCCTCTTTCATGTTCCATTTCCACATATAGGATGTTTTATTTCCTCCCTCTCTCCTTGATGAACCTCTTACGCCTCGATTCTCGTCTCACCTGACTTCTTCAAGCTAGTCAATATTCCATCAATCAACTTGTCCTTGTTATTATCCCCAGCCTGGTCCGTAACAAAAGAATAGCTCTTAACATTTTTTGGTTTCCGCAAAGAGTTTGCCGCCGGATTTTCAATGCTGCCAGCTCCAGATGAATCAGACGGGTCCAGCACATTTTGCGAACAATCCACCATGCCGTCCACACTATCCCTCCCCTCCTTTCTTTTGGCTTCCTCCTCAGAACTATACCACGAGTCAAGAATCCGTAACAATGAGCTATCTTCATTATCTATCTTCGGCTTCGGTTCTGATCCAATCAATGAGGTGTCTTCATCCGAATCTGAAATGTAATCGTCGGACAGAATTTCATAATCACGATTTACGCCTCTACTTTTTGACCCCGAGTCTTTTACATTTTGAGTGGGTCCCATTTTGGCAACAGGCCCAAGTTCTGCCCACGGAGAGTCACTTGATGTGTCGGGTGGTTCGCCATCTGAGTTCGATGTTGGACCGCCAACATGATTTACCAAAACACTTTGAGGTGTTGTTTCTAGGCGAGAGCTCTTTGCAACATTACAGGGCACGATATAAGAAGATTCTACTTTCACGCCCGGCATTATTTGTATCAGAGTGGCCAGTTTTTGGTACCCGAGCTTTTGTATATCCAGCGGATAGCCGTACTGGTCAAGAAAATGTTTCCTAAAGGAACCCATGTTAAAACCTTCAGGGTTTTCCACCAGAAGGTCATCCACAAGCTTCTGACAATCAGCTAATATATCATTTCTGGATTTGGCATAGGGTTTCTTGTTAACAACCAGTGGAGAAACTCCACCGTGAGGAGGATTCTGGTGTCTTACCTCTCTGTCATGTTCCGGAATTCTTTGTCGGGGAGATTGTGATGAGGTTAAAAAGATGGATCGCAAACCGTTGGAATTGGGAAGAGTTGAAGTGGAACTGTTTCCGCTAAGTCGATTGAGTTTGAAAGGATATTTTTGGGATGGGCATTCTTCCACCCATCTCTTTTCTGAGATCAATAAGTCAACTAGGTGAAGAAGATCACTTTGAGTAAGAGATCTGAGAGCTGAAGGGCCATGCTTTTGCAGATTCTGAGCCATCCGTTCCCTGTTACAAGAGAGCACAAAACAGTTCACTTGTCATTCTAAATGCACATCCGGAATTCTAATCAATAAAGTTGCAAAGTTCTAAACTCAACAAGTTGATCATCGCACAATCATTTGGAGCCATGGATTAAATCTGCATGACTGAAAAAATGAAAAGAACAATTATGAATTGGGTGATGATAAGATGAAAGAATGGAGTCAAGCCAATATAGATCACATATCTTTGTGCGCTAGTTGAGGGCTTTAAGAAAGATCTGTCCTTCAATTTTGAGCCTGTAAAGGTGTCTAGATTTGTTGGTGTTGGTATTTGTGTTCCTTTCGGTTTCTTTGGCTGTTTCAGATGTGGTTAGGTGTGGTCCCGATGTATAACCACGGCCATTTCCATGGACAGTCGTTTCTGTTTGGTTGAGCTTTATAAAAGTGCAGCACTTATCAAGAAAATAAATAAATAAAAAGATGGAAGAATGAAGAAAGACTTTTCACGACGACAATATTTCTCATTCGTCAGACTAAATAGATGGGGAAACTAACCCTCACTCAGCTTTGCTCCATATAAATCACCTCACAAGGTTGACGTGAGAGCAAAATTTAGTTTGTCGGTGCTGTTGGAACTGCTGGCAGGAAGTCTTACTTCCTCTGCTAATGCTAAGTACCCTTTTTTCAATTCAAGTCTAAGTACCCATTAAGGTATAGAAAATCAAGCAACATGAAAAATAAGCAAAAAGTCCATTTGGCGACATGATAAAGATAATGAACTAAGAAGCAGAGTAACAACACGATACAGCAATGACGACAGTGATATTTTTACCAAACAAATCCTAGTACGGACCCCACAGCAAATAAACAAACACACATGAAAATAAGAACATTTCTACCTTTATTGCGTCACATAAACATGTAATTTTCTTTTCGATAGGAAATAGGAATAATATGAAAACATTTTCACATTCTATATAGAAAAAGTGTGAACAAGAAGTCCCCTAATATAATTTGGAAAGCTTGTTAGTACGTAAATTGGAAGTTATAGGCTTCAGAATACGTTAAGTAGAGAAGTCGGAGGGGATCCATAGCTGTAATTCATCAATAGTTTAATTCTAATTATTGGTCTCGAATCATTTCTTGTAATGTGAATCAAGTTTGAGCCACAGTGCACAGACACGTGCCTCTCCTTGATCTCTAACTAGTAACTATTGAAGGAGCTCAACCAGATCCCAAATTGGTACAACAAGGGTCACCAGCACCCATGTCCACCTAAAAAAAAACATCATACACCTACTCTTTAACCAAAGGGAGGAGTCTCAACACCATCAAAGTTCTACTGTTGCTAAGTGGGAAATTGCGAATTCCTAATTGGAAATCAAACCGAAACCAGGCAGACTCGTACTGATAATGTGTCCATGAATGACACCACAATCATATATTGAGGAATGGGAAACAAGATAAAACAAGGAAAAAGCTTAGTGCGGAAATATTTACAGTAAATAAAAGAACTGAAATACAGTGAATAAAATGAAGCACCACGTCTGTACCTGCTCCTTGATTGCAAGACATGGACTGAACCATTTGGAGGTGTATCTATAAATGCTTCCATTTCTTTCCAGAAAGATTCCTTCAAGAATACTTCGTGCTTTCCAGAATCAATGGTTACCGGGTTTAAATCTTCACTAGAATTCTCAGAGTCTGGGCACTTTCTCCAGAACTTACACCAACTTATTATCCGCTTAAAGAAAGGGGGATCCCTGCTAGACAATTCACCCTGGGCCTCACCACCCCCAATAACTTCATCATCCATAACTGCTTCCTTCTTGGATGAAGAAAATGAAGCTGGACCTACCGGATCAGTACTCTGACCTGTTGATTTCACACCCTTTTCCTCAGTCTGAGGTTTCTCAGCGCTCTCACCAGAAGTTCTTTTCTCTTGAATGCTAGAACTTGTTTTCTCAGAACCAAAATCTTCACCAGCAAACCATTTCTGCCACATCCTTTTGAAAAATCCAACCTCAGCTTTGGATGCATATCCTTCAGAAGGATGCAAATGGTTATCAGTTTCGTCGGCATTATTCACCTTCTCAGCAAGTGGAGTGGTCTCTTGCGCTTTCATTTGTGACTGTTCTGATTTTCTTGGTGGCTCATTGGCATTTAGCGCAGGAGTTGGTGGCAACATTTGATTCTCATCTGTGCATTTAGGACGAGATCTGTCCTTGCCATTTGCTTTTGGAGATATTGCAATAGGGGGGCCTTCAGTGTTAGTTACAGATTCTGGAGCTACGCCGCTTGGAATAAACTCAACTGGTTCTGAAATATTTGGTTCAACACCGAATACAAAAACCTGGCCATCGTTCGCAGCCTCGAGCTTTAAAATGTGTGGCATTGACGAAAGAAAACGGGAAAACTTCTTATATCCATACAAGTCTTTGTCAATGCCCAAATTACTCTTTCTTAACTCTGAACCAAGTTCTGAAATGGAAATCCCTTTGGGATTAGAATTCAATATATGGCGGATCAGCTTCAAAACTGCTTTCGGAATGGGACGCAGCTTAAGATCTGAATTCAACTCAGAAACCTCCTCAGCCCGGGAACAAGCAGGTTGCTCCGTAACAGCAAATGGATCCTCCAAAGGGACCCGATAATGGCCATACCAAGAACCATAGGGACCATCTGGGGGTTGGTTAAAATACTTTCCAGTAAGGTTTTCCCCTTTCACCAAAGCATTCCAATGCCACATAATACTTGCAGCACTGCAGAGAACACTAGGAGCAGTTTCTGGACTAGCAAGCAAGATGTTGTAATTGTTCATTCTTAATCGGTGTAAAACCCCAGCAAAATCCCTATCACCAGAGATCAAGAAAAGATGCGCTGGTGGAGGGTTTTGAGAAACCCAATACATAAGATCTACGAGAAGAGATCTATCAGCGCTGTTCTTTCCACCTGGATCAGTAGAAAGTACAGGGTTAAGGAGATTGAAGCCATGTAATCGCAATGAAGATTCCAGATAACGGAACTAGTAGCTACTCATGCATTACATATGAACAGGTAGGTTTACGTTTACCCTCAACAGCTACATTACGATTACATAAGGAGCAATAAACATTGAAGTTTAAACAGTCAAAAGAAGAAGAATTAGGTTAGACTTGAAACCATAGACCACAGGAATCCTCAGGAATCAGTGCATCCATATGTCAAAGGAACTAATCCCCGACATAGTGACTAATGTCAAATAAACAATTCTTTTGTGCTCGGTCATTTACCCCAGTGAGTCGTGACTAAGTCAAATAACAATTCTTTTGCGCTTTCTGCACGATAAAAAAAGAAAGAAAGAAAGATGGTACATTGAAGGAAAGCAGAATGGCCAGATTTATGAAATCAAAAGCTGAATTTTGTAAATGTGACAATAACCATTGTAAGTAAGACAATTGCATACAAACCGGTACAAACAGAAGTAATATGCAGACACATGATGGTTGCATCAATCATTAGAATCGATAATATCGCTTCAGTAACACAAAAATTGTTGAGAATCCAATGCCATGAAAACCTAAGGATTCCTCCACAATGTTGGTTCAGAGGGTACTCAGGGCCTAAAATCAGGAATCTCCATCATCATGTCACTTATCAACATACCAACAAAGGAATTTTCAATCCAATTCAGCCCTCAGGCTGCTGAACATTTGGGTCTATTACAGAGAAATTCTGTATAGTACGGAGTAATTACCAATTCCATTTTGCAGCGACATAAAAGGCAGGATGGCAATGTTCCCCTCCTCATCTCTTTTGAAACTGATTATCATCTCTAGGGAAAAAAACAGGCTTCCAATTTTACCCTTGAACAGAATCATTGTAATGTGGTCCTTTCAGATGTTTATTGTGCTAAAAGAACCACCTTTATGCATTTTTCGGCATTCATACAACTGTCCCTTGTCAATCACTGTTTTCTTTCTCTACTACAGTCTTCCTCCAATCACCCTTACATTATTCGTTGTTTGTAGAGGTGCGCACTGCACCTATAAAAATCTTACATGGCAGTTGCACCTTTATTATGCTATCATCAGATGCTATGTGTTGTGATAAGAGCATCTCCACCCAAGCTCTATATCTCTAAAAATAGAGTCCCAAATCACTCCAATCATACTCTGAAAAGAAAACCTATTTGAAATACCTCTTTTGAGTCAATTAACACGGACTCCTCCTATTATAGACTCATCTACATACGTCATTCCCGTTTTAAACTTATTCAGATACAAGTAACATTTAACTTTAGTTAAGTTAAATACCCTTGAATGGATGATACCTTCCAAACAAGATCAAGATGGCAAACATTCAATAAAAGTATAGGAAATGATAACTCAAACTTTTGGAGGGAAACAAGTAAAATGTTAAAAGTTTTTGAAGGATGTGGATGAATATTACGGGGAAATCCAAACATGATAGGAGTGTTATCGAAATATAGAACAGATCTACAGATTAGTGACTACACATGAGATAAAGAGTGACATGTTGCAAGTTGTAACCCCTTTTTGAATAAAATCCAAAATTTTATTTTTAAGGCTACTTTGGATGCTTGGGTTGAAGATGCTTTAAGCAGTTTCCCACATTTGGATTTGATTTTGGCTTTATATTTGGGGTTCCGCTGCCACTAGGACCAATGAAGGAACCGCTGCCACTAGGACCAATGAAGGAACCAAGCTACTTGTGTTCGCTTATTAAAAACTCATTCAAAATTAGTTTGTTAAATAAACGAACCAACTTTAAACATTTTTTTATAACTCCAACAAAATAATACTCGCTCATTCAGCTTATCATGTCAAAAACTGAAAGTCAAGACAGGATCGAATTCAACTCGATTATAAAGCTTGCTGGAGATCATCCCGTCTTGTAAAACAAAGAACGCATTTTCAAAACCCATTAGATCCGCAAATCAAACTTGAACAATCAATTACTTGGCTCGTTCTACAGTCCTATCCGCCAATGCTAACACCTCAATTTCCTACAAAATTCGAACTACAATTGGCACCACGACTTAAAGACTCCTTTTTTATTTTTTTATTTTTTTATTTTTATCAAACGACTTATATAGGCTTGAGTTTTATCAAACGACTTAAAGATGAAATACCCAAAAAAAAAAAAAAACACAAACCATGGGGAATGTGGGTGAGATTGATCCCAGTAGCCGAAAGCGCCTCCTGATTCGACCTCGACAACTGCAGCATATCACCGAACGCGGTGATCAGAACAGGGCCCTTGATCCCATTCGCCCTAACTGCAGCCGTAATGCTCTGTCCCACCTTGAACACGTTGGCTCCGGCGGGCAACTGACAGTTCTCGAAATCCCACCACACGGAAACCCTAACGCCCCGGCTCTCCTCCTCATGCCGCCGGGCCGGGAACGAAGACGAAGAGGAGAGAGGAGAAGAAGAAGTTGAGAAGCGAGAGACAGGGGCGGTGGAGAAAGAGCGTGAAGAGATGATGAAGATGAGTTTTGGGGAGAAGGGTTTCATGGTGGGAGAGTTGAGGGTTTTTAGGGTTTAGGGTTTTGGAGAGGGGATATGAAATGGGGTTCGGCATTTAGATAGATGATGTGGAGTTATCGCATGGGTTCATTTCAGGTATGCGGGTGAGGGAGGCACTGGAAAGTAGGAGGAGCTAAAACCCTCTTTGGGCAAAGGGCAAGGACAATAGCCTCTTTAAATTTTGAATCAATTTGCTTTATCGAAAAGTCATTTTTTCTATTTAAATTATCATATCTACTCCACTAAAATACTCTTTTATATGCTTTTTATTCATCAAGCAATTCAAAAAAAATTCAAAGAAAATAAGTAATACAAAAATTGATTTCAAACATTATGCCATTTTACGTGTACGATGCCGAAAGTAAACCGAACCCATTACACGAGAATCTAAACTATTCATGCCGTTTTAATCCTGGAAAAAATCAACTTCATCGGATATCGATATATGCCAAATAACAACATATTTTAAAAGGGATTTTAGATATATATTAACAGATGCCGCTAAATTTTTTTTTTTTGGGGAGGATTGATTTCCACACCCCTATATTAATTTACACATCCCCTTTTTCTTCTTTTAGTTAAATTTTTATGTCCAAAAACCAAGTCTCTAGCCCAAAGTTTCTTTTCCCATTTAGCAAAGTTAAGTCTTGTATAGTCATTTTTTCAACAGACCCCTAATTTTATTTCAATACACATCCACGGGCTGCCACAACCAATCATCATTCCACATCCATTTCCATCCACCACCATGTCCACCACCTCAAGCACAAAAACTTAAGCTTCTACCTCTTCATATAGTATAGTATAAACGTAGAAAAGAAACCTCTCCATACAACGCCATTATTATTCTTTTGCTAGTGGCTATGTATTCTTTATTAGTACTACCTCGTACTCTTTATTCCTCCCTTTTTCTTGGTGAGCTGATTCATAATGAAACCTAGTTTTTGTTGGAACTTAGCCTTTTCGATTTGTTTTCCTAGTTATGAAAATAAAGTTTATTTTAATTCTACATAGTATTTTGCTTAATCAATTTTAGTTGCGAGGATCGGTGTTGTGGAGGGACGAGGAGAGCCAATTGGTGGCTAGAAGTGTGACACGGATACACAGATCCAAAAACGATACACGGATCCACTTCATTTTTTGATTTCAAAACCATGATTTTAACACTGCTGAACTCATTTGTTAAAATCTTTTGGAAAACTATGCCTAAGGGAGTGAAACACAATTTTTAAAACTGTTGGGAGGTTAGCTTGTATTTGTAATAAATCTCGGGGAGATTAGTGTAATTTTCTCGTATTGCTCCAGCAAAGAGAAGTAGCATTGGGACATACCACAATTGCCACTAGCTTTTCAGAGTTGAAAAGTTAAAACACAATATTTAAAATTCAATCAACTAGTCGCAGGATATATTACAGTGAAAGGATAAAGGTAAATACTTCCTCCGTCTCAAAGTTCTTATTTACTTGCACTATTCCCGGAACCTCAAAAAAATATAATGTTGTATATATTTAATATGGATCTCGTTCGATAGTTCTTAACGAGTTTTATTAAACAAAATTTTTTAAATTGTAAAAAACATTATACATTGAAAGATATAAGCAATTGAAAATTTGCACGCGCGCACGTATATGAACAAAAAATTCGGGACGGAGGAAGTAAAGGAAATAAATCCATTCCAGTCACCAACATATGACCCCAACCGCACAACCGGCACCAAATTTCAGTCGATCTCTCTCTGATTTTATATATAACAGATGTTTAAATCTATATATACTCAAATTGTCAAGCAATTAATTGATTGTATGTTTGGGTCTTTGTATGATATACTTTGCCATAGAGAACCAGAGTTCATAATTGTTGGGGTTGGAGGATGGAGGAAGGCGGTGGTTATCTGTGGTGGGGATGGGGTAGGGAGGAAGGAAAGGGGGCATAAAGAGGGGAGGGTGGGAAAGAAATTAGGTGAGGGAGGGTATACTTGGGAGGGTAAAGAATGCATGTTTTCTCTTTACATTAGCTGATTTGGCGTCCAATTTGTGGTTCCCGTAAATCTATTAATGTGACAGCCGTGAATAAATTTATCTCAATTATACATACAAGCTTAATTTAAAATAATTATACACATATGAAACATATGGGATGCTTCTGAGGCATCAAGATTTGGGCGCATTACTTGTGCTAGTAAAAATAATAATAATAATAATAGATTGACTTATTTCATAATTGGCGTTATATTCCTTCCTTTTATTTATGTATTTTAATCAAGAGTAAGTTAATAGTTAAATAGGGGTTCTAGTCCCTAGTCATATTTATGAATTCATCCTAGTTATTCGAGTGAGTTATGTTGTCATCCTTACATTTTAAAAAATCCATTACCACCCCTCATTTAAAACAAAATTCCCCTATAAAAACTACTCCGTTCGCCCCTCTTTATATACGGTAGTAGAGTAATCTATTTTGGGTTGTTCCTTAATAAGTGTTTGCTTTGGAAAGTTAATGGATAAAAGTTTGTACAATTATTATTTTACCCTTTTGAAAAGTTAATGTGTAAAGAGTTAATGAGCAAAAGTAGAGGATAATTTTAGAAAGTGGAAGCAAAAGTTGATCTGAAATTTATAAAGTTAAGGTAAAAGTTGATGTGAAAATGTAATGATGATGTCTCTTTAATAAAATATATTTGTTTTATCTGAATAAATAAGATTTACAAAGCAACACACTTAAAAAGGGGACAGAATGAGTAATTATTATCACCGTACAATCACTCCCCCCTATCTCTCTCAATCTCCATCTATGGCACCAACGACCCTATCGACGCCGCTCCACTGGCCCTTCCGACGTCGGCCTTTCCTTCACCTTCCTCACTTACAGATCAGCGTCGGTAGGAGGAGATGGATCAGCGATGGCGATAGGACAGGACAACAACAACTAGTGGAGAGGGTTCCTAGGGTAGGTGGTCAGCAATCGCAGTTGGATAGGGCAGCGAATATGGTTTCGAGAGATTTTCTCTTTGTTCTAGGCGATGGCAGTAGGATAGTTGTCTCTTTTTTTTTGCTCAATGCAAATAATTTGCTATTTCTCAAATTCTAAACTTCTTTCTTCAGCTTTCCAATCCTTGCACGTCTCTTCATTTTTCTTGTTTTTTGGCCATTTTCCTCTCGCAGCTCTTTATTTTTATTTTTCTGACCTATTTTTACTAGTGCTATTGCCGAATTTTGGATCCAGGGGCTCAAACCATAGCTACTCCTTCGAGCACTGAATTCTATATAGTATTATTTTTCATATCATTAAGCACCGGCTTATTGTGATTTATTGATAAGTCTTTTTTGAGGATTTTGAATGTTTTTATTGAGGTAAATTAATTGAAATGATTTATTTTATTATTCAAATAGTTAATTTTGGAAATATTAAATTTCCAAAATGGTAAATTAGAAAACATGATAAATTCTATTTTGGTCATGCATCAGTGTACCATTGTGATAAATTTCGAAAATGATGAATTGAGAAAACATGATACATTTCGAAATTGGTCTTGCATCAATCTTTTTTTTGATCGGTGTCTTGCATCAATCTTGTTAAACGCTCTATACAAAGTACTCGTATTACCTTACCTTAACTACCTGTAAAATCGTGTTTGACAAATAAACGCGATTGACACCTGAATATTTATCATTGCGCTTATCTATAATTCTTGCACCTTTGTGTGAATACTTATTTAATATGGACCGATTAAGTTAAAGCAGGTAGTTGAGAAAATTAAATTGAAATGATGGAACCACGTCTAAACTTTTTTTTTTTTACGGAAATGAGAAGATTATATTAATGAACGCCCAACGGCAATTACAAAAACGGAATTCATTACAAAGATCTTGGACAATGCCAAATTAATCATCTTAATGGAGAACAAGAAACGCACAAGGCAATCGATGTGTTTCACCCTAACCCAGACATGGCCTGACGCAAACAACGACACTTACAAGATTCTTACCTAGAATCAGCATCTCTGAAGAGACTTAGTGCTAGTTAAAGATAAAAGACAAAGAATACCCAGACGGTCGGATGGACTCCAACCAAACTTGCTCGCACCAATGAATTTCCAAAACTATAGATCTTCAAAGCCACGACGAGTTGCTCTGCCAGCGATATCATGTTGGGTAAGAACACTGTTGGCACAGATACCATTGTAAAGCAACCACGCTTGAAAGTACTTGATCTGTAGACAAAAATTCGTCCGAAGACGAAACTAAAAACTCTCACAAAGCGAGACACATAACCCTCTCAGATCAGACGACATGTCGTTGATCTGAAGAGACAAACAAAAAAGAAAGAACGAACGAAGAAAATAAAAAGTACCATGGCCCTCCCCTCCCACCACCATGGGTATTGAAACCCTAGGGGGGAGGGGAAGGAGGAAGAGTAATATTAGCGGTGTCTAATTGAACACTGTTAGAAAATTTTAGGTGTTCCACGTCTAAACTTGTTATTGACATGGTAATTACAATACCAGTCGTTCTCAGGTTATAAATACCAAGTGCACATATTGTGCACATATGAGTTTGCTGAATCAATTTTGGCATCCCACATAAATTATTCGAATCCTTCATCAATTTAAAAATGTTTTCTTTTGAGTTAGTTTGAAAAACTTAACTCAATTGACACTACTTGATCCAATCTTGTAATTTTTCATTCTTGGATTATGGATTCTGAATGAATTTTGAAAAAATGAAGACAATTGGATTAATCACTTAAAATTCTTCCACAGAGCTAATTTTTGAAGCGGGCTAACTCAAAAATAATTTAAAAATTAATGAAGGGTTTGGATCATTCCAGGATCCTTGATTATTAATGAAAAAAATAAAAGATTGGATCAGTACTATATTTTTTTCTATTGAGTTGATTTTTTGCAAGCTAACTAAAAGAAAAGCATTTTTAAATAATGAAGGACTAGAATTGTATGGGCCCCAAAGTGGATCCAACAAACTCATTTGTGCACAATATGTGCACTAGGTATTTGCACCCATAAAGGTATTTGTACCCATGAAATGGTTGATATTTTAATTACCATTTCAATAACAAGTTTAGACTTGGTTCCGTCATTTCAATTAATTCGCTCAACTACCTAGTTTAACCTAAACGGTCCATATTTAATAAGTATTCACACAAAGATCCAAGAATTATAGAAGTGCAATGATAAGTATTTTAAATAATAGATATTTTCCTCTTACTACATATGTAATACATCTGTAACATTTGATATCGTTATTAACTTACCTTATTAAATTTGCCAGGTAATTTTCATTAAAGGACATTTTAAATGGCGTGACAGAATGAACTTTGCTGGCATCGAGAAAGAGGAAGGGAAGAAAGTGATGAAGAGATGGGGTGAAAGTGGAGGGGGTTTGTGATTTGGGAGGCTTTGACATTGGAAATGAGAGAGATGGAAAGTGGTGGGGCACTAGCTAGGAGAAAGGAAAGTGTGTGAGTGTGAGTAAAATTATGTGTGGTACTAGCATTATAGTATTATTAGTGCTTGGGAAAATCTTCCGGTTTAACTTTGCAAATATCTAAATCCATCCCAAATCCTTGAACAAAGCTCCAAGTTTAACTCTCCGTCTCCCTCGTTCCCAATGCTAAAGCCTCCCTTCCATCCCATCTCTACGCTTTCTTCCCTCTCCCTTTTTCATTGCCAGCAAAGTCCATTTTGTTACATCATTTGAATTGTCCTTTATGATAGTAGTAAGATGAAAATATCTATTATTTAAAATGCTTATTAATTATCGAATTCACTTGGAGTAGATGTGTAAAAATCTTGTTAAACTCCCCATACAAAGTATTACCTTACTTGTAAAATCGTGTTTGACAAGTAAACGCAATTGGCACCCGAATATTTATCATTGCGCTTATCTATAATTCTTGTACCTTTGTGTGAATACTTATTTAATATGGAGCGATTAAGTTAAAGTAGGTAGTTGAGCAAATTAAATTGAAATGATGGAATCACGTCTAAACTTGTTATTGACATGGTAATTACAATACCAACCGTTCTCGGGGTATAAATACCAAGTGCACATAGTGCACATATGAGTTTGCTGAATCAATTTTGGAGTCCCACATAAATTATTCAAATCCTTCATCAATTTAAAAATGTTTTCTTTTGAGTTAGTTTACAAAAAATTAGCTCAATCGAGACTACTTGATCCAATCGATCTTTTAATTTTCATTTTTGGATTCTGGATTCTGAGTGAATTTTGAAGAAATGAAGACAATTGATTAATCACTTAAAGTTATTCGATTGAGCTGATTTTTGTAGCGGGTTAACTCAAAAAATTATTTAAAAATTAATGAAGGGTTCGGATCATTCCAGGATCCTTAATTATGAATAAAAATAAATAAAAGATTGGATCAAGTACTTTATTTTTTTCTATTGAGTTGATTTTTTGCAAGCTAACTAAAACAAAAAACATTTTTAAATAATGAAGAACTAGAATTGTATGGGGCCCTAAAGTGGATCCAACAAACTCATCTGTGCACAATATGTGCCCTAGGTATTTGTGCCCATAAAACGTTTAATATTTTAATTACCATTTCAATAACAAGTTTAGACTTGGTTCCATCATTTCAATTAATTCGCTCAACTACCTAGTTTAGCTTAATCGGTCCATATTTAATAGGTATTCACGCAAAGATCCAAGAATTATAGAAGTGCAATGATAAAAATTTTAAATAATAGATATTTTCCTTTTACGACAAATGCAATACATCTGTAACATTTTGATATCATTATTAACTTACCTTATTAAATTTGCCAGGTAATTTTCATAAAGGACATTTTAAATGGTGTGACAGAATGGACTTTGCTGGCATAAAGAAAGAGGTAGGGAAGAAAGTGATGAAGAGATGGGGTGGAAGGGGAGGGGGTTTGTGATTTGGGAGGCTTTGGCATTAGGAATGAGGGAGATGGAAAGTGGTGGGGCACTAGCTAGGGAGACGGAAAGTGTGTGTGTGTGTGTAAAGTTAAGTGTGGTATAGCATTATTGTATTATTAGTGCTTCGACAAATCTTCGGCTTAACTTTGCAAATATCTAAATCCATACAAAATCCTTAAATAATGGTCCCAGTTTAACTTTCCGTCTCCTTCGTTCCCAATGCTAAAGCCTCCCAAATCACCCCCTCCCCTTCCATCTCATCTCTCCACTCTCATCTCTCCACTTTCTTCCCTATCCCTTTTTCATTGCCAACAATGTCCATTTTGTCACGTCATTTGAATTGTCCTTTATGATAATTACCTGGCAAATTTAATAAGGTAAGTTAATAACGATATCAAATATTACCGGTGTATTGCATAAGTAATAAGATGAAAATATCTATTATTTAAAATGCTTATTAATTATCGAATTAAATTGGAGTAGATGTGTACAAATCTTGTTAAACGCTCCATACAAAGTACTACCTTTTCTGTAAAATCGTGTTTGACAAGTAAACGCAATTGGCACCTGAATATTTATCATTGTGCTTATCTATAATTCTTGTACCTTTGTGTCAATACTTATTTAATATGGACAGATTAAGTTGAAATAAGTAGTTGAGCAAATTAAATTGAAATGGTGGAACCACGTCTAAACTTGTTATTGACATGGTAATTACAATACAAACGTTCTCGGGGTATAAATACCAAGTGCAAATATTGTGCACAGATGAGTTTGCTGAATCGACTTTGAGGTCCCACATAAATCACTCGAATCCTTCATCAATTTAAAAATGTTTTCTTTTGTGTTAGTTTGCAAAAAATTAGCTCAATCTAAACTACATGATCCAATCTTTTAATTTTTCATTCTTTGATTCTGGATTCTGAATGAATTTTGAAGAAATGAAGAGAATTGGATTAATCACTTAAAATTATTTCATTGAGCTGATTTTTGTAGTGGGCTAACTCAAAAAATTATTTAAAAATTAATGCAGGGTTTGGATCATTCCAGGATCCTTGATTATGAATAAAAAATAAAAGATTGGATCAAGTACTTTATTTTTTTCTATTGAGTTGATTTTTTGCAAGCTAACTAAAACAAAAAACATTTTTAAATAATGAAGGACTAGCATTGTATGGGTTCCCAAAGTGGATCCAACAAACTCATCTGTGCAAATTATGTGCACTGGTTATTTGTACCCATAAAATGGTTGATATTTTAATTACCATTTCAATAACAAGTTTAGACTTGGTTCCATCATTTCAATTAATTTGCTCAACTACCTAGTTGAACTTAATCGGTCCATATTTAATAAATATTCACACAAAGATCCAAGAATTATAAAAGTGCAATGATAAGCATTTTAAATAATAGATATTGCAATACATCTGTAACATTTGATGTCGTTATTAACTTACCTTATTAAATTTGCTAGGTAATTTTCATAAAGGACATTTTAAATGGTGTAATAGAATGGACTTTGTTGCAATCAAGAAAGAGGTAGGGAAGAAAGTGTTGAAGAGATGGGGTGGAATGTGATTTGGGTGGCTTCGGCTTTGGGAACAAGAGGGATGGAAAGTGGTGGGGCACTAGGGAGAAAAGTGTGTGTGTGAGTATGTGGTACTAGCACTATTATATTTTTAGTATGTCGGCAAGCTTCCAATTTAACTCTGCGAATATTAAAATCCATCCAAAATCCTCATACAAAGCTCCTATTTTAACTTTCCGTCTCCGTCGTTCACAATGTTGAAGCCTCCCAAATAAATCCCCCTTCCACCCCATCTCCACACTTTCTTCCGTATACCCTTCTCGATCGATGCCAGAAAAATCTATTCTGTCACATCATTTGAATGGTCATTTGTGATAATTACCTGGCAAATTTAATAAGGTAAGTTAATAACGATATCAAATATTACAGGTGTATTGCATAAGTAATAAGAGGAAAATATCTATTAAGTAATATGCTTATTAATTGTCGAATCACCTGGAGTAAATGTGTACAATTTACAAATCTTGTTAAACGCTCCATTAAATCAAAGTATTACCTTATCCGTAAAATCGTGTTTAACTTAAACACAATTGTCACCCGAATATTTATCATTACGCTAATCTATAATTCTTGTATCTTTGTGTGAATATTTATTGAACATGGACCGATTAAGTTAAAGTAAGTAGTTGAGCGAATTAAATTGAAATGATGGAACCACGTCTAAACTTGTTATTGACATGGTAATTAAAATACCAACAATTGTCGGGGTACCCATACCTAGTGCACGGATGAGTTTGCTAGATTCACTTCGGGGCTCCACACAAATAACTTGAATCCTTCATCAATTTTAAAAAATATTTTTTTTAGCTAGTTTGCAAAAATTTGCTCAATCGAAAGTACTTTGATCCAATCTTCTAATTTTTCATTTAGAATCTAGGATACTCTAAATGAATTTTGAAGATATGAAGACAAATGGATTAAGCACTTAAAATTATTCCATTGAACTGAATAGCAAGCTAATTACTAAAAAAATTAATTTAAAAGTAATGAACGATTCGGATCATTTGCATGGGTTTCAAAATTGGCCCACAAATCCATGCACAATCTGTGCGCTGGGTATATATACCCTTAGTTTTATTGATTAAAATACGGAAATAAAGGAATATAAGGCCATTGTGTAATTAAGATGTGTAACACTAACATTCTCAAATATCGTACACAATACACAAGCGGCATCCAATTTGTTACATCATATTTTCCTTCAATTATAACATATTGCTGGAACTTCACATTTACTTATGATATATGCTGGTTAACTTTAATTGGGAAACGATCTTGTCACGACTAATTTTGTTGGTGACACGACACCCTGAAACAAATTGTTCAGGTTAAAAGAGGTGGCCATGTAAAAGTCCATTTGAGAACCTAATTATGGATTGCATTTTGTATTTTGTTGTGAATTGTAGATTTTTATATTATTGTAAGAACAAATTATGAATCTCTAAAGTTTTGAGAGATGTGTGCAGAATAGATTTTGCAACAAAATAGTGTTTGAGATTACAATGATAAAAATAGATTATGAATTATTTTTTTACCATGTTGCACTTGATATGGTATTACAACATGTGTAAACCTTTTAGATTCATAATTAATTTTAGATATTATTAATTAATATATAATTTTGTAATTCTACTTCACAAAATTGGGTCTCTATTTAAAAGTCTCCATTTTTTTCCTAACAAGGAAGTCATAAATATTACTTTAAAAAATTTACAAGTAATTCTATTTTATGATGGACAGAGAAAATATGGATCAAGGGTCCGTGCTATGCACCATGTGCACAGCACCGTGTGGTGCGAGGATTCAGCCATCCATTGTGAAAATGTACATCTCAGATTTAAGCAAGCAATGGAAGGTTCGGATTTACAAGGGGTTTAGATTAAATCCGAGCCATGCATTTCCGCAATAGACGGCCGGCTGCCCCGCACCACAAGGTGTCGTGCATATATGGTGCACGACAGGAACTCCACTCCCTAGAAAATATAATCACAACAGCTTTAAATTGAGGACGCCTCACATAATATCTAATAAAAGCAGGGGTGATATAGTCTTTTTTTACCTATAGAAAAAAACCCAGAATGAAAGAGTGCCTCCGTTTGATCAAAAAAAAAAAAAAAAGATTAAAAAAGAATGCATTTTACAAATAGGCTGTCAAAGGCTGCCAAAGCTCATCATGCAAAATGCAAAATGCAAAATTTATCAATTTGTGCACCTCATTTTGGGTTTTGAGAATGCATTTTCAAATAGGCTGTCATTTTAAAGCCATCATGACAAAAATGCAAAATGCAAAATTTAGGCTGTAAAATGTAAGAGTAAACCTTCTATGGACTCTTAATTTTCCGTTCTGCAACTGACAAAGTTTTAACAATTGACAAAAAAAAAACACAGGCACCTCTCTATGTAAGAGTATGATTGAGCGACATTAGCCAATGTATGTGAGACACTCTACATTAACACTCAATTTAAGAAGTATATATAGAATGAGTTCTAACGATTACATACCATGTATATTTACGAATGAGTTCGAAATATTACTTCTATTTTTCCAGGACTAAGGATTCTTAAGACAACGGGTACAGTATGAGATGAATGTTTTAAATTTTTTTGCCGAATAGGCGTCGAATTTTTTTTTAAATAAACTTAGATATATTGGCCATATTTTTTTTATATTGCTTTAATATTCTTTTCGTAAAGTGAATTATAAATTCAAAAAATTTCGACACCAAATCTAACAACAATTAATAACAATTGGCTTCCGGCAAGGGTGGACGCAGGATTTAACATCAGTGGGGTCAAGAATCTACAACATATACTCCCATTTTGATAGTCCCCTACTAGAGTAAGTTCATTTTAATTTGGATAAAAAATTAAAGTATTTTCAAGCATGATTTTTCTAGTTTTTTCGTACCAAAGTAAAGATCTCGATTAGTTCTTTAATTTGGTGAGAAAAAATTTAAAAATTATGAACAGAAATACTTTTAGTTTTTATCTGAAAATTATACGTCTTTCCGTAGGGGTATCAATGGAACGGAGGGAGTACATTAGAATACTAAAACAAAAGAGATTCACTATATAGATGCAAAAGTTGTGTGTCGTGTTACTTGAAGTAGAGAGAGAAAGAGTAAGAGAGAACAAAAAAGAAAATTATATGATATGTAACTTTGCTCCGCTTATTCGCATGTGAGGAAGAGTGTGAAAAAATGGTGGGACCACAAAATAATGAAAAGATCATATGGGAGATTTCGGTGAACTATTTGTACAAGGTTATAAATATTTCATGTTACTTGGGACAAGATCTAAAGAATAAAGTATAAGTCTTGGGGAAATATTACCAAAATATTCAAAAATATATGTACATATCTGTGGAGAATTTTAATCCAGCAAGGTCAAGTGACCCCCTTGCCTCTATGTAGGTCCACACCTGGCTTCCGGAGTTGCTCTCAGGCCAATTACAAGTAAGTATTTAAAGCGCTCTCTGTGTCTCTCCCCCCTCTATATAAAGCCCTTGCTACCTACTCCTAAATCTCCGCCACCCTCGTTTCGACTCATCTTCATTCACTTTCCTTTCTAACCGCTTCTCCTTCTCTCTCTATCACTACTCTCTCTTTATAGCCTCCTGCTGCTTATCTCCGCGCCTGGTAAGATTTCTGATGTTTTATCAATTTTTTGCTTATGCGATCAAAATTCCTTAATTGGATTTTTTTTTTCTCTCTTTCATTTATTTTGCTTCAATTGCATTTTCGTTCAACTAATTTCATGTTTGTCTAAACCTTCCATTTATTAGATATCAGTATGCGTCTCCCTACTTCTTATGATTAGATTTTTCCTTTCCCTTCTCTCTAGCATTTTCTGGTTCTTGTTTCATTTTCCTTAATTGTCAAATGCAGTTGTTTCTTTTTAGGGAGGACAATGAGTCGACGGATCGGAGACGTATCTGACTATCAATGAGTTGATGGATCGGAGACGGATCTGACTATTAATGAGTCGACAGATCGGAGACGGATCTGACTATCTCCGTCCATGATTCTCAAAATTGATATCCGCCTTTGTCCCTACCTTATTGCATGAAAGAATAATCAACTCTAAATCAATCTCTAAACTTCAACAAATTAACATCCAAACGAAGTAACTCGAATCTAACTTTTTCACAAATTCCACATACATAATGCAAACTGAATTAGCAAAAAACCAAGATAGCGATAGAGAAAAAAGACAGAGGTGCATGCATGTTCTCAGGGATGAGAAGGAATGATCATCGCCAGCGATGGGAAAGGGGCAAATGTTTGCCAACTCCTCGGTGGAAATGGGATGGGGTGGGCAGAATCGAAGATGGTGGTTATGACGCTCTGTCGAAGATGAAGACTCACTCAACTCACAAAACCCTAGATTTGCATATCCCTCATTGTATAATGTACTATATATCTATACATTGGGTGCTCCTAGTAATTTCCAATAGTTATAGGATAGAATGTAAATAACACATTTAAACATATACTATTGTTCACCAAAAAAAATAATTAAATATATAATAAGAAACGGGGTGAGGACAGGGCCGAAAATAGTATTAGAACTTAGAAGTACGCTGAACTAAATTTGTCTTTTAATCTGATCGATCTCGTAAAAACCTTCAAAACTCCGATGCGGATGTGGCCGGGAAGAGAGTGGATCCGATTGGTCCCGACGGACTTATTTAATTAGTAATAATTTCCTCCAAATGTTTATTTTATCAATTTTTTTTGGGTTTACTATGGTACGAAGCTATTGGAGTTCAGTGAGTCTCCCAAAAATTTATTGGCCAACCTTGCATATGAGAATAATGTGTAGGTAATAAATACTCCTATGTATTATTATTCGACGTTTAGCAATAGCACAATTATTATTTTTTGCAATGAACAAAAAATGAAGTTATTTTGTGGGGAAAATTTTAAATCTATTGTAGGACCGAATTTCGAGTATAGTGGTAGTAACCGTTATTGGTCCATGATGGTAATCGCTGATGACGATGAGTTCTTGAGATCGACGAGTCTCCGGCTTGGAGATTCCAGGAATGGTGATTTCTCGGTATTTATCGTTCCAGTTTGGTCTATATAGTGATTGGACAAAACAATGGCAGCGAAGGCGTCACCGAATATGTGAAATTTTGGCCGGTAACGATTTCCGCATAGAAGTGTCGTGGGTATGGAGGATGGGGACTTGGGGTTGCTGCTGTGCGGAAAACAAATCTCTTATCTCCGCGCCTGGTAAGAATAATCTCCGCATAGAAGTGTCGCGGCCGCGCCATGGGGTGCACAACACGCTGCTGTGCAGGGGCCTGCAAGCAGCAACCCCAAGTCTTGGAGGATGGTGAGGGAGAGAGATAGAGAATGAGTTTTGTAAGTATTTTTTTTTTGGATTAAAAGGAGTTTTGTAGTATGAATAGCTATTTTGGTTAGGTTATTGGGAAGGGTGTGTTTTGTGGGTACCCAAAAAAGAATTTAGTATTTTGAGTCGGCAATTTGCCTTGTGACTGCTCTAGATGCTCTAAGGGCATCCAGAGTGGGCTCTCAAAATGGCTCCTTAGTGAGGCTCCTAAGATTTACCTAGCCATGTGCTCAAATATTGCCTTCAATGGGCTCCCTATACAAACTCCTAAGTGTGGCTCCTAAGTTTGGCTTCTAGCACAATAGTTAAATTTAGGTAGCTTTCTAGCTACTCCAAGTGGGGCCAAAGTCTTTAAATGTTATTTTAATATGAAATCTATGAAAAAATTGCCGGGAAAAAATTGTTCCTAATATTTTTTTTCAAAAAATAGAGAATGTTATCGCTAGCCCACTGAGTGCACACATCCTCTCTAAATTTAACAAGCTGTAGGAGTGAAAAATGGACTCCAATTATGCTTATGTTTACACCTTAGGATACAATTTAGGAGCAATTTTTAGGGAGCCCACTGTGGATGCCCTAAGGAAGTTGCGAAATGGTCAGCTTACGTGTGGGTTCCACACATTATGTGAGTGTGTTGGAGACTTGTTGGAAACTTTTGTTGTACATGTATCATTGTTGTACATAAATTAGTCAATTTCCAAAATTATAGAGATTAGCTCAGCCCCAACAATTTGAAAAGTTGTCAATCGGCCGAATTAAATTCATGGTTATTTGGCAAGAATTTAGAGTAAGTGGTGGCTAGCTTATGCGGTAGAGCTCTTGGATGTTTCACACTGCATCTCGGGATCGAGTCCTATTCCCCCCTTCCCTTATGTAATAGATTAGGAATGACGGACAAAAAAAAAAAAATGGAGCTATGGGCCAAAGGGTGAATTATATGACTATTCTCCATTCCTTTACCTTTCTCCTCCATACGACCACTGGTTGATGCATATAGATATCGGACTTTCTATAGCAACCACACAGACCCGTTCGGCAGTCTGATTCTCACATTTCGCATACCACAATACCTAACACCTCATTGCCAATCAAATACGCCTACCCCAAATTTCCAGCCACATAGTTCTTGATAATTTCCCGGTGTGCAGTGGTATGAAAGGAAGCTCTTGAGTCCAACACTCAATTATCTATCAAAGTATCAAACTATCAATTGAAAGAAATAAAGCATCTTGATTATTACCTGCAACGACATTAGCAGAACCCTCTTGCTTTATCTGCTCCTTGCTCCTTACAGTTTCTCCTATAGTGACCCATCTTGCCACAAAACATTCAGCCTCTTGTTGAGCTGACTTAGACTTCCTCATGTTCTTTTTGGAATTTAATCTATTTTTGCTGCCTGAACCCTTTTCAGAACTCCTACCTCTAGTCTCAGTACTTAAAGAGGAACCTGAACTAGATGGATATGACTCTCCTGCATCTCTCCTTACTTGAGATCAAGTCTCGAATGTCATCATATTCGAGTCTCTCCTTAGCAGCGGAGTTACTAACAACCATTCTCATAGATTCCCAACCATTGGGCCGGCAATGAAGCCAAAACAATCAACGCATGAATCTCATCATCAAACTCAATTGCAAAAGCAACTAATTGATTTGTAATACTATTAAACTCATTAAGATTATTCACCACCAGAGTGTCTTCCTTCATCTTACGATTAAATAACTTTTTCAGAGATGTACCTTATTGTTCGCCAAGGGTTGCTCATACATACTCGACAAGACCGCCATTATATCCTTGATGGTCTTCTCATTCGCAATGTTGTAAGAAACCGATTGACTTTGTCAATGTTAGTGGAATAATCCCCAAAACCCTCTTGTCTAGGGTATTACATTCATCAGTCATCATAGCTTTAGGCTTCTTCCAATCTAGGGGAGCATTCAAGTATTTCCCATACAAATAATCCTCTATTGCATCTTCCAATAGCCATACTCAGCCTAGGTGCTCTGATACCAGTTGTTATAGCAAAAACACACACACACACACAAGAAAAAGAAACAAGCAATCAAAAGACAAGACATGCAATATAAATGGATCTGAGTTAAACAAATCGCTTAATCATACTCCACGGGCTGCTGGGGGTTTCATTATGATGAAAAGATGAACAACATTACAGTGGACCTTAGTGTCCCTTTATATTTAATTTTACAAGATAACAATATAGAAAACTCCTACAAAAAGCGCAAATACGGGCTGTTTTTGTATCTATATAACTATAATTATAAAAAAGACTATATATCAAAAAACCTAAAGGCGGTTTCAAAATGCAAAACCGTGTCCATTCAGATTTTTTTTTTTGTTTAATCAGGACCAAAACAATAATATAGATTTCGGTCCGGAAATTCACGGTTCACCGGTTTTTGAGCAAATACTACTCTTGTTTTTATTACAATGTCCATCATTTTGAGGCTAATCAATCTAGGGGAGCATTCAAGTTTTAGACTTAATCATTTGCATCTTCCAATATCCATACTCAACCCTGGGTGCTCTAATACCAATTGTTATGCACACACACACAAGAAAAAGAAACAAGCAATCAAAAGACAAGACATGCGATATAAATGGATCTAAGTTAAACAAATTCTTTGGGGGTTTCATTATGATGAAAAGATGAACAACATTACGGTTCGGAGGCCCTAGTGTCCCTTTTATAGTTGCAAGGGAACACATATACTCAAAAAACCAAATTTGTTTTTGTTTCAAAACGAAATCAAGAAAGTTCTTAGACTTATCAAAATACCAAAGTTCGGTTCTAGTCTTCAAGGATCCCAGATACATACAAAATTTGTTTCGGACCTATATTTTCAAGTCGGGAGTTTCCGGATCAAATTTTGACGATCGAACCGCTCAATTTTTTCAAAATGCATTTTAAAAAGGTCCACGCGGGAAATCTTAAAAAAAAATACCCAAAAGGGCTTGATCCAATTTTCGCAAAATAAATATACGATTTTCAAAACTACTTGGATCAAGCCCTTCTAGGTATTTTTTTTTTTAAGATTTCCCGCGTGGACCTTGGAAAATGCATTTTAAAAACATTGAGGGTTCGGATTCAAAAATGATCTGGAAAGGTGAGGTCCGCACCAAATTTTAAAAAGGGATCCCTTAGGAGAACATCTTCCTATATATATACTAATAATTTGTGGACAATTTTTCGTTTTACAAGGCACAATTAGGGACTCAAAAGGCATAACACTAGAAAAAAGGGGCACATCTGTAATTTGGTGCACGCATTGGCAGACTAGACCTTAGGTATTATAAATGACACATGGCACAATATGATCAATAAATGAGTTGAGCTAGGCACACCAGGAAACAAGTAAAGCACGAATAAATGGGCTGGCCCGACATGCATGGCCCTGACGTTTTGACACCTCTAATTACAACAGGACTAGCATCTAAAATGTAAAATCATCTTGTTTACCCCCTTGATTTTGATATGTTATATGTTCACAATGAATTTATGGTGAAGTGGTTAAGTCAGAATTGGTAGATGTGAACCTAAAATAATATTGTCAAGGTTAAATTTCCGTGGTAACTTCTCAAAAGAAGTGTTTAAATTTAAAGAAAAAATGGCCATGCTATAGCAAATTGTGCGACATTAACCAGTGTATGTGTGCATTGGCATCATTAAAGTATAGTAGTTCAGGTTTGGATGACTTGCCTTCAATTGAGATCTATCTCTACCATCTAACAGCCTGTTACAACCCGAGTTGCCTTACAACAACAATATCTCTGTTGGAACGAGCATGTCTACTCCTGGAAGCATGGTTGGTTCAAATGTTGTGGCTTCTTCTGATCTAGGCTCTCAAGGCTTTCCAGATAATGAAGACTTTATTTGTTTGTCAGACCTCATAAACGACAACAGCTTCATGCTTCCAGACCTTACTGAGGTGTGTTCATAAGACTACAATTAGTTTTCTGTCTTTGCCATAGTTATTGGTTAAAAATTTGATGTGGTTAGTCTTATTATTGTCAAATCTGTTTGATTTTTTCTGAGGTAATTCACAAGAGATCATTTATAAGGAAGCAAATGTTTTCAAAGAAAATGCCTTCTAAGTTTCAACAACTTGCTTTTGCATGTTTGTGAAGAACTTATGGTGTATTGTTTATTTCTTATTGTAGTTTTTGTTGATGTCTTTTGTTTTCAATGTCATTTTATCTACTTAAGGAAATACCATGAGTTTCCAAGAGACATCACAAAACTCCGGTAGCAATGTTTTTAAATACAATGGCTTTATTAATTCCCCTGGAAGGTATATGATGTCTTGCTCTATTTGATTATGAAATCTTAGTTTAAGAAAATTTATCGAAGACATCACGAAAATCATAGTTCACCAAAAAATCTTAGTTTACGAAAACAAAATTCGTGGGTTTCAAAAGATTGAAAATTTATTTAGTGTGGTGTCAATATTAAACCTTTTGGGGTCATATATGAATATAGAAGAAAAATTAAGATAATTAAAGTGATTTACTCCACTACTTTTTTCCTGTGGAGTCACCCGACCCAACTTCCTACACAGTGGCGTTGTATAATGTCAGCCTATATTTAGGTGACTGAATTACTCAAAGTACAAAATTTTTATTTATGAACTTTCTAGTACCCTTTTTGGCAGTCCCTCTTCTATTGTACTAATCTGACAGTAAATAGTGCTCAATGTCATCGCAATATTCTACGTGAATAATCCGGTTTTCCAAATCACTAGTAGTTATGATAACCTGACACTATAAGATCGTCCTCCTTGCCCTCTTGTTTTTTTCAAAGTTTTTTGTTTGAAGTGTTTGCAAAACTCTCACTCAAACTGTATAAATATATCGATGAAGTTGTTCTCACTATTTACCCACAGCTAATGGATGTAGATGGAATGGATTCTAGTCTGAGGACAGTGGATGACTGGCAGGAGCCAAGTGGGGTAGGGTGCGGTTTCATCACAAATCGGACGACTAATGATAATGGGATACCATTAGTTGCAGGAGATGGAGCATTCTTGGAGCTGAATGACCTCATGGATCCATTGATTAACTTTCCTACAGATGATGTGGACCAGTGGTTGCGTCTACTGGAGGAAGGGTATGACAGCCTTGGTGAACATTTAGATATGTCACAGGTGAGCTTTGATATGAGTTTCATTATTTTCAAGTTTCATCTATCTATTATCGGTCAAAAAATTGCATTTTTTCTTGCCCAACTTTACTCTTGGACAAAATTTAAAAATTGTGACCACACCAGGTAAATAGCGGTGCACAAAAGATTGTTGATATGGAATATCCCTTGAGCTCTTGTGACGATAATTTTACTTCAATGGAGCAACCGGAAGAGGGAGAGGTAGATGACGCAGGAGCATAGGCAAGATGCTGGAGAAGATGTGGTATTTTTTAATTCACAGTTTTTATTGTCATTTAATCAAAGAGTCTCTTTTAAGTTCTTTTTCATTTCCTAAATGTCTTCTAAGTTATCAAGAGTCTACCTAGTTTTTAGTAGTCAAAAGTCTTTAGTTCATTAAGTATAAAGTCATGGAAGTTGGAATTTGTATTTCCTATACTTGGAGGGATGTTCCAAGTTATCTACCTATCTAGTGAATGAAACAAGTATGCTTTTGGCTTGTGAAGACTAGTTCTTCTTTTATGTTTTTGTATCTCTTTGGTGGATTCCATTGAGTGGTAAGCATTCCCTAGCCTTGTATCCCTTGCTAGACACCTCGGGCGATGAATATTTGTATCCCTTAGCGTCCTATCTCGGGTGGTGAGCTTCTATCTTTTACCATTTTCTTTTTTCTTCCATTCCATCTACAAAACCCGGCTTCACTGGACGCCGTGATGGGAACTAGATTTCACTATCTTCTATGAGATGGATTGGAACCAGTTTCTTGAACTACAAATTTTTAGTGGACAATAAAACATCATACCTGTTGTTGTTGCGTTGTACCTTCTTTCTCGAATGAGTTTTATCATTTCTCAACACATTTCATCGGTTTGGTTTCTGTCATGGTTGTTGAGTTTCTAAGTTGTTATAGAATGATACCCCGGATGTTTGCTTATAGATTTGGTTTTTAATGGATTTTCTTTTTGTGGATTAACTTGTAAGTGTGTTCTTCTTGATTGGTTTAATCTGTTTCGACCGATGTAGTAATCTTGTGTTGAGGCCTTACAGAGACTTGATCACTTGTTTGTTTGTTGTGAAATGTCTGGTGCAGTTATATATGTCTGTAGAGGTGTATCGGGCTACAATTTACCTGATTTTGCGAGTTGGTGAGGCGACATTGATGTTACAATTTACTTGGATTAGATTTTCCAAAATTTGAGCCGTACTGGCAATTATTGCAGAATAATTGCCGAATCATGTAAAATCTGAAACCTCTCGTTTGAGAAATCGAATATGTTTAGAATTGCCTACATCGCTCTTAGAAGTTGGCAATAATGCAGATACTAATACAAAAACTAGGATGATCCAAAACTGCAATTCACACATCTATATTTTTTACTGTTCTCTAGGTTTTTTCATTTGTTGCTATGAAATTGCAAAAATAGTAATTCTTACTAGGTGTTGTTTGGCAATAGGAAATTGCATTTGATATGTATAGACAAAGATATGAATGTGGAAAAATACCATCGAAACGATGCACACGCCATATTTCTAACTTGGCCTCTCAATTTTTAAACTAACCCATTGGAGATGCTTTTATTTGACTATTTGGCAACAGTTTCAACCGACAACTCCAACCCCTAAAATATCGTATCATGAACATCATAAACTGAGTAAAAAAGTCACCCAATACCCCAAAGCATCAGAAGTTTGAGAATTTCAAATTAAGATTTCAACTACGCAATGAGTATAATTGTATAAAGTATATGCATAACAGATGTTCAAAATCTGAAGAACGAAACCGTAAGTTAAAAAGAAACACTAAGTGAAAATGTGATGGGTCGTAGAAAAATCTAACCTATTAAAATCAAAATAAAAACAGTCCTGACAGAATAGCTACAAGTAACTAGCCAATCATTTATATTCGAAGAGACCCTGTTATTTCTACTTCAACTCAAATTGAAGCCTTAAATGCTTTACTATCATCTAGGAAACTAACACAAATTGCTTTAATATCGTTTTTTTCGCTCAGCAATTGCCTTAATAAAGGTTTTCAAAGGAATCCTTTATGGACAAAAAATCCTTTGAAAGCTGCCATATTTTCCAAGACGGTTAACTGGGATCAAAAAGAGGATAAATTGAAGTCTTTGAAGAAAGGTAATTTTGATGGGCCCACCTTTTCGTCTATAGTGGATTTCAGTAGCGACATTCGTAAGAGGTATGCAATTTTAATCAAGGGAGCCCATGAGAGTATGGAGATTAATGCTTCTCTTGGTGTAAAATTCTTTGGTAGGGAGAGCTACAATATTAAGAAATTCTTAGATCTGCAGGGAGTTGAAATTTCTGAACAGGATATTATAGTTATTGATGAAGTGGAGGAAAGTACCTCCGTTTCAGTAGATTTCTGATTTTCCTTGGATGGTGGTGGAGTCTTGAGGTGCGGCTTTTTGGGGTTGTTTGTTTGTCTTCGGCGTTGTGGGGTTTGCTTGTTCTTGGCTTGGTTTGGGTTTGGTTTTGGGCTTTTCAGGAGTTTTGTTCTTGGTTTTTTGTCCTCCTTTGTTGTTGTGGCTGGTATCTTGTCATCCTTGGTTTTTCCTTGTTATCTCCCATTTTGGGTCTTTGGCGTTTCTAGTCTCGGATCCTTTTAATCTTTGTAATTCGTTTCCAAAGATTAATAAATTTTTTGCTTATCAAAAAAAAAAAAAATTTTTTGATAGACAATAATATTCCATTACAGATTTGTCTTGGCAACCTAGGTTGTGTGGGATTTTATTTTGGAGAGATTTCAGGAGAGGATAGGGGGTAAGTTGACTCTAATTAGATGCAAGCTCTCAAATCTCCATTTTTCGTGTCACCGACGGACTGGCCTTGATGGCTAGGAATTTGGAGAAGCTTCAAAACACTTGGCACGGACAACGAATTTAAGCTTATCATGTACTCTCTCAGTCCCGTATTGATTTGTTTTAAAAGCCCTCCTTCTCATTGATTAGTTAATTTGTCTTCTATTGTGAGATTATAAAACTCGGTCATTTTTTTCTAAGGCAAAAGAAAATTTTATTAATATCTGAAATAAATAACTGCAAACAAGAACTACCGAGACCCAAGAAAGACGTTGGCAAGATACCAACAAGAGAACAAACTACTAGGAACACTACAACACTGAAAACAAGCACCGCTTAAAACAAAAGCACCTCAACACAAAACGGAAAACAAATCACAAAACCACCGAAACGTAAAAACCATCTCTACCACCACCTGCAGACAACAGCTCCAAGGGAAAAGGCACCCCCGAACACCATCTCCAAACAACAAAAACACCCCCCAAACACTCCAAACGACAAAAACAACCCAAACACCAGCAGGCTGCAGTTCCAACAAAAAAGGCACTTAACAAAGCAAATCCAACCGAAGAACCAAAACTCCATCAAATGCAACATCCAAGCACAACGTCCGACAACAAATAGACAACTGCAAAACAGCAACAAAAAGCTCCCACAAAAAGTAGAAACAAGCTCAAAACCAGTGGCAGAGCTACATTGGGGCCCGGGCGTGGCCCCAGCCCCTCCCGATTTCCTATTTTGGAGTATATTTTACTTTCTTTTTTTTTTGTAGATATTCGAAAATATATATACAATTTTGAGAATAATCAAAAAGTAAGAACAATTTTTATTTCGAGAACACTAATATTATGCGTTCATTGAGTGATATGATAGCAAAAATACTCGTGATTAATTTTTTAATTTATCAAAACCATCTCATTAAAACTCAGAATGACTGGATTTAGTCTTGAAAAAATCATCGTACGAAGATTTCTTTCATAATCTGCCCCCCTCTGACTTGGATTTCTGGCTCCGCCACTGCTCAAAACTCCACTAAAAAAGGGAGGCACCTTCCTCCAAATTAGGAAAATCACTAATCTCCTTGTTACAACTCGCCATTGGTCGTTTATTAGGATGGAAGTTCAACAGTTTTAGTATGAGGAAACTAAAAAGGTAGCTGCTGTGGCTGCGCTAAATCAAAGGATACATGATCCCATGGATCAGGATCAAGGAGGAAGACGTTAGCTTGAACTTTCACAAACATTATTTGGATGAAACTAAACAGTGTGAAATTAAAAATGAATATAGATTATTTCAGCTTAGCGCGTACTCAAGTCATAATTGGCCCAAGGGGGCTACTCTCCATTTCATAATTTTAAATTTTACAAATTATATTCAATTTTCAATAGTTTTATTTTCGTGCATATTGTTTCCGGATAAGCAAACCAAAGTGCTTTAGTTTGAGCTCGTGTTCTTTCGTTATGAACTTATTTAACATCCCTTGATCCGGCCCCGTAAAATCTTGCACAAACTATTGTTGTTGGGGATCATCTCTGGTCACCATATGCACGCAACTCACACAACAATTTGAGGAAAAAACTCCGTATATGTATATATTCACAACCATATACAATATACATGAAAAACCTCTCCCGGGAGCCACAAATCGGATTCATAGTTCGGATCGTACGCCGGCCTCATGTGTTCAAAGGTGTTTTCGCTCACCGGGAAGGGCTTGCTCCGGCAGAGGTTCCGGAGCCCGGTCCCCCCGACGGAGGAAGCACTGAACACTTCTCACACTCTCCTCTCTTTTAAAAGCATCAAACACCGAAAAGATACACACACCCCACCCACACCACTTCACACAAATACAATATATATATATAGGATCCTGTTCTACTAAGGACTCCCTCAAACTCGTAATTTGCGGACCTCATGGATCGGGGTCGAATCTCGACGATCCGAACCGCTCAATGTGTTTAAAACGTGATTTTAAGGGTCACCGCGAGGATTCGTCCAAAAAAAATACTCGGAAGGACTTCATTCGATCATTTTTCGATAAATTATATATGTACGGTTATTATGAAAAACCGCTCGGATGAAGCCCTTTAGGGTATTTTTTTGTGATTCTTCGCGTTGGCCATGGAAAACATGTTTTAAACACATTGAGCGGTTCGGATCATCGAAATTTGGTCCGGAAAATCAAAAAATGGGTGGTCCTCACGGAGGAGATCTTTGAGGGAGTCCTATATATATATACAATAAACTTCACCTCCAAACTCCCGGACCCTCTTAAGTTACGGACCTCCACCTTCCCAATTTTTTTTTGAAAATCCGAACCGTTAGATGTGTTTAAAACGTGTTTTTAAGGTCCCCCGCGAGGATTTGGCAAAAAAAACTACCCGGAAGGGCTTGATCGGAGCAGTTTTTCATAAAAATCATAAAAACGCTATAATAGTGTTTTTATGAAAAACTGCTCCGATCAAGCCCTTCCGGGTAGTTTTTTTTGCCAAATCTTCGCGTTGGACCTTGAAAACACCTTTTAAACACATCTAACGGTTCGGATCGTCGAAATTTGGTCCGAAAAGTGGAGAAAAGTGGAGGTCCGTAACTTAACTAAGTTAAGGGAGTTTGGATAGGAAGCTCACTGTATAATACAAGGAGTTATCCGGTGTGGTGGGAACATGGGAAGGCCCGGGGGAGTTATCCCCTGCTACTCGTACATCTCCTTCACATGAGAGACAAAACCCAACAACTATAATTGAGTTTACGAGTGGCCCACCGATATATTTGCTGGTCTTGTCAACAAGAAAGACAAATGAAAAGTTCTTATCAACATCTTGATTTTGGTGTAGTGGGATTACTCGTTTTTGCACTATTCCCTACCTGTTATACGCCAACTTGCGCAACAGAAACAGCATCTGAGTTGGCTGGCCACTTCTTCAGAATCTCCACTTTTTTTCTCATAGAGATGCCATTTTAATATCACAGAAGAACCTATTCCCCACCATGCAACCAGCACAAACTAGAGTTTTTACTATCAACGTGGGGTTTGTGAATCGTGGATCGTGATTCGCTTTTATTACTGCTTCGCTGACTATTCATGATTCAACCTACAGAATCAAATCCTTTGTTCTAGTTTTCCTTGTTTCTCTGTCCCCATACATTTTCGATCGTTAGATACATGTTAATTTTTAAAACACTGAAATTTTAAAACACAATCTAACGGCTAAAAACATATTGGGCATAGAGGAACAGATGTTTTGGTTACAGAGGACCTGGTGCCTTCAACCTACACAACAGTAAATCGACTCAGTTTTTTATTTTTTATTTATCATCAATAAAAACATTTTACTAATAGATAGGGGATTCCAACCAAAGATTGGAAGATACCCCCAAACACCTATGGGCCTAAATTACCCAGATAAAACCATAAAAATATTACACCGAAAGCCTAAAAAACATAGGTCTAATAATAAAATCTCAAAATAAAGGAACCTAGCCCAAACATAGTGGGCCAAGCCCACCAAAAGAAAACCATTAACCTAACCTACATCAATATGCAAAACATCCACCGCCTCCCACATTGCTTCTAAAAACCGACAGCCACCACCAACGTCTGCACGCCACTGCCTCAATAGCCACCAAACCTCCACCGATTAACCCCAAGAATAGACGAATCTGATGACAACAAACTCATACTGTCTCGGAAGCTCCCAGAACTGTTGAGCTAGAACCCTGTACACCCAACAGGGTCATGGTGGGAGACCACAATGATTAACCACCACTTAGTCACTCAACTTTGGAGCAACGTATATATAATTTTTGTGTCTTGTCAATATGCATCACTTTCTTTATTGTTTTTTCATGTTTTATGCGTTTATTGGTTTGACCAATTTCTCTAACACTACTCAAGAGGTGTTCCACTAACAAAAACCAATTTTTTTCAAAAAACCGAAATAGGTCAATCTCTCACAATACATCACATAAAAAACCGTGAAAAACTAGTTTATTCTAAAGACACATTTAGCGGAACACCCCCTCACTTCTATTAGGAATCAATTCGCCAGTGTTTCAGGAGGTGACTCACACAGAATTTATCCAATATTACATTTCTGGAAATCAGTACTCATCATTCATAAGTACATGTGCGGACCAATAGCGATCTTCACTCTCTGTGTCCTTTTTAATTTGCTATCAAACCAAAGCCTTCAACTTTAGAACTGGACATGGAGGAAAAGAAGCCATATTTGATAGCTATTCTGTTTCAATCCATAACTGCTGGGATGTTCATAATGTCAAAGGCTGCACTGAATGAAGGAATGAACAGTTTTGTGTTCATATTTTACAGGCAAATGGCTGGAGCTATTTTCCTGATTGCTGCAGTCATCTTCAAACGGTAAGATCTCTCATCTCTGTTCTTCCCAATTTTTAGCTCTGGGTAAAGATAAATTTCACCGTCCTGTCCTGAAATTCATGACAATTGCAAGCGTCGGGATTTTGATTCACCGAGGTCAAAATTTTAATTATAAAAATAGATTTCTTTTAACATAGTGAATGTACAGATATTTTTGTCAATATATACGCACAAACAAACTAATTAGACAATTTATGATTATTTTTGGGTTGAATTCATTTAATCAGTTAAAAAATTGCGGCTTAATTTACTGAACACTGCCTAAAATACTATTTTTGTCACTTTCACACTCTCAACTATAAAACCAATCACTTTCACCCCCTTCTATAGATATCTTTAAAAAATTGGATGTGAAATGGCTGGAAGTTCCAAACTTCACAATATTACCTTTCCTTTGGTGGGAGAAGAAATCCCTATTTATACCCTTCCCCACTTCACTTTTTCATTCTCTCTCCTCTCCTCTCACAGACCACCCCAACCTAGAAACCCAGAGTTTCACCCTATCCTCTCACAGACACCCCAGCCTAGAATTTCACCCTCTCCTCTCAAAGACCCACCTTGTTCCGATACGGTACGGTACGTATCGGTATTGGAGTCTCCAAATCCCGAGACGAACCGGCCAATATTTAAAACTATGACACCACCTCGACTCAAACCCAGAATCCCTCACCCAAGCTCAAACCCAGAATCTCTCCATTCTTCCTCCCTCCTTACTCCAACCCAGAAACCCCCTCCTTGCTCCAACACAGAAACCCCCTCTCCCTCCTTACCACAACACCATGAGCAGCTCTTCTAGCTACACCAAAAACTATTCACAAGACAACGGAGATAGAAGATGCAACTGTAGACAGAGGGTGGTAATGAGAACATCATTGACTGTGAAAAATCCAGGAAGAAGATTCCTTGATTTTATCAACTACAAGGTATTTGATTAAAAAACCCTACTTTGATGCATTGCACCGTTCATTTCATTAATAAGATTGAATTCCAAAAACCACCAATTTTTTAAAGCCCTACATCGTACTTCAAACGATCGAAAGCTTCAGACCTCACGATCGAAGTGATGGTGAATTTTCAGGGTTTGCATACTTACAGGCTCACGAGTCATGATTGAAGGTTTAACTCCCCCTCTGTCTTTTGAAGCTTCGGCGTTTGTAGTTCATGGAGACTATATCGCGATGAGAGAGATTGATAGAGAGGGAGAGATGGATATTCAGGGGGGGAGAGGGTGGATGAGAACATCATTGACTGTGAAAAATCCAGGAAGAAGATTCCTTGATTTTATCAACTACAAGGTATTTGATTAAAAAACCCTACTTTGATGCATTGCACCGTTCATTTCATTAATAAGATTGAATTCCAAAAACCACCAAGTTTTTAAAGCCCTACATCGTACTTCAAACGATCGAAAGCTTCAGACCTCACGATCGAAGTGATGGTGAATTTTTAGGGTTTGCATACTTACAGGCTCACGAGTCATGATTGAAGGTTTAACTCCCCCTCTGTCTTTTGAAGCTTCAGCGTTTGTAGTTCATGGAGACTATATCGCGATGAGAGAGATTGATAGAGAGGGAGAGATGGATATTAGCACGCGGGGGAGAGAGAGAGAGACTTTATCCCGATCAAATTTTCATGATCCGAACCATCCAATGTGTTTGAAACATGTTTCTAAGGGTCCAAGCGGGAAATCATAAAAAAAAAATGACCGGCTTGCTTCATCCGATCAGTTTTCCATAAAACTGCAAGTATGTGATTTTTATTAAAAATTGATCAGATGAAGCCCTTCCCGGTCATTATTTTTTCTTTTTGATGATTTCTTGTGTAGACCAGTAAAACATGTTTTAAACACATTGGACGGTTCGGATCATGAAAATTGATTAGAAAAGGTGAGTCCTGGACGGATCCCAGAAGGAAAGGGTGTGGATGAGATCCGGACTCTGTGTGTGTGTGTCTACGTTATTTTGTTAACAGCGTCTAGGACCAATTAATTTCCATAGTTTAGGGCGTGAAAGTGATTGATTTTATAGTGAAAGGGGTGAAAGTGATAAAAAGTGAGAATTTCTTTCTTTATTTTTTTGGGACGGATCACTAGAAAACAATGAATGGAGTCGATTGACTCTACTTAGCCTAGCTCCGTCGATGATTGAGAGCCAGAGGACCTGTTTTAAAGTTTTTGAATTATTTTGCATTTCTTGCTCTCTTTTTTTTTTTTATAACGGAGGAACAGCCCTACAGTAGGCCACTAATTGGACCCACTGCACGATCCAAACCCACACCAGTCACGGCCCCCCGCTTAGCACAGGTACTCAGCCTGTGGGGAATCGAACACCTGGCCAAAGGAACTACCCCTAAAGTCAGACGCTCGCCCTAACCACTGGGGCAACCCCTGGGTGTGTCATTTCTTGCTTTTTGCCTAATATTCAAGTCTTTTTCAGTGTTATCTGCTTTAAAACATTCGGTCATGGACTAAAGAAAAAAATGGATTGCCTGGCGGTTTGAGTCGCTTAATAGACGTGATGTCTCTGAGCTCCAAGTCTTATTGTCGAAGAAATTTACCTAAACTCACTTAAAAGTCATTAAAAAAAAAAAAATTTTAAAAAAAAAAACCCTAAAAATTCCTTCCTAAGTTGAAAATAAGTCCCTTTACTTTCGTAATTAGCAGTTTAGCACTACCTTCTTTCTTCTTTCCATTGTAATTCTGATCTCCCTATGCTTTATCATCAATTAAGATTCAATTATAACCACTATCATTTGTCGTTTTCTTTTTGGCATGGTAGGGAAAATCCGATGTCACTATCATTTGTGGCCTTCTCGAAGATTTTTCTTCTTTCTCTGGTTGGGTATTGCTACTTACAACTCTTCATTTTTCTAGTGATTTTTCTTGTGAACCGAAATTCTACCCGCAAACCGAAATTCTGCAAGTACTAGATCAGAAAACTTCTAGTTAGGGATCCCTGACTTTGTTAAAATCAGAACTTCACCTTTCTCGATTGAATTATGATGATCCGAACCATCTAATGTGTTTTTAAGGGTTTCCCCAAGGAATCATCAAAAAAATGACCGGAAAGGGTTTCATCTGAGCAGTTTTTCATAAAATATATATCTACGGTTTATATGAAACACTGCTCGGATAAAGCCCTTCCCGGTCATTTTTTGATGATTCCTCGCGGGGAAACCTTGAAAACATATTTTAAACACATTGAACGGCTCAGATCATCAAAATCCAATCAAAAAATGTGAGAATGAGAGGGATCCCCGACTAGAAGTGGATCCAGTACTAGATATCAATTTTTAATTTTTCCTAAAAAATGCATTTTTTTTTAGAAATTTTCGATTTGCAGGCTATCTTTTTGGAATGAAGTGAGTATTAATTTGATATAGTGGGATATATGTATATTCAAATCTGTTTACATATTTCAGCATCACTTTAGGTCTCAATGTTTATGGGGTTGCCCTTAATTATACATCCTCGAGTTTAGCTGCAGCTATCAATAACTGCCTCCAGCCCACGACATTTTTCCTCGCAATTTTTCTCAGGTAGATCTCAACACTCCTTTTGTACATTACTACTTCCGTTCGTGTTTGCATGTCCACTTTCACTACTTCATACCCTTTGAAAAATTGTACATGTCTCTCAATACGTACAAATTTCTAAAAATACGCAATATGGAACTTATTCAATACTCTATTATACGAAGTTTTTAAAATCATGAAAGCTATTATAAGTTAAAAAATATAGACAATTTAAAATATGACAAGAATATCGAAAATGGACCAACAAACACAGACGGAGGAAGTACTACTTATAAGTTTCTGCTTGTTTGGTTTTTGTGATAACACTTTTCAGGCGTTGGTCCAAATTCCTTGTACTCTATGTAAATGATATGGCAATGAGAGCGATTTTGTTCACTTTAACTTTGTTCCCCTTGGCTAGAGTGTGTCAATTACGAGTCCCATTTTGTTGACATGCATAATCGTTCAGTTTATCTAAATTTATTGATTTAGAGACAATTTCCAAAAACTGACTTAAGTCACAAACTTGCTTAAGTTGATTCTTTGAGTTAATGTGTTATGAGATAATGAATTGTCTCGTAAAAGCAATAATCAGTTCGGGAATCAGTCAGTTAACCCTTTAAAATTCTGGTCAATGGAATATCCGTAAGTGCATGATCCCAAAAAAAAAAAAAAAAGGAAAATCCAACTTTTGAGTTGAGAACTTTGAAGCAAAAATATAAGTTTTTAGATCCAATACTTATCAATATCCGACTTAATCTGAAAAAAATAAATGAGCGCTCCCTCGTAAGGAAGGATGAACAAAGTGAAGGTCAACAAATTTCTTCAATGTGGTGTTGGAACTTTGATGCAGTAGACCATTTTAACGAGGCTGCCTTAGCTTAAAATGTTCAATTTAATATACTAAGTGTACATTGCAAAATTATGGTAGCCAAATCGAATCGATATTTGCGAATCCTCTTATGAGAATTAGTGAAAGTTGACCCAAAAAAAAATACGGACAGAGGGAGTACAAATTAGAGGTTAAAATGTTTCACTATTTTTTTTGGATCTAAAAAGCGGAAAAAGCTAAACAAGTGAATATTCATAATAGGTACTCCAACGTCCTTCATCAACTGTTCTAAGCTAATAAGCTAGAAAAGTTAGATTATAATTGCTAACAAACGTGCCTATTAATGGTGCAATAATTTGGCCTTAGGAATGAAAGATTAGAGGTGGTTTATTATGGTTAGAGATGAATTATCAATGGTCTAGACTTTAAAAATTGGGTCCCGATGTCCATGATCATGGAATCAGTCATCTCAGCGCAATTTTCCAGAAAATAGCAAACGGGCTAGAAATTGCATGATACTTGACGTGAAACTTAATTTCATCACGTGAAGCTTAAATATGAAGTTTGGAATGATTTGGAGTTGTACAAACAAAACCTGGGTCTTCTGGCCCTGTTCGCTTTAACCTTTTAATTTAGTCTAATCAATTGTTTAACTCCCCATTTATGGGTTTACTGCTATATGGATTACAGGATGGAAAGGTTAAAATTGAGGACAATTGGTGGAGTTGCAAAGGTTGTAGGCATAATGTTGTGCATGTCAGGTGTAGTGACCCTTGCCCTCTATGAAGGCCCCCACTTGAAACCCATTGTCCATCATCACCTCCTTGACCATAGCCAAGAAAGTAAGGATCATTCTTCTGCTGACCAAAACTGGATAAAGGGTTGCTTCCTCATGTTTCTTACCACCATTTGTTGGGCTCTTTTGCATGTCTATCAGGTGCCCTCTCTTAATGTTATTTTTCATACATTCATTTTACTGCCTGGTAATTTGAATGATTGAGAGGAAAGTGAGGGCACAAGTGAAACCATTGTCACAAGAATACAACCCAATTAGGTTGGCACATACCACTCGACTAGTCACGTAACCTATCACAGTCGAAATAAGAGGTAACCTATCATAGTCGAAATAAGAGCATAGGATTGACATCTGTTCAAATTGGGCGGTTTTTTGGGAGGCCTGCAAAGTACGGGTTTGTAAGCAATGATGGAGCCAGAGGGAGGTTAGTAGGAGCCGTCACCCCGTTACCATTTTAAAAAAGCCTTACTACTAGTGCGTTAAACTTTGCAAGAAGGAAGCAAGACGAGGTAGCTCTGCTTCGTAGACAAGGCTTCGTTCCGTTCCATACTTTCAAATGGAAAATTAAGCAGAGCAACAAATTTGAATTTTCATTTATGAGTTAGAAAATGTCTCAAAATGAATGTAATAATTGATTGTATACTTCAACAAAAACAGGCTCCAGTTATGAAAGATTGCCCTTCGAGGCTGATATTCACAAGCGTTCTGTGCCTTTCAAGTGCAATTCAGACAGGCGCTGTTGCAATTGCAGTGGAAAGAGACCTTTCTCAATGGAAACTTGGTTGGGATATCAAACTCGTTGCTGTAATTTCTTGTGTAAGTATCTCTGTTCCAATACATTGACGCTGACTTTATAATACTACTCCCTCCGTTCCAAAATAAGCGTACATTACGAAAAGTCGTGTCATTTTTCAAATAAAAAAATAAAGTAGTTCCGTGTATTGTTTTTCGATTTTTTTTTCGCACTGAATTAAAGTACTCATTGAGTACTTCAATGCGAAAAGTTTCGAAAAACAATACACAGAACTACTTTAATTTTTTATTTGGAAAATGGAAAAGAGAGAGAGAGTGGGACACTTATTTTGGAACGGAGAGAATAATTTTTTCCTTTAATGATCAAATTTCAAGCTTTCGTTCCAAATTCATAATATTATTTGTCTCTACTATAGGAATAAAAAACGTAAAAACCATAAATTAATTTGAAAAAAATTGAAAAAATCCGAAAAATTATTGACAAAAGAATTTAGCTAGACTTTTTTTGGCTTTTCTTTACTCATTGAAACGACGACAAAATGCTGAAATAAAATTTAATAAAAACTAAAATTAGAAATAAACTAAAATAAAGCCAAGAGTTAGGGCAACTGAAATCTCTGTGTACTGTGTTTACCAATGTTGATAGTTTCTCCAAAACAAATAAAACCAAACCGAGTTTTTATGAATTATAAATAAATTTAATTCGACTAAATGAATCTGTTTTCTTCAGTGAGCTCTGTCGAGTGTATCACGTTCGGGTTTAAAGATTTTTCCATCTTTCACTTCACTTAATTATTATTTTTTATTTCCTCACTTACATTTTTTTTTAGTATTTTTCGTATCTTAATTGAGTAAATTAATTGTGGAGCCATGACAGGCATTTATGACAAGTGCTGTTTCAGCAAACTTAATGGCCTGGTTAATAGAGAAGAAGGGACCAGTTTTTCATGCAATGTGGACACCACTTTGTCTGGTCATTACAATTCTTTTCTCCACATTCCTCTTGGGTGAGGTAATTAGTCTAGGAAGGTAATTCCTTTTCTCTTCTTAACTGTAATTCTTTTACCTTACCAACGTTTTCTTTTTCCATTATTGCTAAACATCAGGAACTGTCGCATAACAAAACCAGTCATGTCATCAATAACATGCTTTCTTAACATACGAATTGAAATTCGTATAAAAGTCGCTTGTACTTTATTGACGCTGCCTCACTTGGCACTTTGAATTTTTCCATAGATTCGCGTAGTTTTATTAATTTACTAATCGTAACGGCAGGAGAACCTGAGAAATTCCAAAATTATGACTCAAAGTAACAAAAATTCATTAAAAGCAACAAGGTTCGAATTAAGAATAGTAAATATTGTCTTTTTGTTCATATTTACTCGTGTATTTTTCAACTTCGTTTTTATTTGTTTACTCTCCAATTTCTCATCGAGACAAACGAATGTAAATCATAAAAAATTTGATGAAAAACTAACAAACAAATTCACTGACCATAAAAAAATATCAGCT
The DNA here is from genome assembly GCA_016920895.1 of Vaccinium myrtillus. NCBI lineage: Eukaryota > Viridiplantae > Streptophyta > Magnoliopsida > Ericales > Ericaceae > Vaccinium > Vaccinium myrtillus. Next base: position 30,328,993 of record CM029273.1, on the reverse strand, counting down.
GTCTCTAATTGTTTTTTACACTTCTTTTTTCCATTGAATGTAGTGTCTTGGGTGGGATTCTATTGGTTGGAAGCCTCTATTGTGTATTATGGGGAAAGAGCAAGGAAGATGGAGAGATGCTGAAGAAGCTAAACAATCAAGATCGTTCAAAAACAGAATCTGAGCAACATTGCTAGAATTATGTGGTGTGGTTATATCTATAACACAACCATTTCTTCTATACATCATTGAATAACTTGATGTACATTGTTGGGTTCATTTTTAAATATAGTTTTAAGTTTTTTGAACAATTGATTGCTTAAATTTATATCAGAACTCTAGTTAATTGGAACAGGTCTGGAGTTCAAGTCTCTAGCTCCATTTGCAATATCCCTTGTTTGCAGAAAGGCCGGCTTAAATGTATTAGCGGCGCTTTAAAAACGTTGACCAGATAAGACGACTGCCACATCATCAGCGGCTGGCATAAACGTCGGGAAAAGTAATGCAGGCATTTTTCGGGTCTTTAGCGGTGTTTTTGTAGGCCGGTAAATGTGAAATTTCTTGGTTGTGTTTGGTTAGATAGTTTAGTTTAGTTTAGTTTTGATAATGTAAATGTGAAATTTCTTGATTTTCTAAAACTATCATACGTCGTCAAAACTAAAACTAAAACTATCCTATCATACGTTGTTGCAATTTTACGCTACACAAATTCCATCGATATGCAGTTAATTCAAGCAAATCAGTTATGCACATGGGGAGTTTATTGTATGCATATAGTGTTTGAAGATGAAACAAATCAACAATAGCTTACCAGAAAAAATCAACAATATCTTTACTCAAACCACACTGCAGCATACACAGGATGATAACAGGGAAATGCTACAAACAGGGAATTGAATACAACAGCAGAACCCTTCGGATGTACGATATGCACCCCTCGAATCGCTGTAAATTAATCATACTACTCTGGATAAAAATTCCTAACATTTGTCGACAAATGCTATAAATTTTTGTCCAAACGTTATGAATTGTAGTACAAAACTTATGAATTCAAGACTAATGTGATAACAAGATTAATTACCAGAAGAGCTCAAAACTTATCGCATTCCGTCGGCATAAATGATACGGTTTCTTCGAGCAAGTCATACACCACCAAGAAGTTCTGCTGCTGTATATTCCCAAATATGGAGAGATCACTTGAACTGACTCCCATGGCCAAACACATCACCCCCGTAGTTGAATTCGTGATCATATAGTTTTCCGTCGGTAAATCTAAATCTGCATCTTGAAAATGAAATACCAACGAGGGTATCTCCACACTCAAGACACCGGATGGCAATTCGAAGCAAAGCTCAGGCCCGGTGGAATTCGATTGTTCCACTACTGGAAGCTTCAATTGAAAGATAAACTCGTTTTTTACAAGAGCAAAAGCACTCTCTACCAAATATGTCATTGAAGTGCCAGAATCTATGATTAGGCCCCCAGTCCCATTAGCATTGAGAGCAAAAGTTGTTTGGTTTATGGGCAACTTTGTGCCTCCAATTGTTATTCCTTGAAGAGAAAGATAGTAAAAAGTTGGTGTCACTGGGTTTTGAATCAAAGGGGTGGTTTTTCCAAATTCACTTGAGAAATTCGCACTTGCTTGGGAGCCTATCAAAAGGGTACTAGGTTTGGTTTCATTGATAGAAGTTAAGCAATATGAAAACTTGGGCTCACCCAACTGGGAGACGAGCGACAAAGGTCCGCGTCCAAGGCCAACCACGGCAGCTGGTTGGTTGAGCCCGTTTCCCTCAACGACGTCTTCGATACAACCAAACCCTATATTTGGCACGGAGGCGTTGCCGAAAGTAAAGGTTTCAGTACCTAAAGAGCCTTCAAACAAAGAACTATCAACAAAATAGTAGTAGAAAAACAAGCACCCGTTGTCGCAACTTCCTTGTAGGGCTTTGCAAAGGCTGCTATCGCACGACAAAGATGAAAAAGAGGAGGAATTCTTCGGATAATACAACGGCGTGGGCTGAGGAAAACACTGCTGACAAGGCCTGCATTGAATCCATAAAGGTCACTACCGGTATCCATTACAGCATAGTAGGATATCGGTGGAGTCCCTATCGATAATTCCATAAGGAACTCATTGTTTCCCGGATGAACTGCGGAACTGATATTTGGATTTTTCGCTGTCACTATTTCACTGAACTTTTGGAGCCTGGACCTCCCACGATTCATTGCGCGATTTAGACGCTCAAATTTAGTGAACTTTCCATGCGAATCAACGTTCTTTAGAGTAATTTTGATACCAGTTTTCATCAGCTTGTCATGAAGATCATCAGGAGTTTGCCTTGATGTGGTAAGTGCCGGTGAAATGGCTATGAGAATCAAAGCTAGGGTTAGAAAGAGGACACAGGACAGAGAAGGTGGTGATGAAGTCATGATGCACTGGTGTGAGGGATAAGATAGATGTATATTGTGTATTTATGTAGGGTTTAGGTAAGAAAAGGTCTTGGGGATAGGCAATAGAATCAGCATACATGGACAAGATCTAGAAAGAATAATCTAAGTTTAGTATAAAAAGGGAGAGCCAGTATAAAAAGGGAGAGCCGGTATCGACTCATCTTTCAAGATCAGGACTGTAAGACCGGCTATTGCTTTTATATTAATATTAACTTGTATATTTTCAATTTCTACAATTGAAAAGGGTTTATTTGGAACTGGTGAACGTAAAAGACAAGAAATACTAAAAGTTTAAAAAAATTCTTCTCTTTTTTGGTTTGAGAAGAAAAAAAAAGAGAAAGGGATTAAAAAGAGTATTGAGAATAGTTCACAATATAATTGAGAAAGTAAATTGAACTCCATAAATGATTAATCCAAAATGAAAAGGAAAATTCACTTTTCTTGTGGAAAATGTTGATGACCCCATAAATACTGGATGTACTAGATTATTTTAATTAGTATTTTGAATCTGAAAACATAAATTGAAAGAGTCAATGGATATCTTCTGAATTTTATCTTTTATTTGTAATGAAATATTAAGTACAAATTTTATATGTTGAAAGTGATGATGTTTTGATATAGATGGTCAAATAGATCAATGAATACCTTTATTGATTATATATGTATATTAAAAGCCTAAAAATCAAGAAAAAAAAGACAGATATGTATAGCTGTGTATAGAGATATATATGCACTGGGGGAGAGCATATTGAGCATTCTTTCCTATATAAATGTTATTTACATTTTTATTATTAGACTAGTCGATTATTATTGTTCAAATCATAAAGGCATTATTTATGTGATATAGTTAAATTGAACAGAAGTATTAGATCACTTAACCAATTCATCTTTAGAACGGTTCAATGTTCCTATCTCGATCTTCTTATTATTCAAACGGAATGTAAATGGTTGTTTTGTGCAAATGTCTTTTTTTTTTTTAACAAATACGTCATCACATAAATGTCAGTAATAAACATGTTTGTTAAATAGACAAATCTGGTTGGTTTAATGTCTTATTTTTTCCATGTTGTCACCAACTTACAAGTGATTCTAGGCCCAATCTTTTTAAACTTGCTTAAAACATAAATTTAATCCCAAATTGCCCTCTTCTTCAGTAAACTTTTAACCTAAATACCTAATTATTTTCTACCTTTACCCATCAAAAACCACCACAGCTGATGTCTCTATCCTTCCCCTCCACTCGACTAATCATCGAATCTGTATGTTTTCCAATGGGTTCTTTTGGATGTCTATACTATTGACTAACTGGGATTAGCCTCGATGACCACCTCTAATCGACGCTATGCAATTGCAAGTATCATGATTTTTTCTACGGTAAATGCAAAACTGCAGACACCCGAATTTGTCTTTCAAATATTTAAGCCCCACCTCGGACAAATCCTAGCTATGAAACAATTTCTCGTATGCTTAGGTTCTAATTACCGGAACCTCTTGGTTGAACTTTACAAAAGCTTAGAATGGTTGAGCATTATCCTTAGAAGTGTGGAAATGTAGCTCAAAAAGTATGCCTCTTATTAGGAGTGGCAGTCGCTATTTTCTTTCTGGCGACCACTAGACTGCCTTTCAGCTTGTCAATCTGCAAAACCACCACTTGGCATCTGGTCTGAACCACACCTTGCAACTTGAACAAAAGGTCAGCCGTTACTTCTACCAACGGCTGCTATTTAGTTTTTCTGCGGGGATCCGTTCTCAACCGTGTCCTTTTCAATCTTTCAACAGTCTAGGGTTTACTCTAGCTTACTTAGGCCGCAACCTCTAATTTTTCTTCAGACATCTTTGTTTAAGAAAATCATTACAACAACAACAACAATAACATAACCCATTTAATCCCCAATTATTGGGGGTATGGGCGGGGGATGGATAGGAGACAGACCTAGCCTTTGGCAATAAATGCACAAAGTGGCTGCTCCCAGAATAGCACTGAAACAGATGGATTGGAGACAGACCTAACCTTTGGCAATAAATGCACAAAGTGGCTGCTCACAGAATACCACTGAAACAGTGGTCCCCCTATATCGTCGCGTTTGCTGCGGAATCATGCCCTCAAATCAAAGCCAAAAGGCATCAGAGAGGGCAGACCCAAGAATCATTTTGATTTATGTGCACATTGCCATGCTTCTTTCATTCAGCATCCAGAGCATTGGTGTTGCACAATTGTTTAAGAAAATCATTCAAAAAAGAAAAGGCAAGAGGGGAAATATGTAGATATTTTTAAGGGATAGGCTTACGAGCCGATTATCTAATGGTTTTGGGGAGCAAGTAATCAAATTTTTTGCTAATCGTGCATAACTGCATATGCACCAACAGTGTTACATTTTGAGAAAGCTGTTGCGGAACTCTGTACAATTGGTGGTGCGAAAGCAAGGAATTTTGTTGAATAGTTGTCACGTGAGAATTGGGCCAATGCATTTATTCAAATACAACTGAGACTTTTAACAAATGGACTCTGGAGGCCCGTCATTTGCCAATATTGAGTTTGATTGACAAGATTAGGGTTTGAGTTGATGACGTAAATGTGTGCTAGGAGGCAACAGTCAAGAAAGATGTATGACATTGTGTTTCCCGAAATGGACACAAAGTTGGTTGAAAGTTTCAACAGAGGTAAGATATGGATAGTGGCATGGTCAAGCGAAGATGTTTTTGAAGTGTTTTCTCTTCCAACAATAATAGTTGATCTTCAGCACCGGGCATGCCCATGCTCTCGATGGTAGCTGAATAGTTTTCCATACGTGCATGTAGTGAGGGTCATTCAGAAGTATGGCAAACAAGTATCCAGTTACATAGATCCATTTTTTACTGTTGAAGATTATCGATTCTCATACGAGTCTACAATAAATCCTATCCCTACTCTCGGAGCTCGAAATGTGACAAAAGAGTCCCATGTAATTCTTCCTCCTAAAACAAGGAGGTCGCGGGGCATTTAATCTACTGGCTCTTTACAAGTCTTTCAATTGTGTTTTTCTAACTTTTGACACCTCATTTGCCTCACCTTCTCTCTCCTTGATAGGATTCTTTGAATCTTAGGTCTGCCCCGCGACCTCCTTGTTTTAAGAGGAAGAATTACACGGGACTCTTCTATCACATTTGGAGCTCCGAGAGTGGGGATAGGATTTATTGGACACTCATATGAGAATCGGTAAGCTTCAACAGTACAAAACGGATCTATGTAATTGGATACTTGTTTGCTATACTTCTAAATAACCATCACTCCATGCACACAAGGGAAACTATTCAGCAGCCATCGAGAGCATGTGCACACCCGGTGCTGAAGATCAACCACAACTGTCGGAAAAGAGAACACTTTAAAAACATCTTCGTTTGACCGTGCCCTTATCCATATCTTACCTTGTTGAAACGTTCAACCAACTTTACGTCCATTTAAGGACAAACAATGTCGTTCATCTTCCTTGACTTTTGCCTCCTATCATACATTTGCGTCATCAACTTAACCCTAATCTTATCAATCAAACTCAATATTGGCAAATGACGCGCCTTCATAATCCATTTGTTAAAAGAATTAACTGGATCTGAGCACATGTCCCCATATCTTCTAACTTCAGAATATGCATTGGCCCAATTCTCATGCGACGACAATTCAACAAAATTTCTTGCTTTCATACCCCCAACTATACATAGTTCAACTACAAATTTCTCAAAACTTAACACTGTTGGTGCATATGCACAATCAGTAAACAAATTGATTATTTGCTCCCTAAAACCATTAGATAATCGGTCAGTAAGCCTATCCCTCAAATTATCCTGCAAAGGTTGCAAAAAATACGCATGATGTTTGTTGGGAAAAACCAGTGGAATACCTTTCAAAAGGCTAGAATGCCTAATTGGGCAAAACACAATTGAAAGACAGGATTGTTTTAATTTCATTACTGAGAGAATTAGAGATTTTTGGCAGGATGGAAATTAGACATCTCTCAGACCGGGATACTATCCTTGAACAAATTTGTCTTGTCTAGTCTCCCTCTCTACTTTTGCTCATCTTTCAAAATTTCGCTTTCCACCTGTAATAAGCTCAACACTATCTCGGCTATTTTTTGGTGGATGATTGGGGATAGAAAACCTTTACATTGGCTATCAAGGAAGAAAATCACAGCATACAAGAGTGTGGGGGTGGGGGTTAGGGATTCATGATATGTGTCTCCTAAATCAAGATCTTGTAGCAAATCAATGTTGGCGTATCCTTAACAACCCATCCCTTCTTACCTCCAAAATTCTTCTGCCAAGATACTATTCAAGAGTCAATTTTCTCAATGTTAGAACTGCTTCCAATTCCTCCTGGGCATGGACAAGCATTCTCTACGGCAAAGATCTTATTACTGATCATCTCTCCTAGAAGGTTGGTGATGGTGAATCCATCAATCTTTTCCATGACAAATGGATTCCCGATTGGGACATCCCCGTCCATCATCTTATCCCTTTTGATGTCACTAGTAGGATGGAGGAAACTATTCTGCTACTGCCGATCTACAGTCGGGGTCTGATATGCCAATGAACTTCCCTACTCTTCATTGGGATTTAATTCGGATGTCCATTTCAAGGATTGGCCCATGGACTGGATCATTCGGTTACACAACCCCAACGATAAACAAAAATTCTTCATGTTCATTGCTACTCTTTGGGCTACTTGGAAACAAAGGAATGAGCTTATTGTCTCGAACACTCTGTTTAATGATAGTGTTGTTCTGGCCATGGCTAAAGATCAAGCCCAATGGTTCAAAAGAGCTCCCCTTTGGCCTAAGCATATCAACCATACTTCTGCCCTATTTTATAATAAAGCCCTATCCTCCATCTTGGTCTCCTCAAGGTTTATCAATCTCCATGTGGACGGACCATGGAAAGAAGGAAACTCTAGGTGTGGTTGGGGCTTCTCGGCTAGCCTTCCTGATAGTTCTTTGGTTGAAAAAGTTGCTACCTTGTCTTATAGCAATAGCCCTCTACAAACAGAAATTCTAGCTATTAAATGGTCATTAAAACATTACTACACTGCAACATATATATTTACTGATTGTTTTAATGTCGTCATGTAGATTGCAGGGAAGACTGACTCGCACTACTATGACATCTTTTTGTTACACAACCTCAGATCGGAGATTTCAAAACTGATATTTTGTAAGATCTCAAAGGTTTCGCGTAAAGATATGAGCGGCACACATCTTGGCAAAGAGGGCCTTTGTTTCTTTTGTGCATCATCCAGACACAGGCGATAGGGAGCAACATCTTTTGGTCTAAGATAGGACTCTTAGATGTTAATCTGTTGTTTTTGTTGCCTATTGTTTTGTTGTCCCTATTCCTGTAAACTGCTTTTATTTATTGAAGTTCTCTCTCTTTCTCCCAAAAAAAAAAAAACCACGGAGGTGGAGCTAACTAATTTCCAAGAAATATTTATCCTATTATGAACTAGAGTACATCCCTAATGCTTCACATTTAGCTTCACTAACTAAATGAATCAGACACAATTAAAAATTATGCCTGAGAACGTGATCGCAAAAACAGTTCACCTCATTCAAAGAACAAAACCAAAGAATTGGTTCATAGAGATGCAACAATTCAAATCCTTAAACATTCTCTGAGGCTTCCAAGACAATTCACAACATTACAATGGTTGTTTCAAGAAACTACAAACACATCAACTTCTGTAATTTATTGTCACGGTATGCAAGTATAATCGCCTTTAAGGCATGTTTATGTTGATGCAAGAACAACCACAAGCATAAGGAGCTTCACCGAATGCTTAGTGTCATTTGGTTTAGTGAGATGAAGTAACAATCATGTCAACACTTTTCTCAAAATGCCAAGAGCTTCAATTACTATTGCGGGGTGTAAATGGCATGTGAAGAGGATAAATTGTAAGCTTGGTGCCTGTTTCCTTTCTTCCAAATCCTTTTAATGATGTAATTCTTTTGCCTCCTATTACAACTATCTATCCTACATATTATCGCAAAGGGAGAGTTAATCCAGAACGGGCTCTCGAAGTGACATGTCAACAATCCCTATTAAGGAAATAGTTGGTTGTTAATTAATCAAGTTCAATTTCTATTTTGCTGGGAAGGAAACAAATGGATAATGGATTTTAACAAATAATCAAATTGTGGAAAGGAAATAATTGCGTGATACCAAATCTATAACGTAATTACTAACCCCGTGCATAGCATGGGTCAACTGCACACTGTAGTGCTACCTTGGTGCTATAACCTCCGCCCCTTAGGCCAATGTGCCTAGTAGGCATGGGCTTTAATGACTTGCATTCAAGGAAAGGTTGTCTACTGAAAAGGACTCCTATTCAAAAAAATATATATTCCTCCCATGCTGGAAGTTAACTTATTTGGAAGAAAAAAAGGTTATGGATGAAGTAATTGATAGTTCACGGTATTCTTTTTTTCATTGAGAACCCGAATGGCTCGACTTCCCCAAATGCCCACCACCAGCCCTTCTCATTTCTGGATCTAGATTTTTTCGCGTTGTCAACATTCTTACATTTAGTAGCACTTCCGTACAATGCGATACATTTTCCATATTTATTGGAAGGGAGTGTAGTTTGGCTTCAACAGATGGGGCAAATATTTCTAACATGTTCTCCTATTCGAACATCTGTTCTCTACAGAACTAACCCCAATATGTTCTTGTACTATGCAATCAAGCGTAAAACGATACAAGGAAAACCATCACACATAAACACAAGCTATATTTGGTTCAACAATTTGCCTACGTCCAGGGCAGAGGAGAAAACCACTATATTCAACAAGGAACGCAAGCATATTCTCCCAATTAGCCTATTTGATATGCAGTCTATTGAAACCCTTGCATAAAACTTAGTCACGCAGGCGACAGAAAATGAAACTCCGCCTATTTGGGCTGATAGGATCAGCCTTTCTTTGTACAGGTCGGTGTTCTGTGAACAACATTTTACTTCACGGAAATCAAATAACAAATTACCAAGTAAAAGCAGCAAAGTTTATTGAACCAAAATTCGATTCAGACGATTGATACTGGTGAGATACAGGTGAAATAATCACTCATTTAACTTCACTTCTTGACATCATGTCACAGACAACATGCACGAATATTTTGAACCCATAAAAAAATCTTCCATCCACAAACATGAAAAATGGAGAACCAAGTGAACTAATGAGATGTAATCACTATCAAATACTATGAAAAAAGGGGCCAACAAGTATTATCAGTGCCTAACAAAACAACATTTATCGGTGAACTAGTAATTAGGAAGGTAATGTTAGCACAAATTGACGGGTATGCCAAAGTTTGTTTAGTAAGTTTCTTATGATAGAATAATTGACAATCTTAAGACTAAATTAACAAGCCCCAGCTTCAAACACGATAGGCAAACAACAAGAAGCACTCAAGCAGACTCAAAGCAGATACCACCCAGTACTGAGGTTAAAGAGCAAAGGGTATACCTGCGCCATCTCTTTATCAATACTATCGAAAATTCATCCCTTCAAGTGTAGAGGTCTTCAAGTATTGGGGCATATTCCCCTCTTCACTGTCAAATAAGGAGATTTCCATATCACCACCTGATACAATAATCAACTATTAATAGCACAATAGATTAGCGACTATGTTACCCAAACTCGTATTCGAGTGTTGGGGGTACGACGTGTTGAAGCATTGGACTTGTCTGTTTTCTTGGGTAGAAAGTGTTCAAAAGTTGGACACGGATACGAGGACACTGACATGTTATGATAAGGTCATTTATTTTTCCATTGGAGTGCTTCGCACCTATTTTCATACGCATGGTTTTGCTTATATAGTCAATGGCCCATATCCCCAAGTATCCAACGAAGGATTCACCAAAGTAATATTCCATTGAACACCAGCGGCTCAGCCCACAGTGCAAAGAGCCAAAGAGTTCATGGAAACATAGTACTTCAAAGGAACTGGAAGCCTGTGATCCGCAACGATTAAAATCAATGCTTCAGATTTGAAAAACAGATTTACCTTGAAATGAACAGTTCTGTGTGCGTGACAGAACTTCCCTCGTCTCTGCCACTCCTCCATCAACGCCACCGTTTGTTCGAAACGCACCGACCCTCGAACCCAGAGGCCACAATCCACAAACCTTAACCCCACATTCTATCGGATGCCTAATGTTGGCCCTTTAAGCACCCAAAATTTCACTGAACTAGTGATCTTAATAATCACCTGTAAAATCTGTACCTCCACAAAATGGAACATGGCGTTTTTGTGCTCTCTCTCGAAATAAAACTAAGGACGAATGGTTGGGGTGGGGTTTTTGTGGTGGGATGACAATTTGTTTCCGGGGGAAGATTTATGGAGGAATACCAAAGAGTTCGAAGCCTGGAAGGTTTTAGAGGTTTGAGAGCATGTTCAGCGCTGCCTCTTTTTTCTTTTTCTTTTTTCCCAAAAGAGTTAAATTTTGAGTGAAAACTCAATTTGAGTAGGACCATCCCTAATAGAAAATCATAATTTTGACTCAAATTTGATATCTTTAAAATATCCAATTGTATACATGTAAATAATGGAGAGGAGAGATCACCCCGACAAAGCTCAGCAGCTTCGGCGAAGCTCGGGCGACAAATGAAAAGGGCTTAGGTTGCTCTAACGAAGTTCCGGTGAAATTATAACAACTGATCGAAAGGGTTTGGGTTGTTCTAGTGAAGTTCCAATGACTAATCAAAAGGGTTTGGATTGTTGCAACGAAGATCGGCAAACATTCAGCGGTTGCTCCGGCAAATGTCTCTCTCCCTTCCTCTTAAATTAGCCGTTGGAAAAATAGGGTGGGATTTGGGTTAGCCCTCATTTGGGAAAAGAGATTGGGTAAAACCCAAAGTGGGTACACATTTGGGTCTGGAGATGAGATTTTATTGTTTGTACCCAAATTTTTAATATGGGTCATTAAATGGGTAAGAATTAGGGATGGGTGAGAACCTTGGAGAAGGGTTCTTTTAGCATAGGTTCCCCCACTATCTTTCTATCTTTCTATCTTTTCTATCTATATATAATATTCAGGGGTGTTTTGGCTTAAAAAAGTAAGTTTGGCTTATTTTTTCATGTTACATACAAATCATTTTAAACGCATTTTGTAAAACACACCTCCCAATAATAGAGGGTCATGCAATTTATTTTAAAATCTCGCTATGGGTTGACTTTTTGGTGTACACCAAATGTACACTAGTTTTTAGGGATCCATTTCGGGCCCCAAACTATTAATCGGAGCCATTCAATTTATTCAAAAAACTATTTTATGGGTCTCCATAAAAATTTAGCTCATTGAGATACCGATGAGGGATTAATCGATTCATTCAGTTTTTATACTAGCAAAATCAGTGAACAAAATCGATTAAACTCTTACTGATATCCAAATCAGTTGATTTTTACTAAATTTTAAAAAAAACATGGATTAAATTAATTGAACGGTTCTGATTAGTTGCGTACTACCCCACAGGGCCGGCCCTAAGCTAAGCCATGTAAAGCGGCTGGCTTAGGCCCCCGAATTTTGGCCCAAAATTAGGGCCTAGATAGGTACACTATCACTTGTATAATGAATGAGCTAGCTAGCCAAGTGGAAAAGCTTAGCTTCTCTATCTAGTAGGTAAATGATTCATTTCTCGGACCTCTCTTTTCCTTCTCTATAACACTATTTTTTCCTCTCTCACAAACTTACACTTACAAAGGGATGTTTTTTTTATTGGTGCAAAATTAATATGACCAAAAACTAGTTTTATTCAAAACAACAGAACGAATCATGGGGGAAAAAAACAAAATATAGTACTACCAAGTAACTATCATTTTGAGGTTAGTTTTATTTTTATTTTTTTAAAAAGAAAACATAGGCCCAGATACACAAGTTCGTCTTAGACTCCGAGAATCTCAGAGCCAGCCCTGCTACCCCAAAATGAGTCCACACAACACCAAACGCACCCATAGGTTTTTTTGTTTATTTTAACAATCTGAGTAGGTTCATTTTATAGCAGTAGACGTTTATATTAGTCTTGCAAAATATTAGATTCACCACATATTTGAGCCGTTCTTTGATTTTGGCATTGCTACAATCTTTGCTTTTAGCAAATGACCTCCTCATTTGCGCATCCACATTTGCTAAAATTAACAGTTGATTTTAGCAAATGTTGATTTTATCAGATGAGAAACTCACCCATAATTGTAGGGAAAAATCTCAACAATCCTTTGTCAACAAGAAAAATATTAAATTTTGAGATTTTTACCAATCGAACAACCTAATTCTTTGCATGAGAAATGTAAATGTCAATATCTACAAAATGAACGATTTTGCTATGTTGTGGACTATTAGATGGTGTGCTAGCTTGAGAGATGTGTTTGGAATGTGTGCACGTAAAATTTCTCATAGAGGAAAAGCACAAGGTTGGTCTGGACTCCCATTGTATTAGGCTCTATTTGGAAGTTGTGGAAGGAAGTGGAGAGAAAGAGAGCTTTGTTACGTACACCTCGTTCGGAACACACCTTTAAAACACACCCCAGTAATATAAGGTCCCACAATATATTTTTGACAATCACAGTCGTTTATTTTGTAGTTCTAGACGTCTAAATCATTCCTGCAAAAATCAGATTGATCGGATGTCAATAAGTGTTTGATTCATTGAGTGACAAAAAAACTTTTAACGATTCATTTTTCTCAAGAAAAATGTACAATTGGAAGATTGCTACTAATGTCCGATCAATCTAACAAAGGTGGTAGGGCAAAGAACCGTTGAACGCTTCAACTTATCCACTGAAGAAGGCGAAGGCTGGGCGAGAGGCTAGGCCAACGTACTGCCTACTGCCATGGTTGAAGCTTTAGGCTCCTGGCACCACCCCACGTTCAGTAGTAGCAATTACATGGCAATTTTCTTCTTGAAAAAAAAAAAAGATAGATATACTTACAATTGGTTTTTGAGTAAAATTTGGATTTAACGTTTTCAGTTGTTTTGTTGCTTTCATTTATCTTCGGTCCCGAACATGTGTCAACCACTTCATAATGGAGTCGAGAACTGAATCACATACATGCAGCCAGGAATTTTTTTATATCTGAGGGTGTCCTTGTCAATTTGCGAATATCTCAATTAATCTTTGTGAGATTAATCTAACCGATCATTAGCAGAGGACCCATTTATATTCAAGGAAAAACCCTGTATTAAGCGCCCGGCCCACAATATTTTGGTAGCAACAAGGAGGTTTCGAACATAAAAGATAAAACCTTAGGGGGAGCAAACCCGAACATGTGTTAACCACTTCATCGTATCACATTATGTTTAAGAATTCTCGGATGTAATAGACTGGAGAACTGATTCACATACCTACTGGGTTCTCATAAGAATCTATTCCCCTAATTGGAATTTATCCAATATGCATGTTCCTCACAACAGCACCTCATTCTATATGTATCCACTTTCTCTGTTTTTCCATTTGACAACCAAATCAAGCTTTACTTTGGGATGATCATGGGGGGAAAAGAAGCCTTATTTGGTGGCTATTCTGTTTCAGTCAAGTAGCAACAACATGCGGCCAGGAATTTTTTGATATCCGAGGGTGTCCTTGTCTATTTGCGAATATCTCGGTTAATCTTTGTGAGATTAATCTAACCGATCATTAGCAGAGGACCCATTTATATTCAAGGAAAAACCCTGTATTAAGCGCCCGGCCCACAATATTTTGGTAGCAACAAGGAGGTTTTGAACATAAAAGATAAAACCTTAGGGGGAGCAAACCCGAACATGTGTTAACCACTTCATCGTATCACATTATGTTTAAGAATTCTCGGATGTAATAGACTGGAGAACTGATTCACATACCTACTGGGTTCTCATAAGAATCTATTCCCCTAATTGGAATTTATCCAATATGCATGTTCCTCACAACAGCACCTCATTCTATATGTATCCACTTTCTCTGTTTTTCCATTTGACAACCAAATCAAGCTTTACTTTGGGATGATCATGGGGGGAAAAGAAGCCTTATTTGGTGGCTATTCTGTTTCAGTCAAGTAGCAACAACATGCGGCCAGGAATTTTTTGATATCCGAGGGTGTCCTTGTCTATTTGCGAATATCTCGGTTAATCTTTGTGAGATTAATCTAACCGATCATTAGCAGAGGACCCATTTATATTCAAGGAAAACCCTGTATTAAGCGCCCGGCCCACAATATTTTGGTAGCAACAAGGAGGTTTTGAACAAAAAAGATAAAACCTTAGGGGGAGCAAACCCGAACATGTGTTAACCACTTCATCATCGTATCACATTCTGTTTAAGAATTCTCGGATGTAATAGAGTGGAGAACTGATTCACATACCTACTGGGTTCTCTGTTCTCATAACAATCTATTCCCCTAACTGGAATTTATCCAATATGCATGTTCCTCACAACAGCACCTCACTCTATATGTATCCACTTTCTCTGTTTTTCCATTTGACAACCAAATCAAGCTTTACTTTGGGATGATCATGGGGGAAAAGAAGCCTTATTTGGTGGCTATTCTGTTTCAGTCCATAAATGCTGGGATGTTAATATTGTCAAAGGCAACACTGAATGAAGGCATGAACAGCTTTGTGTTCATATTTTACAGACAATTTGCTGGAGCCATTGTCTTGATCTCTGTAGTCATTTTCAAAAGGTAACATCTCCTAACTTTTATGCTTCTCTTTTCCATTGTTAAATTCTATGTTAATGAAGATTTCAACCATGTCATTTTCCTCTTTGGCATTGTAGAGAAAATCCGATATCAATTTCATTTGTGGCCTTCTGGAAGATTTTTATGCTTTCACTAGTTGGGTAAAATTTCTTTCAACTCCTCTCTTATCTTCAAAAAATGGCTGATCAAAAACCGCTAATTCATACAGAGCTATTGAACTGGCCCAACCGGCCTTTTTATTCGTTTCAGCATTGCTTTAGGGTTCAATGTTTATGGCATCGCTCTTGATTATACGTCTCCAACTTTGGCTGCTGCTTCCAATAATTGCCTCCAACCCATGACATTTTTCCTCGCAATTTTGCTCGGGTATATTTCAAGACTCATTTTTTACGATGATTTTATATGTTATTTTTCGTTAAGATAAAGAACTATTAGTCGTGATATTTTTTATCTGCTGTTAGAATTACGCGACCGGAGCATTTTTAATGTGGTGGACCTTTTTGATGAGTCAACCATATCAGTATCTAAATATGTCAATGATTATGTGGGTTGTACCTGTGGCAAGGGCGAATGCCTGCTTGCAACATAGCAAGCGTTCGTTTCCCCTGGAGGCAAACTTTGATTTAAGTGGGGGGCCATAGCGGTGGGTTGCTGCACTAGTCTCCCCTGAGAATTAGTCGAGATGATCTTAAAGTCTTGACAATCCAGTGATTTTGCAAAAGGATTCATTCAAACTTTGGAGATAGGCTTAGAAGTTCTTAAATTTTTTTCCTTACAAATTTTAGATTCAATCCAATTTTCTTTGCTGACATGGTGATTTGGTTTCAAAATGATACTGCAGGATGGAGAAGGTGAAATTGAGGACAATTGGTGGAGTTGCAAAGGTTGTAGGCATAATGATGTGCATGTCAGGTGTGGTGACCCTTGCCCTCTACAAAGGACCCTCTTTGAAACCCATTGTCCATCATCACCTCCTTGATAGCAGCCATGAAGCTCACAATCAAAATTCTGGTGACCAAAACTGGATTAAGGGTTGCTTCCTCATGTTTCTTTCCACTCTTTGTTGGGCTCTTTGGTATGTTTATCAGGTGCCCTCTCCTACTGTTGATATCTCTTTATTTCATATTTAATCCTATTTTTTCTGTGAATATACCCGAGTCAGAGGAAACTAAGGACAATTTAAATGAGGTTTCTTTTTCCAAGAGGCTAGACTTGGTACTTCCAATCTTCCATAACCCGATTTTTTCATGTGTTCTGTTTTTTACCCGATTCATGAGTCATGTTCTAAAAAGCTAACCACCCTAGGTGGTAGCCTAGTGGCTCATGGCTTACTCCCACAGGGTTTGGGTGACCAAGAATTCACGGGTTCAAGTCATGCTAATGACGTCCTCTCTTAACGTGGTCCTCCAGCGAAGTCTCGCTATGGTCCACTAGTCCCTGCTGGGCTGGTGGTTGCTATGGCTCTTTGGTTCCTTTCAGGGCCAGCCGAGGGTCTGGAGTCCCCATGGTCAAGCCCAAAGGGAAGGTTGCTATGTCTGGTCACCCCCTCCTCCTCCCTTTTTGTCTTAGCTAAAAAAAAGGTTCTAAAAAGCCAAAGGTTTCCATAGATTCCTTTACTTGAATCGCATGTATAGTTGGCATCGACCATAGTAGCATTCTCTTAAATTTTTTTGGAAGAAAATTCCACTACCATATGGCAGCCATATAGATGAAACTGTATGATTAAGATTTGTTAAAATAGGTTAGACACTTCTCAAATGGGATAAGACTATGAAAACAATTGCAATTCATTGAGAGTTAAAGAAAAAACACGAAAATTGTCAAATAAATGTGATTCCGTGAACAAAAACAGGCTCCAGTTTTGAGAGAATGCCCTACAATGCTCACCTTCACAACTCTGCAAAGCCTTCTAGGTGCAATTCAGACAGGTGCAATTGCAATTGCAGTGGAAAGAGATATCTCTGAATGGAAACTAGGTTGGGATGTTAAGCTCATTGCAGTAGTTTACAGTGTAAGCAAACATAAATCTCCTTTCAGTTTCTTTTCTTCTATATACCTCATGACTTACTAGTAACGTTCCGTTTTTGCTGTTGAGTAAAATGGCAAAATGCTACAAACCCGAATTTTTTGGGCTCTGGTACAAAGATAAGAAACCAATTAAGGTCTACCTAAACAATAAGGATCCTCTCACGTGAACTCCCGTAATGATCTCCTCATGCGTTGAGAATCAATTCAACCCGCGGTTGTTCTATTCTCATGATTTGAGTCATTATAGACATAGGTTTCGATATATAAACAAAAATTTGCACGAAAAATAGGTTAATCGGATATTGGAAGGTTCCAAGTAGAATCATATTGTCTCGAGAGATATGGACAGTCAAATTGAAATGGACGACAACGTCCATCTATTTATTACTAAAAAAATAACTTAGATCATCAACAGAAAAACTTGATAAATCTCATTTCTTCTCAAAATAGATTCATACGAGGAGATCACATGAGACGATCTTCATTCCCAAAACTCCTTTCGCTTCTTCACCTTTAGGTATTTGCACTAATTAACCAATATCTTTATCATGATTTCTCCATTTTCTTCATTCCTTCTTTCTGTTTCACAATTTTCTATATCTATATGTTGTGTTGATTCTGTCATTGTAAAACCATGCATGACAGGGAATTCTGACTAGTGCTGTTGGGACCAACTTAATGGCATGGTTGATAGAGAAGAAGGGACCAGTTTTTCATGCCATGTGGAACCCATTTTGTCTAGTCATCACAACCTTTTTCTCCACCTTCCTCTTAGGGGATGTTATTAGTCTAGGGAGGTAATCTATTTTTTGAGAACTAAGTTACTTTCGCCGGCGGTGGAAACAAATGTTTCCTCCAAATCAATCACAGCGGTCCGTGTGATTGTGTACTACACAATCACATGGACTACACAATCACACAGGCCGCTGTGATTGATTTGGAGGAAACATTTGTTTCCGCCGGAGGTGGAAAGAATGTTTCCTCCTAATTTTTCCTCATTTAACCAGTACATAATCACACGGGCCGCTGTGATTGATTTGGAGGAAACATTTGTTTCTGCCGGCGGTGGAAAGAATGTTTCCTCCTAATTTTTCCTTATTTAACCCCGTCCATGTTTTCCATTTAACTTTTCTCCTTTCATTAACATCTCCTTTTGCTATGTATTGGATACACAGGCTTTATGTGGATTTTAAGTGTCTAACTCTTCTTCTTTTCCTTTTTTTTTTTTTTTTTTTTGTCCTCCTGAATGTAGTGTTCTAGGTGGAATCTTAATGGTGGGAAGCCTCTACTGTGTGTTGTGGGGGAAGAGCAAAGAAGAGGAGTTGAAGAGGTTAACTATTCAAGGTTCTTTGAAAGCTGAAGTTGAACAACATAATTAGAAACATTAGATCATGTAAGCAACACCAGCTTGTTTTGGTGAATTACAATAAATAATCTTTTGTCATATGGAAAAATAGCTTGAATCTTTTGAAACATGATCTGATACTGACAGATTGGTCACTAGGAGTTCAAATCTTTTTTCAAGGAGGTCTATTTAGTTATTGATATACATATGAAATTCAAAAAAAAAAAAAAAATATTAACACACATTCGACCTATTTCTGAATTTTTTTGCACTTTTGTATTAACATCCTCCGGTTTTTTTTTCTCCATTATCGAAGGGTTGAAGCGAGAAATCAAATGCTTAGGTTGTGCATAAGCTTTGATCAATTTGGTTTTGGATTTAGCTTTGCCTTTTTGTCTCTTCCTATGATTGCATACGGAAATGATGAGATGGAAGAAACCGAAAAAAAAAAATCCAAGGGAAAATGACAAGGCAACTAACTGACCAACACTCTGTTATTTCCAGCCTATATAAACGTCTAATGAGGACGACACTCCAACGTCCTCAATGTTTACCGACCATTGTCGGCTCCGCTTACCCACCACCATCTTTTCAAAGTGAGCCCAGAAAATAACTTGGTATCCACGAGCATCAGAAAGCTATCCGGATCTACGCACATAAGTTTGCGTTGCTCTTCTTTTGTTGTTCCACGATTTAGCTTTCCTCCAATTTCTTACTTCTCTCATTGTAGTACTCGTATTCCATTCCCCCACACAACGCAACGAAATTTTCTCAATTACATAAACGAACCATAAAAACACAAAAACTTTTAGTAACTTTTACTAGCTTTTAGTAGATGTAAGTTCACAGATTGTTGATGGTTACACACCAATAAATTGTGTCACGGTAGTTAGAGAGTTCACAATAGTCCCCATTTTTTGCATGTAAACAATGTGATCCTGCATATATGCATAACACGAAGAAACTGTGGCACACAATATTTCCAATTATCTAGATTGATGTTTCTCAAAATCAATTTTGATCGAGTAGGTAGCTTTAAAGTTGTTTTTGTTTCAAAAAGCAAAAACATTTTCGACATACAATCACACACAACTTCCAAGATGGAAGATGCCACAATTTGAAATCAATCTCTCAAAAGTTATCACAGACAAGTAAGTTTGGACATTATACTAATAAAAAATGTCAACTATTGTAAGCGTAAACACCACACATAACCCTCTACCTTAATTCTTCATTTTTTCCTAGAATCTCTCTCTCTCTCTATCTAGAAACAGCCGGCCCTAAATTTTCTTCTTCCTGGGTGGGGGCTGCTGCTTCTTCGCAGCCCCTCCCCCCCTCACCCCTCCTCTTCTCCTCCCTCCTCCCTCTCTTCCCCTTCATTGGTGTGTTTTCATCTCCCCTTATCCTCGGTCTTGCCTGCGTTTTTCTGATCTCAGGGTCCCGGATTCAGTGCCTCTGCGCCGTGGGGTAGATACGCGGCTCCGGGATTCAGTCCGGCGAAATGGAGGCGGCAGATGATGATGGGGTGGGTGGCGGCTGGTGGTGGGTCAAATAAGGAGGAGGCAGAGAAGGGGTTTTTGTGCTTTCGTGCTTTGCTACCGGCTTCCTTTCAGTCCGGTTGTTACCGATCGGGTTTTTCCAGATCTGGTGGGTTTGGTGGTGGGAAATAAGCGACTCAATCGTTTCTTGGGTGACTCGGCTTGACTCGGTTTTGACTCAGGGTTACAGCTGAGTTGGTATAGGGTTTCAGTCTAGTTTTCTGGGTATTGATTAGTTGTTATTTGTGTAGCTAGTTTTCTTTTTTGCTTCTGTTTGCTGGGTTTTGTTTGATTACATGTGCGCTGTGTTGTGTAATGGTTTGAGCTGGGTTCCCTCGGGGTTCTCTACTGCTAGCTTTTGATAGGATTCATAGTCCCGTCCCGAAGGTGTTGGGTCTGCTTCGGCAGGTGTGTCTGAGTACTGGTAGCCCTTGAAAGCTAAACCATGCCGTGCTCATTTCAATTGCTAGTGGTTTTGGTTTCTTTCCTGTCAGTTGATGTAATCGTTGCCGGATGGCGTTGATATGAAATTCTTGACTTACTTTCAAAAAAAAAAAAAAAACACCACACATACAATATAGAAATATAAAACAGTAAAGGAATCTGCACATAGAATTTACGTGGTTTCCCAACCGAGTGCAACCACAGGAGTGAGAGCGAGTATTTTTTTTATTGATCAATTGTAACAGGATTTACATAGAGTGTAACATAGTTTACATAGAGAGTATTTATATCCCTATTTTACTCCCAACCCTAATCCGAGTACATGGCCTGTCTTCCCATAATACCCTTATAACACCATATCATACCGCGGGGGCTACCCCGCTACAATCAATACTTCAGCAGTTCCTAAGTCGGCTGAGCCAAACAAACTAGACAAAGCTGAGGTTAGTAATAATGCAAATTCAAATTATTCTCATGATTTGGATTAATTTGGATTTTCTAGTGGAGGATTCTGCAGGTCTATTGGCTGGGGAGGGAAAATCTGATAATGAGTTAGTTGAGGACATAGGCAGTGAAACCCAGTCAGAAGAGGCCCAAGATGTAATTGATACAGGACTAGAGGAATTACAAAAGGAGGCTGAAAGGATCTTGGAACCTATTGGTGGCCCAATTGTGATTGGATCATCTAATGGGATTAGAGCTTCTCAATTGGAAGGAATTAATCTCCAGGTGGACTTAAATCCAAAAAAATTCAGGAAAGCTTTAAGGAGTCTAACTTTTGAAGCTTGTAGAAGCTCAATTGAATGTGAGGAAATTCATAACTCCTTGATTTCAGCCTTCAATAGCCAGGAGGAGAGAGTTTTGGAAAAATTTCAATGTACCAAAAAAACTGGGTCTAGATTGGGGATTGATTTCGGTATCACAGATGAAATGATCATGAAGAAGATGATTGAGATTGAAACCAAAGAAAGTACTTGGTTACAGAGAAACAGCTCTGCATGCTAATTAGGGACTGGGAAGCTTACTCGAGAAGAGATTTGTTTCAAAATTGGAGAAGGAAGAAGTCCAGAGATATTGATGATTCAGGAGTCAAATGTGGAGAAGGTTGAAGAAGGAATAGAGTTGGGAATGTTTGTGTGTGTGTGTGTCCACACTTCGGGAGTCTAACATGGGTAGGGCTGTAAATAAACTGGGCCGTTCACGAACTATTTGAGGCTCGGTTCGGTAAGAGCTCGTTCGAGTTCGATTCGTGTACTAAACGAACTGAACTTGAACCTCAATATTAGACTCGTTTCATAAATCAGCTGAACTTGAACCTAAGTGAATTCGGCTCGGTTAGGCTCGCGAACCTGAGGTCAAAATGTAATTAATAATACTTTAGGGGTCTACATATAAATATTTTATAGTTGAGAAACTTTTATGTAATTTGTTCTTCTTTTATCTCTAACTAGAGTACTCTACTACGAACAGATGAGTTTTATCCCTAACTAGAGTACTCTATTTAGTTCTCAATATTTCTCTTATCGTGTTCTTTTTCTTTTGATTTCTTGATTATTGTGGTAAATTTGTTTATGTTTGTTTGATTTCTTGATTATTTTGGTAGATCTACATGTAACATTGTTTTGAAGCATATCTCTTTCCCCTCTCAGTTTGTGTTCAAAATTGCTAACGAGCCCTACCGAGCTTGATTCGAGCCTAAATTCGGCTCGGTTCGGCTCGTTTGAGTTTAACGAGCCCTACCGAGCCGAGCCCGAGCTTTGAAATTTTTTCACGAGCCGAACTCGAGCCCACTTATCTAGGCTCAAATCAAACCCGAGCCGAACACGAGTCTGACTCATACCTTAACGAACTGATCCCGAACCTCATAGGGTTTGGCTCGATTCGGCTCGTTTACAGCCCTAAACATGGGTGGTTGGGTAGGTATAGAGTTGGGTGGGAGTCTGATACTTATGTTGGAGGTAGGTCATAGAGTCGGCTCATAGATTTCGGAGGCCTGAATCGAACTCATTAAAGGAGGCCCGCCCTATATTTTGCATACAAAAATTAGTCTAATAAGAACCATTACAAAAGATTTACCATCCCAAAACGCAAACCTATATTTATCCAAAAATAAACATGAGCACAAAACTCTAATCAAGGCTCCAATCAGACACCCATTAGATAATAAAAAAAAAACTCTTATCTACTTCATATTAGGCCCTAAATTCGAATTGGGCCATTTTTTGGTATGGAGAACTTACACAGAATTATTTAAGCCTAGTATATATTTGTAGGTGTACTAAATAATTGGGGGCCCTAAATTTTTGTATTTTTTGGGGGCCTAAAGCACAGGCTTCTTGGGATTTGCCCATGAGCCGACTCTAGGAGGTCAGGCCAGTACATGTGCAGAGCCTCGTGTCTTTTTTATGATTTATGGTCTGTTTATCTGCAAATACTTGAGTGGAGTTGATTTATTGTCAGGACTCTAGATATACAAGCTTGGAGTCAATTATTGGAAGGCTTTTGAAAGCTCTGCTACTGTTGTTTGCTGTTATGGAAAGGATTGATCTCTTTTGCTGAGGGATGACTTATTTAGTTTTCTTCTATGCTGGTGGTGTTATTGAGCTATTGTTGCTATACTGCTATTACTGATGGATTGGAGGATTTATGCTAGATGTGCTTGATTCTGGGCTGGTGATTTTTATAACTGCTGCTGAAGGGTGAATCTTTTTGGTGACTTCAATTCTCTATATCGTTTTCTGCTGCTGTGTTGGAAGGGAGATTTTATTGATATGGTGGACACTGTTGCCTACCCTTATGCTGCTAGCTAGTGCTATGGTATTCAATAAGATTGTTGCTAGGTGTTTGCTACTGCTTCTCAGGCCCATGTATGGACATGAGCTATGCTCCATGCCTGGGTTTGTGTTTTTCAAGTGGCGTGACGTTCCTTGAAGGCCCAGGAATGGACATGATTTATTCGCCATGCTTGGGTATATATTTTCAAGTGCTGGTAATATTGCTGAATTTGGAGGGGTTTACTGATATGTTTGCTGCCATTTGATGAGTTCTTTTGCTGCCATTTGAAGAGTATGGTTGCTGTTGATATTACCAGATGATTGGTGGATGTTTTTTCTGTTGGTATTGGTGATCCTATTGATGTTTATTCTCTGACTGGTGGATGATTTTTTGCTGCTGCTGCTGCTGATTTTTCTGTTGGTTTTGCCCATCCTCTGCTCTAATTGTGAGAGCCCCAGTTCATGGTTAACTATAGATTTGATGGGGATTCAAGCTGTGCTTTGCTTCCAATCCAAGTGCTTTATAGTGCTAATTGATTTTGTTTTTCTTTTACTTGTAATCTTTTCTCCTTCAGCATTTCGCTGAATTTTTCTATCCCAGCCTATACTCGGCTTCATGCTTAGTATTGGCTTCATGCTTAGTATTTGGCTTTTCCTCGATGTACCCTTTGTCGAGTTCTAATAAAAAAAATTATTGCCGATCAAAAAAAAAAAAGGGGGGACCACCCACTTTGTTGGATCTGTGATGGGCCAGATGCGGAGCGGATAGAACTTCTTGATATCTCTCCATATAAGCCACAAGTTCTAACAATTATCATATACGGCAACCCCCACAAATTAAAATTTGGAGCAGGACAAAAAATATATATATAGGATTGAAAGAGCAAAATATTCATCCATTGACAAGTCAAGACTTTTTCGTCCTTATTTAAATCCTAAACGAATTCATCCCATAACCTCAAAAAATCATCACCACTCCAACAAAAACACAAGTTTTCATATTAAACAAGCAATTACAACTTATGCTCACATTACTTAACTAACAACTCCACATGTCCAGAAGCAGAAATAGAAGCAATTGTGGGGAAGAGCAACAATGTGGAGATGGAAACTCAAAAGGGACAAAAAATAAATAAAAACTTGATCAAAAATAGCAACAACGATCTATTCTATATTTCAAAAAAAAAACACTTAATAGTCTCAATACCTTCCTTGTCTTCTACAAGCACCAATTAAACACACAAATTCCAATTCTAACCGTTGGATTCAGCTCTCTGAAGCCTTTTAGTAAACCAATCTGGC
Source organism: Vaccinium myrtillus (assembly GCA_016920895.1). Taxonomy (NCBI): domain Eukaryota; kingdom Viridiplantae; phylum Streptophyta; class Magnoliopsida; order Ericales; family Ericaceae; genus Vaccinium; species Vaccinium myrtillus. The sequence goes on along the minus strand of CM029273.1, from coordinate 30,304,435 downwards.
ATTTAACGACATTTCAGTTCCCTTCTGTTGTCTTCTCATCAACGGAGGTTTCAGGTTTCTGAGTCACTGTTGCCGTTTTCTCTTCTATGGCTTCATTTTCCTCTTGTTTTTCAGATTTCTTAGTCTCAGCTGCTGCTGGTTTGTCTTCCACGATTTCCTTTTCCTCAGGCTCTTGAGTCTCGATAGTAACTGGGACCTCAAATATTGCTTCTTCTACCAAGACTACAGTAGTTGGTGCATCATCAACTGCTTCAATGACTTCCTTTGGTGTCTGCTCAACTGGAGGTTCGGTTTTGCCAGTTTCATTGGGATTGGTTTCATGAAAAGCTTCAGTAGGATTTTGGTTTACTGATAATTCCTCTTGTTTAACTGGATCTGTTGGAGTCGTAACTTCTTCAGTCGAGTCCTTTCCTTCTTTCTGCAAATACCAAACTCTATTGTTGATCCAAACTTCCACAAAGGAACTCAATTGGAAGACTCCAACAATACCAAGTTACTACAATTATTGTACATTAGGAGTATGTCTTTGGGGTGAGTGGCGTAGCCAAAAATCTAACATAGGTGAGTCTTGTAACTATAATATTAGAAATTTTCGGAATTAGTGAGATAAACATTTTCTCTTAGAATGAAAGTTCACTAACTTATACATAGACAATTCCTGTGCCAGGTGAGTCCAAACTGGGATTTGCCTTGGCTTCAACCGAGGTCCCACTTGTGGACAGAAGGATTGGTCCTTCTAATTAGTGGGTCCATCAGCCCGGATACCAAGTTTTAGAGGGAAGAATTTAAATTTTGACAAAAGTTCCAAAAAATCACGAGGGGACAGCGGAAAAAGAGAAGGGAGTTTAAGGTTGGTTATTAGGATAATAGGACTAAGCTCCTTTGAAAAGTTAAAAATACAAGTGAAACTTAAAAATAAGCTTTGGAGGCACTAGTATAATTTTATAGATGCTAAAGGCTTGTTTGGCTAGGGTATAAGGAAGAGGTGGATATGGTATTAGGGGGATTAGTTAAGGATGACGATTAGCTTGGTTTGAGAAGTAGTTGATTTTGGTGATAAGAGCGGGTGGATAAAAGGGAATAATGCGAGAAATTACCTGGTTACCCTCATTAAATCATTGCATTGTAATAAAGAAAAGGGTTTGAGGGGTTTGGGGATTAATCTGGCCTTTTCCCACTCCCTCCCATCTTCCCCTTCCTTTTTCCACTAACAAACGGGTCCTAAGAGAGAAATTTGATGGACTTTTATGACCAACTCCAATTGAATAAAACTCCAGTGGAGGAAGATTTTCTATGATTTAGTGTTTCTGATCAGATGGCTACACAGTTCATATCTTGAAAGGAGAAATTTTGGAAATTTTTTTAGAAATGTGAAGTGCGGTGTTAGTGCACGATCCGATGGCTACACAGTTCATATCTTGAAAGGAGAAATTTTCAGTGCCGGGCGGGCACCACGTGGCGGTGCCCAAGCGCTCATTCCGGTCGTCCAAAAATATTTTGGATGGTCCAAATTTCTCTCCCCTCTTTCCTCTCTCTCTCTCTCTCTCTCTGTCTCTCTCTCTCTCTCTCTCTCTCTCTCTCTCTCTCTCTCTCTCTCTCTCTCTCTCTCTCTCTCTCTCTCTTAAATTCGGACCATCCAAAACATTTTTAAGCCGAGATGCGCGTTGAGTACCGCCACATGGTACCCGCTTGACACTGAGAAATTTCCCCTTGATAGGACAGTCAGGGGATATTAACAGCTCTTATGTGGAAGAAAAAAGCAGAAAGAAAAAAATAACAAGAAAATAAAGGAGGGTTGTGGGGCTAATGGAAGTGCCATAGTGATCAATCATCACTGTCCCTCCACTCTCACATCTCAATTAAAAAAATTCAATTTGTAATCAGCTGAATCAAACAATCAATAAGATTCCAAAACCCAGTGGGGGCATTTTCACAATATTTAACAGCAATGTCAGCATACAATGGTTCCTAAGTTAGCTCGGACATACTCAGTTATCAAAAAAAAATATCAGCATTCAACGGTGCATACCAACAAGAAATGTCTTGATATTACATTTATCAAACGTCACTTCGAACGATCAGGAGAATAAAACGTCACTTTCGACGTCAAAAGACCACATATAGATCTAACCTTCTAGATAAAACCACATTTACTGAGTTTCATATTCACCAAATCTAGATCTGGGAAACAAAAACTTAAATTACGTAAACATGATGTGTTTGCTCACTACAGGCTCCCAAGTCCGAAGGTACGTAAAATCTTTTATAACAACATGCTTTAAGAATATCTTTGTAGAAAGTGATCCATCAAAATATTCTTTGCCAGATCACAAGTAATTGTTTAATCCAGGAGAAGAATGTTAGTGCCAAAACCAATACCCCTTTTGCTAAGCAGAACTCTCATCATGAACTCCATTTTAATACTTTGCATCATATTTTTTTGTGCTCCTCAATTATTTTGCACACAATTAAACTGGGCCACCTTATTATCACTTAACTAGCAATACCCTTTGGTGGATCCAAAAGGGAGTCCAAAAGCCAAAAATGCCCATGTTATAATTGCAAAATTATAAAGTTTTTTTTTGGGGTAAACAAAAATTATAAATTATAAAGCTCATACCTATGAAATATGAGTATACACCTCGGCTTTGAAAAATTAAAATCCTGGATCCGTCCATGAAACGTTATCTTTCCTACATTGGACACAATAAACCCATTCTACCCATTTTTGAGGCATCTTTATGAATTCCATATTGGCATAAAAATGAATTAAAATTCTTCCCTACTCAGGGGACATAAAGACAAATGAGATATCAAAAGGTTGACAATGCAAGTGAGATGCTTTTGACTGAGGCAAAAGAAGGACCCAGAAAAAAATGAAGTTGGAACCAAAACAATTAAGACCAAACAGGTGGGTGGGACCCTAGCCTAGACCTGCTCCCTCTGTCGCCAGATAAAGATCCAACGGAGCCCAATATCAGTTTCTCTACTTTAACTTTAAAGTTAAAATAGAGAGTAAACTTTTCCAAAACTTCAAAAATTAGCCTCGCCAAACGAACTCGCCAATTTGAGGGAGAGAAGAGTAAAAATTTGAATAGAGAGTCTGATTCTGTGAATTTTTGATAAAGTGACTTGTTATAGTTTGAATAGGGAGTCTGATTTTGTGAATTTTTTGAAAAGTGACTTGCTAAATTATAGAAGGTGTTTTTGAGGTTAAATTTGGTTTTTTTTTTTTGTGTCAGATAAGGATGTCCTTAGTCCGGTCGGTTGGTATCGGGTTTACTCCCTATACAATCGATCAATATTCGATTCTAGGGGTCATGCCACAAAAAGTAATTTCTTTTGAATTTCTTAGTCCCAGCGTAAATGGTCTTTCTTTGACCGAATCAGAGAGTATTTGTCGAAGTGTCTATAAACTGGTCTGGACACCCCTGACCGTAAAAAAATCCGATGGAACGTGCAAAGAGATTCTGTGGTGCAAGAGATTCCTACCAGAGTAGTTAATGCAAACGTTAAAAAATCAGCACAAGAGTCAAGACTGTTTTTCAGAACAGAGAAAGTTACCTCAAGGGGAATCCTCATTAGAATCTGGTATAAAGATGACAGATGGGTCAGGGTATCGGACAAAAGCTAAAGGGCTGGACCAGCTTGATTAGCGGTACATTGACCATGTTCATAATCAAGCACAAATTTTGCATTAAAAAAAAAAAAATGAAAGCAGAACCAAGCCAGCAGGCTGTGTGAGGTTATTGTTGTCTGAATGTTTCGGTGAGAAATACTATTAAGAAATGGAGAGAAATCTCTTATTATGTCTCTTCCTGTTTGTAAAACCAAGATTTTGGTCAAAGAATGAAATAGTAAAATGATTGATTGTATATGTGTATGACACACGTACCAAGAAGAAAATAAATACTCCGTAAAAATCACTTGCCCCGGAAGATAGGGAACGTAGGGGTTTACTCTCTCAAAACTCTCCGGTTCGAATCTCCTGCATACTAACAACTACTATTACGAGTCAAGATTTTAGTAAGAGCTTCCGTTAGTAGATGATGAATCGAGTTTCACGGATTACTCGACGTGGACATAAACTGATCGGGCCTAAGTCATAAACAAAATTGCATCTCACAAGCTTCACTTTCTTACTATTCCAAACATGACAGTGAGAAAATAGAATCATCTAATTCCTGATCTCTCAATTCTACTCAAGAAAAGGGGAGAAATAGGGACTAATTAGTAATACTCCTAAGCAAGAAATTTGAGCCCAAGCCATTTGAGGACCCTTTTTTTTTCACTTATTGAGAAATAATTTTCTAGTTTTGAGTCTTTGGTGCGTTTTTTGGATTTTTTTTATTTTTTTTTTGTGTTTGTTTTGTTTTTTTATTTTCTCCTCATCTTATTTTGGTTGAGCAAGAAGGAAAGAAAAAAAGTGGGAGTAATTGATTTCCACACCCCAAATTGATATTCACTCTCCTTTTTTCTGTTTTTTAGTGAAATTTTTACACGCACAATTTTAAAACATAACTCCGAATTTGTTTGAAGCCGTTCGAGGTATGCAGATCTATGAAAATCGAACGGTTCTGAACACAGATTTTTGAATTTTGAAGTGCGTTGCTAGCATTGATCGGAGTAATTCCCCAAACAACCACAAGCAATTACACAGATATAAACATAGATAGATACATAGTAAAAATATAGAAGAGGGGTACGGTACCTGGAACAAGTTACCGAGAGATCGACGCTTGTCATCGTCGACAATCTCCTTGTCTTCATCTACAACAATTTCTCCCTCCACTTTCTTCTTCAATTCCTCCTCTCCAACCACCACCTCCTTCTTCTCCGACACGATTCCAGTAGCCTCCTCCTTCTCCGGCTTGGGCACCGGAGCCTCGCCGGCTTCCACCTTCGGCTTCGTCGCGCAAGCTCCCATTCTCTCTCTCCCCCAAGTCACGATTTCTCTTTGTAGCGAGCTCTGCGTAATAATCCGACAATGAAACGGGCGCTGCGCTACAAAGTTCTGTAGTGAGTGAGGGGAATGTAAACGGAGAGAGAGAGAGAGGGTTTTCCAAATGGGCGCGAGTTTTCAGAGCGTTTGGTATTCCGACAATTGTTCCAAGGTTTAGAGGGGATTTATGAATGGAGATTGGTGACAGATGGACCGACACAGGAGAGTCTTTGAATTTTTTTACTACTATTTTTGGAGAAATAAGTAGTAATAAATAAATTAGTGGGAATGACAGGTGGGATTGTGGGAAAGTTGAGCCTTGTAACTTGTGACCCACGAAAAAATGTTCTTCCGTTCCGGGCGTGTCAAAATCCTTATCCACCACATATTTAAGTAGGATCGGGATTAAATGAAGTAATCCGTGGATTAATTATGAATTTGTGTGCGACCTAAGGTGAGCTAACACATTACAGTTGTTCTTTTCACAAATTTTTTATCGGTTATGTTCTAGTTTTGTAATATTTTTTCACTGACTAACGTGGTTTAATTTGGAACAAATCGAGCAATAAGAACATGATTTTGTTTTATAAGGGCCGAGGCTTTGGTAAATCCAGGGGTACCCATCATGCACAAACGGCGCCAGGGAGCCCCTTGTGGGTCCCAAAGGGTCAATCCGAACCGTTAATTCAACATTTGAATGAAATGGGATGATTCTAGATCGAGCTCTTAGAACTGTCTAATTGCTTTGATTCCTACGTGGGGCCCTTCGTCATTCAATTTTGAGATATATTAACAGTTTGAATTGACCATTTGAGACCCACAAAAGGGTCTGTGCGTGGTCGATACCCTCCGGTCCGTACTAATAGCAAAGTTAGTTGTTTTGGATGAGCTCATGAAACGGAATGATTCCCATCATCAAGTGAACCCAGAGTTGGGGCCAGGGACCAATATAAGTAAGACCGATATGGCCCACATAAAGCACAACAAGGTGATGGACCGTAGTCCGTAAGGTCAATTTCCAATTCCCGAGTATTTTCACTTGTACGGTGTTAAGTTTGGACTTATCTTTTTGGGTAAATTTCACCAACACCCCCTGAAGTTTCTTTAATGACAAATATCTCATCAGCATTTGAGAAATGACTATTAACTCCACGTGGTGTCAATGTTCATTTCACTGACACCTGAACAGTTTTGATCAACCAAACACATAATGAAATTAATAAAAGGGTATCTTATATAGTACATAATGGCAACTATTTGATAGTAAAATAAATTATAAAAAGCTCTCAGTTCTCATTTTTCTTTTAACTTAGATGTGTTCAAGTCATATTAATAGTATAACTCTTGTCCGGCTCCAGGTTAACATTCAAGGCAGATTGAACGAAGGAAGAGCCCAGACTACTATCCTACCCACGTTTCATATTTTTACTAGAATTTAGTAAGTTTTATGCAAAAACATTAAAATATGCACTCACACAATATCATTTTGAACAACTCAACATCTGCCCAACCAATTGTTTTGAGAAAGATAATGTTTTTAATAGCAATACTTTGATTGATTATATATGTAAGTAATAGTTTTAGTAGTATCTTTGTATCTAATATTAAGGCTGAGTTTCCACTCAAAATACTTTAGCTATTTTTTGTATTTTTGCACTTACATTCTAAGTGGTAAAAATACCATAGTGCATACTTTACATTCTAACTGGTTTTAGTATGATTGTTGAATTTTTCAAAAGAAAACGTGGATGAGAGAGTGTTAAATTAATTCAAAAAGGTGTTGGTGGCTGAACTTTTATAATTTTGACATTTTTAAGAAAAAAACTACTAGTACAATTCTAATAAAATTTTGAAACTTGGGTAGGATGATTGTAATAATCTCATTTTTTTAATAAAACTTTAGATTATTTATTTCAATTACTTAGTCTTAATAACTTCTTAATTACTCTTAGACCCCAAATTACCCTAACCTTACACTAAAACCCCTAATAATTTCTAAAACTTAATATCTAACATCTTTTCCCCCCATGTTCCATCACCACCTTACCACTCCAACCTCTCATCCAATCCACCACATCCCCACCCTATCTCCAACACCATCATCTCACCACCTCACCCCTGCCACCAGCCACCTTATCTTGCCCTATGTCTGGCTACCTCACCCTATCTCATCCTATACTTTATCCCTTACACCAATCCCATCACCCATCCAATCCACCATATCTTCTTCCATTTTTCCACCATTTCCACACTCCAACCACCCCAAAATAAACCCAATATGTCCTTTTTCTTCCACCACTACAAACAAAACCCATATACACCAATAATACATAGAAGAAAGTAGGAGAAAGAAAGCTCACCTCCAATGGAGTTCTAAAAGAGAGAGAAGTGAATTTTCTCCAAAAACTACACCACCACCCAAATTCAAGTTACGAAAATAAACCAACCCACTCTAAGGTTCATAAATACATTTACCAAGCCAACCAAATTCAACCAAGAAGCCTCACCCACCACCATAGCTGTCGACGTCCTATTTTTTGCCAAAATTAGTGTTTTAGCTTGTTCTTCGGACGAGAGGTGGCGTCGGCTCTCCCCACTCTCCCTAAGTATATATTTAATCCATATAGTTGAATTATCATGTTTAGAGTAGAAGAAATCAACCCATGCATCAAAACAAACCCGTTAAGATCATCACTTTATTTTCGGAATAGTTTTGTACCGGCATGGCCTTACATGATGGTGTGCTCCCATGATGTTTTCATAAAATAAAAACAAAATATTTCCCAACACAGATGAAGACACCGCTCTCTTCCTCTTCACCTGCTACGTCCTCCTTTCTCCTCCTCAAAAAAGCTCGTCTCTCTCCTTACTACATCTTCACCTTATTCGCCTACATCATCTTCGTCACCATCCTCTATTCCGAAGACCTTCACTGCATCTTCAACCGACTCGATGACTTTGACCAACACATCAAAAGAACTCACCGTAAGTTATTATTTTAGTAAGTTTGTTAAAATTACGTGGAAATAAGAGGAATTTCAAGCGTAGTATGGTAATCTGGGGTTGAAGAACCAGAACGGATCAGGTACAACGGCAGGGAGGGCTATAACGTGGAAAGAAGAGGCATTTCAGGGGTAGTATGGTAATATGGGGTCAAAGAACCAGAACGAATCAAGTACAACGGCAGGGAGGCACATAAATTGAGAAATGGTCCAGATTTTTTTTTAGACTTCAGGTTTGTTTCATTCCATCTCAAACACGTATTGGTACGAGATGAATTGGATGATCTTTTAGGCAGTGTTGTAATGGTGCATCCATACACTATACTGGTACATTGGGCTTGATCAGTGATAAATGGAAAAACTATTTCTTAATTGCACTTTGACCCTCAAGTTTGACTTGTATAATAGATTGACCCAAGACTTAAAACTCATTATACATTGACCCAGATTATTAAGTTAGTTAATTATTTAAATGTTTAAATATTGAATATTAATTCTATTAATTACGAATATTGTTCTAATACAAGTTACACTATTATTAAAAACCCTAAATTATCATATTGCCCTCAGGGTTTCACGTTTATAAGTTCAACCTTTATGAAAAGTCCGTAATGCTTTTACATCAAAATTCTGGACAAATTAAATACAATTTAATTACTAATTGGCCCTAACCCTACGATAATTTTTAAAACGACCCTCTATCCTACTTATTTACTATAATACTCTTATGCATACTCAATTTACTATTTCACCCCTAGACTCATATAAATTATCATACTACCCTCTTTGTATGCAAATTACTATACAAACATATATGTTTATAAATTACAAAACCACCCATATTTTTTGTTGAATTGCTAACCTCTTGTTATATTATGATAAATTATGAGATAAATTTTAGAATTTTCTAAATTACTAAACTACCCTAATATCGATATAATTACTACTTTATCTTTATATATAACCAAATTACCCTTATGTATAGTCATGTACCAAAACACCCTTAAGCTTGGTCAAATATGAAAACTATCCTTAGCTTAAAAAAACTAATATATTACTATGACTATACGAAACACAACGTAAATTCTATATTTTTATAAATTATGGAACCACCCCTATACTTCAATAAATTATACAACCACCCATTAAATTTTACATATTTTCATATGAGTCCTATTGTGTTATAATTCTAAAATATCTAAGGTACTTGAAATTACTAAAATATCCTCATAGAGCTAAAATCCATAAAATGGACTTAAGTCCAAAAACACTTTGAACGCAAAAATCACAAGGACATATCCGAACAACTTATGTGCTATCCATTTTATTATTATACTATGCAAATACTCTATTGAAATGAATGATGATGATGAGATTATTAGATTGGACAATTAGGTTCCCAAGTTGGCTCACGTACGTAGAGATCATATAGGCGATGTTAAGTTAAAGAAAATTTGAAATGATTAAGGTTGTCGTGCGATGAGATATGGGAGGTTATCTCACAATATGATTGGTGGTTAACCAAAAGGATTATGGTGGTTATGAGAAGTTGTGAAAGGCAGTCAGCCGAGGATTTTGATACGAAACCCCTAAATCATGACGTTGCGTGATTACTCCTTGTGAATTTAGGCTATATGTTGTATGCCATAGTACCGAAATACGATCCAAATACTCTAGTGGATTCGGATAGTTCCTCATGGGCTTAGTGGTTCAGCTAGTCCCTGGGGAATTCATCCTTGTGCGGCGCTAATGAATCCGACTAAGTAGATAATCTAGGTCGTTTCATCAGGGCTCCTACATAGGTGGCTCTAAATTGTCATGAGGGTGTCCAAGTGAACACCCAAAAAAAAATTTGTTTAGAATACATGTAATTTTTTGTACTTTTATTCAAGTTTTGTACTTCTTGAACACTCAGCTGAAAAATATTTGAACACCCAGCTGAAAATATTTGAACACCATACGCGTAAATAATTAAACACCTAACCCAAAAAAATAAACAACTAGCCCCCAAAAATCAGCCTACAAACCAATCAAATGTAAAGAACCCAATTAAAAAGCTCTAAGAGGCTCCATAACTTCCCACATAGATGGTCAATTGAACACCCTAAACTCTTATACATTTTATCTCAAGTTTATTTGAACACTTATTCCTATAATGTACATCAATCCAAGAACTTCACAATTGAATACCTAATATATTAGCTCAAAAGAAAGTGCATACTCTTAATGAAAAAAATTTAAAAAAATAGAGAGAGCAAAAAGTATCTATCGGTGTCAATATCGTGCTCTGTCTTTTCTCTAAATAACAATAAACTCTATATCTCTAACAAAATAAGAGTATACATAAAAACAAATTGTATGAACCTATTCGCCAGATAATTTCCTAAAATAAAAAATAATGTATTTATGTGCCGTTTTAATTTTGCTTGGCCTAAAAAATAGAATTCGCCGAGAAAATGCAATTGTGACACAACTTACGTATTTCGTATTTTTTTGTCTCATTATTCAAACTACCATATAAAAAAATTATGTATGTATGGCTAGTTGATAGAGCTGGTAGGGTTAAGGTAATCTTTGAACACCTAGTTCAAAATTCCTGGAGCCGCCACTGGGCTCCTGGTTAAAGCAAACAAGGTGGGAGTTGAATCACACATGGTCATGGTCATAGTATTGATGGTTAAAATGGGAGGAGAACTTAGTTCAAATATAAGTTAAAGGCTAGAAATTAAAATCAATTACTTGTTTTTCATTTTTGTACAGTTTTTCAATCATATATGAATTGTGCTTAACTGTAATGTAAAGGTTAGTGGGGTAAGAGTTAGCTATTGTTGGCCCTGACGTATTACGCCAGGTACTGAAGGAGAAAGCGAGGAGTCATACTATCAGATGGAGGATCAGACTGAAGAACAAGTACCGGGAGAGAGCTGGGACTTGAATCTAGATAATTAGACCCTACCATCCCCTTTTATTTTGTATTGGAAAAATATAATTTAAGTCATCGATAAGCATTTCATTTTATCTGTAATTAGATTATGATTTTTTTTTTTGAAAACTTAATCGGGAGATGACTTTGCTGGGAAACTTGAATCTTTCTATTAAATGATTTAAATAATCTCCAAAATAATTAGACCCTACCATCCCCTTTTATTTTGTGTTGGAAAAATATAGTTTTTTTAATGTCAGGAAATATATTTTTATGTTTTTCTCTTTAGGCTTATATTTAGAATTTATTGTGAATTGAAAGAGAAAATTGAGATTATAGAAATCCAAACATCATGATGAACAATACAGCTATACACACTAATTACGAATGGGAAAGTCATCGAAAAAGATGTCATTTCAGTTGCTGTGTTCAGTACCAACTAATGAAAACGACTAAAAAGCAAATGGATCCTCATAATAATAATAATAGTAGGACCAAAGTAGGAGCAATTTATTGCGAGATGATAGTTATTGATGGGGCCTAAGACTTGGGGTGCAAAATTGGGTGTGAGAAATTATTGATACGACGAGGAATAAAGAAGAAAGAAGGGTTTCAAAAGGCAATCAGCTTCTCTGCGAAAGCGGAGGTGTGTCGTAACTTAAGAAATAACATGTATACGTTGGCCTCATTCAAGTCGTCCGTGCTCAGCGATTAATGGCACGGCTCATATTTGTTCGGTAATGAACGGTGTCCGAATAGATCTGGACCGTTGATCGCCAAGCACAGACGGCTTGGATGGAGTCAACATGCATCCCCCAGGTCTTCTTCTCTGCGCAGACGGCAAAGAAGTTTACATCTTAATTGTTCTTCTCGTTAATTAATATTTAAATTTCAATAAATTTTTACAATTAAAAACACTTTCTAGACAGCTAAAATTATAAATTTTTTTGGAACTGCAAAAAGATTTTATTTAATTAATGCAAAGGTTACAAAGTACTAGCAGGTTAAAAAGAGCGAGTGGATGATCGCATCACAAGCAAGAACAACATCCCCACTATGTGGCCTCCGTAACACTACAGCAATCATATGCCATAAAGCCATAAAGCCATCAACCAAACAGAACAAAAACAAAAACCCAAGGTGCTATAAACAAGAGCACAAAAACGCCAAGAGAATAACTGTTGGGCCCAGAGTATTCTATAGATTTGGTTACGCAATGTCACTCTCTGCGACTACTCTAGAAACAGACTTGCGGGTGTTATGTCGAATGTCATAAAAGACTAATTAATGGAAATCATTCCTAACACCAATTGGTTTTGGGTAAGGGCGAAACTAGGACATTAATTTGCCTTAGGCTGACCCAAAATTTAATAAACTAGTGTATATGTGTATATATGTTGTAACACAAAAAAGCTTTAAAAATAAACAAAAGAAAAATACTAAGAACATACACTATTGAGTTGAGTTGAGGCGTGGAAGGCGTCAACGAGTCGAGTAAGGCGTGGAAGGCGGCAAAGGAGTCGTCGACGGAGCAGAAGTAGATGAGTCATCATAACCTATTCGAGGGATTTGGGGACTGTCAAGTGCCACGATTATGTTTGGACGGACGTTATTAATCTCGTACCGGTAAGCGTACCTTTTTTTTTTTTTGATCGGCAACAAATTAATTAAAGAAACTTGACAAGGGTACATCAAGTTGGGGGAGAGGGGAGGGGACTCCAACCAAGGTTGAAGAAATTAAAAACAGGGTCAAAACCCAAAACACCCAGTGGGCCAAGCCCAATATACCTAATGACCTAGCCTAAAAAGGGCATACCAAATATTACAATGAGTCCAAAAAAGGAGAAAACCAAACCCTGGATATCAACAAAACACTGCTGCCGTCCTAAGCCCACAGCCGCCGCCCAGAAACGACACTGCTAGCAACATCCACGGCCAACCAAAAGAAGCCACATCCACCCAACCGTTTTTTCACCACTGGTATATGCATCGGTGAGTTTTCCGGTACCCAGATCTACCGCTACAAAATTTATATAAATATATAAACATGTATAAATATTTTTTGTAAGTATGTATCTATTTCAAAAAATTTGGCAAAAATTAAAAACTCCTACAAACATTACAAATGGAAACAATAGTAAAACACAAACCCACTCCACATTTAATTTGCACAGTTCTCACACGAGCCAAGCACGTGATGACTGTAGTGGGAACTTGATAACTTATCTTTATCTTCTCCTATCCGAAAACAGTAAAATACAGACAAAATACCGCAGCGTGTTTACTTTCTCTCATCGATCGACAATCCTTTTTTTCAAATTAGAACCAACAATACTTCTTCTCTTGCTTCATCTGCATTGCACCGACGACGGAATGTACAGGCAGGGACGGAGCCAGGAATTTTATTACGCAAGGGCAAATTTCTTTTCCAAAATACTTTGCAAGGTTTTTCAAAATACTTTGCAGGGGCGACCCAATACCCAATATAATTTACAGGGAAATTTTGTTTTTTGTCTATTTTATAGTAGAGGTTTTTTTTTTTTTTTTGCAGGGGCGACCGCCCCTACTGGCCTCTCCCTGACTCCATCCCTGTGTACAGACGTTTCACAGTGAATTGTACAAGCGTTTCTCTGGATCGCAGCTCAGACCTCATGCCAGCGGCCATTTCTGAGGTTGATCGAAACTTGTAACTTTAACTTTGGTTTGGACCACTTTTTTGGAAGGCTATGTTTGGACCAAGTTAAATTTTGGGCTGGGCTAAATTTAATTGGTGAAAATTTTACATGTAAAAATATTTGAATCTTCTTTCCCACCTGGGCTACAAGCCTACAACCCACCATACCCCTCCTTACCTCCGCCAATGGTTTTGAGAGAGATAGTGGAAAAACGGTCTAACAACAACCCTATTGGTTGCAAAGTTCTTCTAGCAAGGATTAACAGTACATTTCAAAGGATAAAATCCAATAGCAACCTCCAGTTTCAAGAACCTCAAGAACCTAAAGCAGTAATAGCATCAACTTGGAGCCTGACCGAGACAAGTTTTTTTTTTTTCCTTTTTTTGGGTAAGTCATCAGTTCATTGGTAACAAAACTAGGTGGAAAATATGGAATTAGATTTGGGTGGGTGCGCCAGATCAAGGCAGTAGTGTAATGCCAAGACGACGCTCGATGGACTCCAGTAGTAAGCTATTGTGATGGGTCCCCTCAAAAATTTGAAGTAATTAACATAATGTGAGCCGATGACCCACCTTTCTCGGCCTTTTGGCTCAATTGTGGGACCGAGCCAAGTTGTAATCCCAGATCCCAGCTGCAGCCCATTTCACCACTAGCACAATCCAGCCAACATTGTAGCAGCATCCCGGAAGCAGTCGCATAACAGCAACACATGACTTGTTGCACATGTCAAAAGACAATACAATCACACAAGAATAACCACAGCAAAATACCAGCAGCATCCTTATCGAATTTGCACACTTTGTTCATCTGGGGATAGAATTTGCACCCTGAATGACAGCAACCTTATGATTTTTATAATATTCGAGCTGCAATCCCCCCAGCAACAGAAAACTGAAGGAATAACAGAAAACTGAAGGAATAACAGTCTATAGCTTCAACCCTTGAATAAACCCCTCCACTCCAAAAGCTACCAGTTTGCATCAAATGCAACATCCATTTGGAAAGAGATCATCCTTTCCATTAGCAGTATAGCACTATCCCCAGATGAACAAATGGACTAATTAGAACACCTTTCTATTAGATTGAGCATCCATACATATGTGCCACAATAGTGAACAACCAAGTATACAAGACACAAAGACTCAAGATACAAAAACACAATAGGTGAACTCCAAGAATACAAGACACAAGACACAAAAAACCACGGCAAACCCAATAGACAACAACCCCGGTGGACCCAAAGGGGTTTGATAGGGTCCAGGAAAACTGTACTTGAATAGTCCAGGAAAATTAAATCAACAGTTGAGATTCACTGGAGACCAACAAGTTGATTTAGTTTTCATGAATTGTTTCTTGTACAGTTTTCCTGTATCCAAACATTTCCCAGGCCCAGAAGCCAAAAAAAAAGTCACAGAAGACCGACATAGAACCCAAACGCCACAACCCACATACCCCCACGAGAACCCAGAAAAATACACAAGCCCAGAAAATATAGAAAAGAGAAAATCAAAATCCATAAGAATAAGACATAACCAAGAAACCATCACCCAACCCAAAGTAGACACAACACTGCCAAACACCCAGAGCCAAGTAGCAAAAGAAATGTAAGATAACACAAATCACAGAGAAGCATTTCAAACATGAATCAAAGCCCCAGTTGTAATCAGATTTTACAAATTAGTAGTAACATGCTAAATAATTCTTGTGAAATATAATGATATTTGTGAATAATAGTTCTAATAAGACTCGGGGAGTGTGTACGGGTTTGGTTGGGCGGGTTTAAGGCCATGTTTGATAAGAGAGATGGAGCATGGGATTGGATTACCAATCCTGTGGGTCCATTAATTTTCATGTTTGGTGTGTAATTTGAGGACCGGACTAGCAGTCTCATGGGACTAGTAATCCCTCATTTTCATGGGATTGGCCAACCCAAGGGGTTTGGGTATTATGAAACCTCTCCCATGGGATTGTGGAATTGTTGGTGAAGACAAGCCAAGTGCATTCATGCTTCTTCTACCCAATTCTCTGGTAAATGCTTTCGTGAATTTTCGTGATGCTTTCGTGAATTAATGCTTTTTGTCAACATTTTTTTGACAACGCCAATTAATGTTTAACATTTTAAAAGACAAAAACAAAAACCTTATATTATTTTTATCTTTATTAAAACAAAAACCTACGGTTCATATTTTAAATCTTTCTGATTTCTCGTGCTGACATGAACCAATACTCCAAAAAAAATATTAGCGCCTAACTAGCAAAACTAAAACAGGGAAATTTTTTTTGTTTTATCCGTCAAACTCAACCCATTCATGATTTGAACCCATGATTTTCAGCGCGGATCGGTGCGGGTTAAGTCAACTTGGTTTCTTTTTTTCTTTTTTTTTTTTTTGCTGATTGGCGGATTTTTTGCGCATACCAACAGTGAGACTCACATAGTAGTCTTGTGGTTGTGTTTACCATTATTTATCTTTTTAAGTTCTTAGATGAACTAGGGCTTCCACTAAGTTAGTTTTTTTAATAAACTGGTTTTTCACGGTTTTTTATGTGATATATTGTGAGAGAATGACATGTATCGGTTTTTAGAAAAAAAAACAGTTTTTTGTTAGTAGAACACCCTCCATTCATCTAAAGTGGCAGAATGGCTCATTAATAGGGCCGGCCCAGGCCTGGGCCTAGGGCCTTCAAAAAAGTCTAAAAAATAGGGGCACTCTAAGAATTTTTAGTAGTGGGTTGAAGTAGGGATCTTTTCTAATTCACAGAGAAAAATAAAAATGCCCGATGTGATTAAATGGGTTATCCATGTTGGTAAAATTTCTTATCCACACTCCCGGATTTAAGGAAAAAATGGGGTTTTTTTGTGTTGCAAATTTTTTTGGAAAATCCGATCCGTCCAATGTGTTCAGAAGGTGTTTTCAAGGGTACATTTTTTTGCGAAAACTGCTTGGATCAAGCCCTTCCCGGTATTTGTTTTTGAAGATTTTCCGCGTGAACCCTTGAAAACACCTTCTGAACACATTGGACGGATCGGATCGTCAAAAAAAATTTGGATCACGAGGTGCGGAAATTAAAAGTCCGGATAAGAGACGGACCCTATCCATGTTATCAATTGAAAATGACTTTGTAGAAGATGTGGATTATACAAGTGTAATTGATGTTTTTGCTTCTAAAATGCAACACGAGTAATATTCAAGTGATGCTCATGCGTTGTATGTATTTGGAGACTTTGTGTTTTGACTTTTCTGTTATTATATAATGATTAATAAAATTTTATATTGTTTTCGCTTCTCGTATTATGATTGTTACTGAAAAAATTATTTGAATGTTGTACTTTTAGGATACAATTTTTAGATTAGGCCTAGGGGAATCCAAACTCTTGAGCTGGCCTTGGCTCATAAGAGCATCCACTATGGATAGGTTAGGGTAGGAGTAAATTAAAGCAACATGTTAAATATCTAGCTAGTAATTGGACATTTTTATCATGTATTGAATATGTTAGTACATGTGGGTCAAATCTAACAAGTGATAAATTGGCCAACCTTCTAGCCATTCAAATTTGGGCCTTCCAACACATTAAAACATTTATTTAATTGCCTTGATATCTACCTATATATTTCCACCGAAAGCAAAGCGTAATTTAAAGAAACCCAATTTTATTTTTGTATTTGACTCCATAATCTATCTATACTCCTTCCTTTTAAATGTATGAAGGTGTTTTCTACTTTTTGTATTCCACAAATGCCCCAAACCATTCCTATTATGCCCTCAATTCATACTCTTTCCCCACTTTTTCACATCTCACCCTTCAATTCAGTCTGAGACTGTAAATAAACTCATATTTTTTAGACGAATACAACATACACGACCTCCATATTCATCGGTTGCCAGCCCAAAATTTCGCCGCCAACGTCGTCTTCGTAGTAAGTTCAAACCTATCCACTGTTCACTTCCATGGCCACTAATTGCAAGAACCGACGCTCCTAAAAAATCATCACTAGAACAGGAAATTGATATAGCAGATTAGAAAATATGGCCCGACTAAAATTTGGAATCAGATTGGTATGTGTTTGTGTTGAGATTGAACTTCATTTGTGTACATAAACTAGAATAGGCTACTTATCTTATTGTGTGGCCTCTTCTATGAGCAATGAGCTATTAAAACACAATAATCATCTACATTTCTCCATGGTAGATGCTTTAGGAGATATCATTCATACTTCATAGTTCGATCCGCAAGCAGTAATTCGCAACCCAACTTGTATTGGGTTGTTCATTTACTTTCTAACCAAATAACTTATACTCCCTCCGCTTTCATTTGTTTGTCCACTAGTGCATGCCCGTGCCCATGTCTGAAGGCACACGACTTGAGCAATCGACGCACGTAGCCCCCATGCCCATGCATGAAGGCACAGCTTGAACAATCGACACACGTGCCCATTTGGTCCTTCAAATTTCAGAGAGAGGGAAAAAGAGGAGGTAGTGAAAGAGAATGTGGTTTGAATAAAAAGAGAGAGGTTTGAATAAAAAGAGAGAGAGAGAGAGAGAGAGTATGGTTTGATAGTGGAGGAAAAGGGTAGAGAGGGAGTGAGTTGGCGGAGAGAGGGATAAAATGTAATACAATGACTGGGATAAAAAAATATGACTGAGACAAAAACTGTTCTCCATTGAAATATAGATTATTCATTTCGTCTCTTTCATATCTATGGCATATAACTCTCTCATTAAAAGATGGTGAACGTTACCTCATTTTGATTGGAGAAAAAAATGTATTTATTAATCTTGCTAGAGATTTTTGAAAGTACGTACCGTACCGACAGGGGCGGAGCCAGCCTAGGGCTGGGGTGGGCCCTGGCCCCCCCGCAGTTTAAAAAATGAACCGAAAAAAATTAAAATTAAAATTTAGATATAAATTAAATCTTTTTTGCTATTTTCGGCGCATGGTTACTCGTTTGAAATTAAAATAAATGTTTCCAACAAAATTTGAACCAAATTGTTGTAGCCCTAACAAAACAAAACAAGCATGGCCCACTTATGAAAGCCTATATATAATAAACATCATGTTTGTTAGGAGGATTTGAGAGGGGGATATAAGATTTACCCGGATATACATATCCGGGTTGTTTATATCCAGTGTTTGTTAAGCTTTTGCTTTCTGGATATGTATATACTGGGATATCTATATGCTCCTGCAGTGGGATATAATATAGGCTCACCCCACCCAGCTTTTATTATATCCGGTTGCCTTTTGCCCCCGGTACCATTACTCTAGCCCACCACTGCCTTATGCCGCAGGAGAGAGTGAGAGAGGTTTTGACAGTTGGCACACCAGTGCCTCCTGTCCTCTTTTTTTATTTTTCTTTTTGGGGTAAAATGAAGATTTCACACTATTTTACATTATCCAACCATCTATATCCCCCTTCTACAACAACAAAACAAACAAAGTAACTTTTTATCATCCCTTCTAAAATAATACACCTCTAACCATATTCACCCCTATATCCTCCTCTTATTATATCCCTTTTTCCCCCTCATATACATATCCCTCTAGCAAACAGGGTGATAAGGATAATAGTTGTCTGACATTAGGTTTAATGTGAAAACACTAAAAAATTGGAAAAAATTAGACGACTTCTTTGCGTATAGCTTTCATCATAAATACGTTGTGCATTTTTGTCAGCACTAGATGAAATCCTAGAGCCGCCCTTGAACTCGGCTCCCCTGGATTCTCAATCCTAGCTCCGCCACTGCGTACCGAGGGATTTGGAGGGTCTCAAGCAGCTTGATCTTGGGGTTTGCCAAACTATTTTAACTAAGAGTTGTGTTTACCAAGCTCGCTAATCGCTATACTTGCTCTAAGGAGTGCACATTCATTGGCCTGGGCTGAGTTCGAGTTGAACCATACTGTGCAATAATAGAATTTATGTTTACCAAAAGCTGCAGCACCCGCTCAATTAATAAATGAGTTTCACTCGATACTCTAACCCTAGTAGAATCAAAATATCTTTTTGTAAGTCTTCCAATTAATCCATTTTTTCTTAATATATACTAGGGCTGCTCAAAAAAACCTGAATATGGAACCGATTAATTTCTTTTGGATTTTAACCGTGGATTAATGGTCCGGACACGGATTCAAAAAATAAAAAACCGTGACTTTTGGATCGGACACGGATTTTGATTTTGAAACCGTGGATTAACCGATCCGGACCGTGAGATTTTTATTATATATAATTTTTTTAAATATACACACGGCGATCTTGTCAAGGATCCCTTGATTTTTGAGGCCTTTTCGGTGTTTTGATGCTTTTACAAATTGTTTTGGGAAATTCAATGTGTTCAAAAGGTGTTTTCCAAGGTCCACGCGGGAAATCTTCAAAAAAAAATACCGGGAAGGGCTTGATCGTAGTTTTTTTAAATATAAAGTTTTGCGAAAATCTGCTTGGATCAAGCCCTTCCCGTGGATTGGAAAACAAGGGCATTTAAATCAAAAATATCGGGAAGTGGACTCCCGGATCCGGGACTCCCGGACAGGACTCTAAATATACATACATATATATATAGGTATATAGATATTGTTAATTATATATAATTATATTCACACCATAACTCCTACAACAGTATTTGCACCATAACTCCTACAATAAAGTTATTAAGTCTGCTAAATTAACAATATCTATATAACTATAGTTATAAAAGTGATAAAATTATATATAATTATAGTTAACAATATCTATATAACTATCTGCTTTACTGCCTTTGTTGTTTTTTTATTGGGATTTCCAACTTTGAACTTTCTATTTAGTGCATTTGCTACTTGCTAGTGCCTTACTGCCTTTGTTTATTGTTTTTTCCGAATAAGTTGAAAATCCGTGGATTAATCCGGAACCGATCCGTGACTCGCGGTTCGGATTGGAACCGAACCGTGAGACTTTTGGATCGGACACGGATTGTATTTTCAAAAAACCGTGACTCGCGGATTAGGATTGGATTCATGCCAATCCGGACCGATCCGGACCGTGAGCACCCCTAATATATACCCCTTAATTTCAACGCATTTCACCTATGAAAAAATTCCATGATACAAATCGCTCAAAAATGTAGTGCAACTTGTTTGCGGTACAAAATTCTAAAGTGCGCCGAGCCGAGTCAGGCTCGATTTTAATAAATACTTTCAAGTCCCAATAAAAGGGCTTAAATCTTAAAATCTCAACTCAACTTAATGATGTATGCTTATATGTTAAATACTTTCAAGTCACATTTCAGTTATTGTTAGCGAAAACAGTCACGGGAACAAGATTTACGTGGTTCCCCAAAACCGGGTACCTCCACGGGAACGAGAGTGAGTCTGTTATTTAATTAAGTCGTTCAGGGTTTTACAAAAGAGAGTATTTATAATGCTTATTCTATTCCACCACTAAAATACACCGTACCATACAACGGGGGGCTTCGCCCCCTGCACCCCCAAAGCTTTGGGCCTATGACCCAACCCAAACAGTTGAATCCGCGATGGGCCAGAAGCTTTGCTTCGCTTCTCTCACTCCGCTTCGCAATCTGACCTTTATTAGAACTTCTTATTACCTCTCCATATGAGCTACAAGTTCCAACATTTATACTAAATGGTTCATATTATATATATTTTTTAACTCAAGACGAGACCTGTATAAATGACACAACAGCTGCCCCATAGTCCGTAAGATTGATGAAAGATTTGTGCCATCTAGCCTAACAAAATCAGCCCTTCGGACCCAGATCCATTACCACTTTTATAGGTGTTGTTAGTTGCCATCGTATCCAATTCAGGAAAATATTGATCAGAGATTGAAGTCCATCAACCAAGGCCCAGATCCATGACCAAAATAGGGTGCCGAACCCATTTTGACCCTAGCATTAAAATAAAATAAAATAAATATTTTTTGCACAACCATGAAAAGGATGGATAAAGATACGGGTACAGGAAAAAAAAGGGACCGAAAATGTACCAATCGCGTTCGGGGACCCACTTTTGGGTCCCACACGAGTGATCTGAACCGTTCATTGTTAATTTTGATTCAAACGGTGAGACTTTGGTTCGAGCACTTTCAACCGTCCGATTGAGCTAAAACTTTGGCCTCGGAAAAATATTTTAAGAACAATGAACGGTTCGAATAACTCATATGGAACCAAAAGTAGGTCCCCGAACGCGATCGGTACATTTTCGGTCCCTTTTTTTCTGTACACCCAACAGTGTCCGAAAAGGATCGAAGGACATCTTTGGATTCCAAGTCCAAGAGAGGGCATGAGTGGGACTTTATACAATTATTTTGTCCAGTGGTTTCAGCAGTCGAGGTTGTTTAATACTATAATAATAAGACTGTACGCACCAAACACAAAAACATGTGAATCCAACAGTTCCTCCAGTCACAAGTCCCTTTCTCATTCAAATTTTAATGAAATTGTAAACAAGTTTCTTTCAATCTTACTTCTTTCCTAGTGCGCAAAATGGACAGGGGTGCGTGCTATGTGAGTTAAGAGACAGCATGCGTGTTGATTCCATTTGGGTCGTCCATCCTCGGGATATCAACGACACATATCAGTTTGGTAATGGATGGTGCAGAACTGTTTGGGTTCGAGCAGATCTGGGTTGTTGATCGTTGAGCACAGACGGCCCAGATGGGATCAGAAGGCATGATGTCCTTAAAGGACAGCACACACCCTATTCCGCGCAAAATGCACTGTACCGTGTTGTGCGTCATCCAATCGCCCATACATTTCGACAATGCACGGCTCAGATTTAATCTAAACGATAGAAGATCGGTTTAAATTCATAAGAGATCATTTAAATTAAATCTGAGTTGTGCATTACACCGTATAGTGCATTTTGCGCACTATAGAGTCCCCTTTCCCAAGTATTAGAGCATCTTCAATTATACCTTCGTATCTTCAAATTGAAGAACCATCTCACACGAACCAAGCTTTATTTGGGTTTTTCATTTTGAAAATCATCCTGGATTCTTCATATTTGAAGAATCGCCCAAGAAATGAACACCTTGTGCGGTTTGAGTCTCGAGACCCACCCTGCACGGTCCCCGATAAAATTTTCTTTCTCTCTCTCTACTCATTACCCCCAAAAACCTCCCTCAAAACCCAAACTGAAAAAAGCCGAAGAACATTCTTCATGTAATCTTTGAATAGTGACCTTCTTCAATTGCACTTTTTGATTAAAATAAATTATTTTGATTCTTCAAAATGAGGAATTGGGTTGGCGATGCTCTTAAACATAAACAGAAAATGAATAACAAGAAGAAATAGGAAAATAAGTTCCACAACCCTTTTTTTAGGTGAATGCACTTAATTTCTCGTTTTTTATTGTAAAATTACACATAAAAGTTTCACTACAAAACTAAATGTGTGTGGGGCCCACACACTTGTGTGTGTGTTTGGGTCAATTTTGGGTACCCAATTCTGGGTACTTAGCATTATTGTTTTTAGTTTTTAGTTTCAATAATGCTAAGTACCCAGAATTGGGTACCCAAAATTGACCCAACACACACACAAGTGTGTGGGCTCCACACACACTAGATGTGTAGTGTGTGTGTTTGGGTCAATTCTGTGGGTACGTATCAACACCCGAAACTAAATTCATCGAAAAGGAGAGTGAAAAAAATACCAAAAGCAACAAAGAGGTGCTACTCGGCACATCAAGGTTAGTGCAAGGTACATCGAAATGGGGATGTTTTACTAAGGTAGTTTTTTGAAAAAATTGGTTTTTCACGATTTTTTATGTGATGTATTATGAAAGAATGTCATATCTCAGTTTTTGGAAAAAAACAATTTTTTATTAATGGAACACCCCAATTTTATATGTGCAAGTACGCAATTTTACCTCGGCAAGCAAAGAGAGTATTTCATGTTCGAGTTGTGAAATACTCTCTTTTTTTTTTTTTTTTTTTTCTGTTCAAAAAAAAAAAGCAAAGAGAGTATTTCACAACTCGAACATGTGATCACCTAGACACATTGAGGCATCTTACCCCACTAGGCCGCCCCGCCAGTTCATGGAGTCCTTCGTGGGCCTTTTGCTGATCCACATCGAGGACAAAATTTTACGCCTTCCGTCTCAAATTGCTCATTCATTTTCATTATTTGGAAACTCTTAAGAAATTGTTTATATCTTCCAACTTAAAATATTTTATATAGCCAATATGGATCGATCTAATTTGATGGATCTCAATAAATTTTTTTAAACAACATTTTAGAAATCATAAAAAACATTATAGATTGTGAAATATAGACAATTATTTGAGGCAATTAATTTGGGACGGACGGAGTTTTTTTTTTTTTTCTTTTTCTGGAGCTCCTCTAGAACAATCAATCAATGTAATTTTTGGTGCAGTGACAGACTTTAAAATAAAAGGATCGGGCTCCTCTCCAATAATGGGTGAGGAAGTTCCCATCTGGTTCCTCTTTTTTCATGTTCGTATCAGACTCACATTCATGATTGGAATCGTACATTACGTAGATCTCGTCGAGTACCTAAATCGTGCAAAATCTTGTTTTGATCGAATACCGTTTGATACCTGATCCAAAAGAATTTATCTTGAAAAAAGTGAGAAAAAGAGATTTTCGATCCAGTGCGTCTGGTACATTTTTTCAAGATTAATGTGATTTGATTAGTTATCAAACAGTATCCAATCTATACGAATTTTTGCACGGTTGAAGTACTCAGTGACATCTACATAATGCACGATTCCGATCATAAATGTAGGCCCAGTATGGGTCCGAAACCGGACAAGAAGCTCCTATCCCATTACAAGGGATGAGCCAAATCCTAAAATAAATTCCGATCATCGAAACAGACTCAGAGAGAGAGGATTCCACAGATGATCTAGTCCCCTGCGAACATCCTCTCCAACTCCTCGTTCAATTGCACAGAAAGGATGAAAAAATCAATTTTATCGTAACTTTATGTATGTTCAGCTACCAAAAAAATTACGAAACTCGCAACTTCAACTTTTCTACTAGGAAACACTTTTATAAAAAAAAAAATAAGATCCTTCCAAAAGGTAGGAATTTTAGTTTTTTTCCTGCAAGATTCTTTGTCAAAAAAACACACACAAGAAAATAAAATTTGTTTTTCTTTTATTTCACTTTCTTGAAGTTCATTTCCAGCGCAACATTTCTGACAACTAAACAGAGCCCAAAGGCACGACTTTCCAAAGGAAAACGCTCCTTCTGATAAATTAAGAACCATACTCCCTTTTCAGAGGGACAAAAATGGAGAGGAAAAATAAAAGATAGTATCATGAATTGCACATGCTTAAATCATTTGTCAACCTTTCTAGTGACCCGCAGTAGTGGAAATGAATTATATTCCGAAGTACCAAAAAAAAAAAAGGAAATGAATTCTCCACTAAACAAGTAAACAACTGTGTTTGAAACAAAAAATAACTGTAAAATATGAGAAAAATTACGTGGCAGCTGCACCTTTAACTTTTTGAGACCCTCATATTGTACCAATAATTAATTCGTTTATTTTTTAAAAATAAATGGATGTCCGAACCAGCTTGAATAATTGTTAGTTAATTATTAGAAAATTGTAAAGTTTTGCATTCACAAAATATAAGCTCAAGGGTGAGTTTGGGTCTTTTTATTGGGTTTTTTCGAAATTTCGTTATACAGATTTCAATTTGTTGGATTAAACATTCATCTTGACAAAAAAAAATTACAAAGTAAATAATTATGACATGACCAAAAGTCAAAAAAAGCTTAGAAATTCCGTAGCATAAAAAAAAAAGTCAAAAAAGCTTCACCACTTACAAAAACACACTACAAGGCTTTTCTAACCGTTTTTCAAATCTACAGTATATAATAAGGGAGCTCAGTTTTTGAAATTTCTATATTTTGAACCGTTGGATCTGAATCAAGGGCTCAGATTGCAAGGGAATGGCTCATATTGCAAGGGAAGTACTTTTAAAGGCTAAGATCTGTCCTCTGGGAAAACAAACACTAATCCACCGTAGGATTATCCTCTTCAACTGCCCAGCCTACAATAAACCCACCCACATACTTTTCCCTCTCCCTCCCACGTTCTCCCTCTCTCTCTCTCTCTCTCTCTCTCTTCCACGTTCTCCTCCCTCTTGAAATAAAGCCATGAACTTCTATGCAAACTCTCTTGCTCTCCCACTGTTATCTTTCTCTCCCACCGTTGCTACCCATCAACATTGAACATTGAGTTTGTGGAACCGATATCTCAATCTGCCACCGCCGGCAATTGGCTGCGAAGGCGAGGTATGCCTCTCTCTCTCTCTCTCTCGCTGTCTCTTTCTCACAGTATTCCTTTACAAATCTTTTGTCATTCATTTGTTTCTTTTGTGGTCAAAATGCTGCTATTTGAACGCTGAGAATTGACATGAAATTGGTGCCTGAGAACTCAAATGAATTGATTTGTTGCTGATTGGAATTATGATTGGCTCTCTCTCTCTCTCTCTCTCTCTCTCTCTCTCTCTCTCTCTCTCTCTCTCTCTCTCTCTCTCTCTCGGGGGGTGTGCACCAAATGTTTGATGAAATGTCCAAACCAAATGTGCTCCAAACACCCGAAGAGCATTCTCTGCAAATTGTGCTCTTATATGGCTAAAACTGAATTTTTGGGGGGTATTTATCCAATTGTTTTTATCATTTAGAGTTTTCCGAAATTGTTGATCTCTATGGTCACAATGAATGCCATTGAAATTACAGTGATGATTGAAGGAAAAGTGTTGAAGCAACAAAGAACTCATTTTTTATCTCGAAAAACCTGTTTCAAGTGGAACTGAATTAAATTAGAGTGTTGCAAATTAAGTGAGTCTTTCAAGATTTCAATGATGGAACTGAATTCAATTAGAGGAGAAATATCGATCGGGATTGTCCATTTTGGATTTTTGAGAACTCTGGCCCAAAAAATCGGTTTTTGAAACACAAAACCGAACACATTCTACTTGATGATGCTCCTGTATTGTTTCAGTAGTTTACTTTAGTTTCTTAATTTGTGAAATTTGATTCATGCCACAAGCATTGCAGGCAGAGAGATAACCAATGGGTGGTAAGGCATTCTGGGAAACCTACAACTGTCTTTCGCTATTCTTCAAATCATTTTTGCTTTATATTTCCCTTCTGTATGGATCATTAATGTTTTGAACCCTCTTGGGAAACAGACAATTGAAAAAAAAACAGCTCAAGGCCTAAACTCTTTTGCTGATTCAATTTCGTTTTTGTGCCTTTACAAAATGATGCTAACATTGATGATGGAAATGGAAAAGGTTCAATGACCCTAGGGCTATGGCTAGGAAAAGCTATAAGAAAGATTTGTTTTTTCTTCTTTTTTTGGCACTTATTTTTCTGTTTCGTTAGTCATTAAGTACTTGCATTTTACGTGTTCAATAAAATGCGCAAGGGACTGTAACCATCGTAAATTAGGTTCTAAGTGGTACATTTTCCATGGTTCTGAGTGGTATCTTATTTTTGGATGGCTGTTGATTGCTATTGTTTTCTACAGATAAGGATACATACGAAAGTGTTCGAATTGGCAGACTTCCACGTCGGCATAAAACATTAAATTCTCTTTCCTTTTTTTCTTTTTTGGAGTTTATGTTTGTATTAATCAATTCCCCATCAGTCCTAAATAGCGATACAAAATCTACGTCTTCTAATCAGTCCTAAACAACAAATCACCCATATTGAGATTAGAAACAGAAGTTCAGAAGCTTTGAACACAAGATGCAGCAGAGATGAAGCTGACATCCAATTTGGAATATTGGCACTTGAATCCCATCCCAATAGAAGAACTAGAATAAAGGCAATGGTGAAATCTCATAAAGATGAAGTCCATGTGATGAAGTTTAGCAGCATTAGCACCTTCCTTGAATCATGAAAGTAGCAAGTCTGAACGGAAGTACCCTTTTTGAAATGTTGTATCAGCAGTATCCCTTAGGAATCCAATCATAGCAGCAGCTTAGAAGTAGCAGACATTGATGACATGAACAAATTTCCAAGCCGACTCCTTGAAACAGCACCATATAGCAGTAAAACCTGAGCCATCTTTTGAAACATGAATACAACCGAAACACAGAACCAAACCCAAAAACGGACAGAATACTACTAAAATTGTCAAGCACATGGCTTTTTGGTGCGCCACTGAAGTGTTTGAGCCGTGCCTTTAGGCTTCAAAATTTGTTTGCATTCTACGTGTTCTGAAGAAATAATTTGATGAGAATACTAATCAAGTTCGTTAAGGTCATTAAACAGACATGATAATTTTAATTGTCCATGCAACTTTGCTATTTGATTGAATATGGAAAGAATAATTTAATTTTTTGGTTCATTTCTTTAGATTAATTTGTAGATGCCTGCCACACTTTTATTTGTGCATATATTTTGGCCGCCAATTTTTTTCTTTATTTCATAAGTCTTCATACCTAAAGTCACATTGAATACTGAATTGTTTGAGTCGTGCCTTCATAAGGGCTTTGTGAATAACAGGGGCAAGGCTGAATAGTAAGGAAGTGGTTGCAGCTGGACTTGCAACCCATTTGTTGCTCTTGAAGGTTAGTTACTTAACTGTTTTCAATTCCAGTTTCCTTATTCCAATGGCGACTGCCTTCATAAGGGCTTTATGAATAGAATGAGATACGAATAGCAATCATTTGCATTACAGTGCTAAATTTTTAGATTTCTAACAGCCAACATAGGATTTATCATCATGATTTTGGCACTGATATTGTCTTTTAATTTTCCAGTTAGCTTTTTGAAAGATTATCTTTCCTCTTCAATTAAGATCTGATGTGCCAGATCTAGCATTTCCGCATAAATTCTTTAATCTGGTGCTAAAGTAGACATAATCTAAACAAGAAACAAAGCTAGAGAGCTATGGAAATTGAAAGATAATGAAGTCTAAGAATGTTGGAGTGTTTGCTGGGGCATGGACCTCCTGTAAAATTGGCTGAGAGTCAGATTTATAGAGCAAAGCCTCCCATTAGCCGTCAGAGAGAATAATGTGGAGCCATGCCTCCATGATTCTGCACAAAAGTAGCCCAGAAATATCTCCTGCGACACCATCGACCCCATGACCAAGTCAACCTCCACTCTTTATAGGCCTAATTGCAAGTAAGCTACTCATCAGCTGCCAAGTGTCCCGTTATAAGAACCTGAACATGTATGATTATGCTCTTAGGTTGAAAAAGATGATGACTTCTTAAAGCAATTTGATCGTATTCTTATTCCCATTATGATTTGAATGATGTTTTTCTATTTTTGCCTGTTTCAGTTACTCAAGAGAAGTTCAGGGAGCCCTTACTTTGTTGTCTTTTTTGGTTAGAGCACCTTCAACTGACATTGATGTGTTATAGGCACAAATCATAAATGACCTTCGCTGCTCCAGCAAATATGCCGAAACCACTGTCTCCAGGTATTATTTTGCCAGTGTCAAACTGTTGGAGCATTGAATTTATTTCAGTAGCCTTCTCGGCAGTATTCAGTTTGCTCTTTTGTTTCTTTTCTTTGGTTAGTTGTTGGGTGATCCTTCCTAAAAATGGTGTAATATGAGTCGTTGGTCACGTTACCTTGCCCATAGTTAACTTTTAATGATTAGCTCATGACATTTTTGATGGTCGGTTATGACATTTTTCCCTTTTCTGTCTATCCATTGAATACTGTCTCGTACACGATAAAACCATGAGAAGCATCCTCCTTTTGATGGCGTTTTTCCTACTTTCTCTTTGTGCATGCTCTTGCCCCATAATAAATTATCATTTCAATCGTCCATACACCTTGCTACGGACACTTGAAGCCATATTGAATACAAAAGTTTGTGAGAGTGTCTTTAGGCACGGGCATGCGCTAGTATGTCTATATTGTAATACTCTCAAATATGTCTATACTGTAATACTCCCTCAGTTCATTTTTAAGTATATAGCTTCATAATTCAAATTTATTAAAAAAGAATCATTATTATATCTTTCACGTCAACTTTTACATTCTCTTTTCATTATTGCCCTTGGTAGAGACATCATAACTAAACTTTATCCACTAACTTTTCAAAAAGAAATTTATTTTTGAGGGCAAAATAAGAAATGTACTAACTTTTTAACATCACACTTATTTAGAAACAGCTTAAAATAGAATACATTAATCTTTTTAAGGAACGGAGGGAGTATTAGTTTGATTTTTCTTGTCGCAAAAAGTAATTTATCTGAAGTATTCGGGAAAAAGGTTTTGAAAATATCCCGTAAACACAAGAAATCCCCGCTATCTTAAAATGTATATATCAGTTAGGCCTTATTCCCTTTAATTTTTTACATTTTTTTATTTTTGTCTATATTCAAATTTGTTTCGCATTTGTTACTCTTGTGTCAAATTTTTAAAATTCCATGATTCATCTCGACAAGAGAAATATTATGACCGAAACTCGAACAAATATCAAACCCAAAAAGTGCAAAAAGCTTAAAAAAAACTATAATCTTGTATTGAGCCCCTCACTACAGAACCTCGTACCCGTCACGTAATGCTTTTGCGTGACCGTGGGGCAAGCACGAGCGAGAATGCAAAAGCGGAGAAATTTTTCAGTACCGAGCGGGTATCGCCCGCGTGGCACCCGCTCGGCAATCTCAACCGTCCAAAATGCAATCCAACGGGCCGGAATAGGAGAAAGAAAAAGAGGAGAGAGAGTGTCCGGGTGAGAGGGAATCGATCTCGGCCGTCCAAAACACTTTTGGACGGCCGAGATTGTGTTCGGCACGGCCACGTGGTACCCGGTAGGTACCCAAAAGCGACATACAAAAGTATTTCAAATTCCTAAACTTTCGCAGCTACTAGTCCAATAGTAACGCAAAACGAGCATAACTACAAGACTATGTGATAAAGAGAGAAGAGGTTGCAAATATTCATGTCACAATTCAATTCCAAGTTCCAACCACACCAAAATGCTGGAATTACTAAATTTTTCCACCTACATCTCAAAAAAATTAATTAAATTACTCCAATAATATTACACATCACAAAATACCACTATACTCAAATACTTCCCAATAAAATTTAGTGCGGGATCGTTCCACAAAACTGACTTAACGAGACAGATCGCTCTCTTACAATACATCAACTCAATTTTACTCGGTAAGCCATTTTCACTTACTTTTTCAATTTAAGTCAGTTCGTGGAACGGAACCTAAACGTTACCAAGACACCTAAAAACAGAGAAGAACAACAGAGGAAGATACACAAAACCCATAAATCAAAATCAAGAATCCAAAATGCAAAGCCCAGTTCCTCTTAAACTTACCAAAATAACTCTCCGGCGGCTCCTGATAATGTATCTCAAACTCCTCCCCCAGCAACCCACCACCACCGCCATCATCTCCTCCTCCGCCGCCGCCGCCGCCATATCTCACCTTAATCTGCCTCAGCCTATCAGTGGCCAACCCAAGAGTCAACTTATGACACCTCCTCTGGTACTTAAACCCATTTATACACCTCAAGGTTTGGGCCACCGAGACGTAGAAGATGAGGTGGGCCAAGGACAAGAGCCCGATGGGGATCCAGCAGTGGCGGCACTGGAGGCGCGTGGACTGGGCCTGGGCAAGGAAGACGAGGCCCAGGAAGAGGAAGAAGAGCTGGAAGAGCTTCCAGAGCTCCTTCTTCTGGAGGTCCACGGCCCGTTTCTTCTCCAGGGTTTTCTCGAAGTGGAGCTGGATTATGTTGTTGAGGGCCTGGAGGGCTGTTTCCTTGGTGATTGTGTTGTGGTGAGCTGACTCGGAGTAATCCGCCATTGAAAGGGCTAATCAATGGTGGTTCTGAGATGGAGAAGATAGCTGGGATATTTTTTTTTTTTTGGTTGTTTTTAGAGAGAGAGAGAGGGGGTTAGTAGGGGACCTCGGTTGCCTCGAATCTATAGGTAGATGTGAAAAATGTGGGTATAGTAGTAATTATAAATCTAACGGCTAGGAGACAAGTGTGGGACCAGAGGTGCCTGGGGAGTGTTGCCAATGTCATTTTGACTATTTGAGGACAAGGTTTCGGTAATTCAAGGGGAACAGAGGGGCATGTATAGACAGGGCCGGCCCAGACCCAAGCCTGGCAAGACCTTGGGCTAGGGCAACCCCCCTAGGCAGGGCAACAAAAAAAAAAAAAACGTAAGGTATATATAAATATAAAAAAGTTCCAATATGTTACCAAGGTGAGAGCTTGGTGTGGTGGTCTCCTTGAAGTTTTTAACTACTACTGACCCGAGATCAAATCCCCAGGCGTTCCAATCTTTTTTTCTTTTTTTGATTTGACACAGCCAAAGCCCAAAATGACAAAAGTACAAGATCCATTCATCCACTCTCTTTTATATACAGATCGACTTCTTTCATTTTGATTTTTAATTTTTTTTGCATTTATCCAAGCAAAAAATATAATATAACCTCGATTTTTCTATGTTCCTTTGCGTGTTATTTTTTTTTTTTATGACTTACTAGTATGAGGGCAACCAAGCTCGGAGTTCGGCTAGGGCAACCCAAACGTTAGGGCCGGCCCTGTGTATAGACCATTTACTGACGAACCTCGGGGATCCACTCGTGGGTGACGTATAAATGATTCAAACCGTCCATTCATCTTAAAATGACTTTTTAAGGGGTCTCGCGAGAAATCAGCTCCATCGGACGTACGTGAGTGGTTGATCCAATAATCCTCTCTCGAAAAATCATTCTAAAATGAATGAACGGTTTGGATCGTTCGTGTGGGTTCTTGAGGTCAATCGATACACGGTCCGTACATGCCCGTCGGTACCAATAGCAGTGTTGAAAAAGTTTCAATGAGTCTGTGGCATGGTTAAACACGATTTTGGACTATGTTTATGGCATGGTTGAGCACGATATTTGTCTGTGGTATGATTGAGTATGATTTTAGACCATATAAACATGGTTGAGCACGACATAGGCGACGTAGACATTTGAAAAAAGTGTATTACCATTTGTGAAATATATATTGATATCCGAACTAATTTATGTTATATATTAGTTATATATTAGTAGAGTTTAGCAAGACCCTTGAAAATGTTGTCTATTTTTTAGTGTTTTTGAGTAATTATTCAGTGCTCCAGCTGCTCCATGTCTTTAGCACCTTTAACATCCATGTGGAATTTGTACAAGGCTCCGAGTGACTCTGTGGCTACTTTCACGGGTTATGGTGCACTACGTATTGGTGCTCTCCCGAAACATTGGATAATTAGCCTCTTTTAATGTGGGATCCAGTGTCATAAGTGCAGTAAGACTGCCAACGAGTCGTGCTTTGAATTTGACCGGCTGGGGGCATTTTAGTAAGTTCGACCTCCGTCCATTGCATTTCAAAAATGACATATACAATCCCTCTCAGCCACAAACGTAGAAAACCATTGTTTAACTAGGTATTTGATAGTGCACACACAAATACTCAACCAATAGAAAGAATTAAAACGATTCCATCTGATCATAATGAAAACATGTTCTAAGTTAAACAATCGATCTGAGTTAATAAACCTAACGCCTACACATACGCAAAGTTACTTGGAACGGGGCTTCATCTTCCCTCTAGAAGGTGTTTAGCCAGCCATGGAGGTGGAGATGAACCCTTGATTTGATGAAGAACTTGAAGAACCCATGGATTGACTTGCTTTTCTCCTTCTAAACTTGCCTCAAAATATTCTAGAACCCCCAAAACGTATAGAGCAATGACCTATTTATAACAAAACTTTAAAAAAAACGTGGTCAACGCCCTAATTTGAGTTTGACTCGGGTAAAACCGCCTAGGCGGCTTTGATTCCCGCCTGAGCGGAAAATCCAGATTGTCACCCAAAACTTCGCGGACTCGCCCCGGCTTCATCCGAACTCGAAATGATGCGATTCTTGAACCGTTGCGAAGCTCTATACGTCTACTTTGTGTTCCATGCATCGTATTGACTCCAATTAGCACTTTTAATTGTTCGGCACTCTCCAAAGCCTATAAACATAATTCAACCATTATAATTCATCAAGTAACTTTATGATTGGACTCTTAAAGTGTTAATTAGATGGCTAAATGGGTGATTTTCGGCACCTATCAGGCCCTAAGGTGGCCGCCTCTTCGGCTATAGCTCAAGGTCAGCCCTGGTGAGGTAGAGGTTGGGACATAGACCGTGAGAAAGGAAAAAGGCAAAGGGGATGGTGGCAACGGCCACCCCAAATAAAAACCATTGGGAGAAAGAAGTGTAAATTATGTTATGGTGTTAAAACAATTAACAACTTATGTTTAAAAAGAGTGTGTGAGATTCAGAGAGAATATGAAAATCAATTTGTTTCAAACATGATAAGAAACCTCCAAGTGTTTTTTTTTTTTTTTTTTTAAACACTGTCAAATCCTACGTCAGAGTTAGCATAATTCAGAATGGTGGTTTCCAGTACCGTAGCTTATTTTTCAACATTTCTTTTTGTTTTAAATTCTGGCTTGTAATAAGCCCCAAGGGATTTGTATGATCGAATCCAATGTAATAGTTGAGGTTCTTCGGTTCTTCCACCTCTCTCAAGAAGTACATAATCATTACATCTTCAAAGCTCCATTCAATTTTCAAGAAGATAATGCACATAAATTCTTCCCGAGAAAATTATAGTGAAGTAAAGTAAAGTAAAGTAAAGAAAAATGAAAAATATTGTTCTCGGTCGCTGTAAAATCTTGTGCTTTTTACCGGATAAATTTTCAGGAATAGCCATTCCTAGGGAGAAAGTTGACACATGAATCCCAACACTTTCCTACTAACTAAACGCATTAAAAAAAATTCTTCCATTCCCCTGCAACTAAACGTTGCCCGACTGTATCATTCTCACGCACTAACGGGTGTTTTGGCAAAAATAATCCAAATGAATAACTATTTTTTTTAATTAACAAGGAGGATGAAGCAATACTGCAGAAGGCATGCTAAAATTCCATCTCATTTCATCTACTGTATGAACAGAACCGTGAAATTTCATTTTGAACATCAATACTGTGGATTTCATCCAATGGAATGCAAAGACCCACTCATTGCACAATAATTACAAATGATGCTAACTTTTTATTCTTACAAAGCACACAAACACAACTTTTAATTTCACATACACGGGGGGTTTTTCAGGGTATGCACTGTCAAAAGGAGTATATTACATCACACCCCAACCTTATTATTCTAGTGGAATTATTTAGTAATCCCGGAACACAGCCTCGTGATACTTCGGACCACTCCATAATCAGACAATCTCGTGGAGTCCACGACTAATTACTACACATATGTGTAGTTCTGAAATGGTTTGAAGCACCACGTAGCTGTTCTCCGGGATTACTAAACAATTACTAATTATTCTCTCAGTCTCACTCTCTTTCTACAATTTTTCCCATCAAAATGATGATACCTGATGAATATATACTGCAATATTGCCCCAGAAACTTTGCCACTTGCCAAATGGTGGAACCATTATTTAAAGTGAAGTACTTTTAACCCCACCTTAAAATTCATTTCCAAGGGACAGCCACGGCACTAACTCTGCCCCACCTCTCAAAATGATGCATACCCACTTCATAAAAAGTTTCTCAATCCTGTCTGCTCACTCCATATTTGTCACTGAACAGGTATTATTAACAACAATCTGATAATTATCTCCATTTTCATCATCCTCATCTTCTTCATCATCATCTCCATCTTCTCCATTTTCACTTCCACCCTCTTCTAATCCTGTTTCACTTATTTTCTTCTGCTGCTGTTGCTGCTGCTGTTGCTGCTGCTGCTGCTGCTGTGATTGGCCCATCATTTGCATTAAAATGTCCTCAGGGTTTAAGTTAATGCCTGAATTATTAGAATTATCACCAGCCTTCTTAGACTTCCTTTCATATAGAGAGTCAAGCATTTGAAAATATGGACAAGTCTTTGAATCTTCAGGCCTTTTCTTGTTGCTCTCTTTGACCCTTCTGTAGTACTTGTTTATATTCTCCCACTTCTCTTTGCACCTCTTCGCGTTCCGATTGTAACCGATTTTCTTCATTGCAGATGAAATTTCTTCCCACAGAGGCCCCTTAGGCCCATTGTCTTGATATTGCAAATCAAGATCAGCTCTTATCCTAATCAAAGCTTCCACTTCCGCTTTAGGCCACCGTGAAGAGCTAAGAGCACTGCCATTGTCTTTTTTGTCAGTAACTTTCTCGGGTGGAACTGGAACAGGAATTGCATTTGGATTTGGAATTGATATTTGTGTTAGAATCGGAATTGGGTTTTCTGGGAATTGCACCGGATTTGCTTGATCAGAAATCTTTTGCAAGAAAGCAATCACAGCTGCATCTTTAGCCGCGGAAATGGCTCTCTCTTGTGCCAAAATCTCCTGTTCTCTCTTTTTTCTTTCCAGTTCCTGCATTTTCCAAGCTTCTTCTCTCACTATCCTATCCTTCTCACACTTCTCTAGTGCCTCTATGAACTTGTTTTGCAAATTCTCTTGCTTTTCCAACACTTCCCTCATTAGTCTCTCAAAGTACTCCCCCAATTTCCTCTTCCTCTTTCCACTGCCTTCGGATTCTTTCCCCGACGAGGAATTTGTTGATGTAGAAGAAGACATCAAGAACTCTGCACCGGAATTTGGGATTGACCTAGGGGCTGTAAAATCTTGTGTAAAACCCGAGGGTTGTATCGTCATTCCTGTCATTGCCATAGTTGTTTCGGCCATAGGATGCTGGATTTGGGTTGGGGAAGGCGATGGGAGTGAAGAATTGTTATCAAGAAGCTCTAATTGCTCGAAAAATCTGTAGTTTTTGCTGTTTTGTCGACTGGATCGGCATTCTTTGGTTCTTTTGTGATACTTGTAGATGTTCTCAAACTTCTCCTTGCATTTCTTGGCATTTCTATGGTACCCAAGCTCAGCTAATTTCCTGACAACAAGAGTTGCATATAAAAACTCAATTTCCTGGCCTAATCCAACATTAACATCACCAATGAATTCTAAGCGAATAAAAAACGCAGGTACACAACGTAGTTCAACTGGCATACATATGCCTATAATAACTACATTGAGAAGACTCAAAAGTATCGAAGAAGAGAACGAAAAATAGCTGGTGATACCATTTGAATCTGGACCTGTGTAACCAGAACTCGGTAGTCTCCAGCGAATTACATATTTGAATGCAGGTTCCTAAACATAATACGCTTACGTTCCAAAATAGTGAATTTAACAATAAAAAACAACCTCAAAGTTTTCTCCATATGCCGTCAATATTTTCCCTAAGAGAGAAAATAAAATGTAAAGAACCAATAAGATGGAGCAATTGTAGAAAAGAAAATTTCAAAATGCTTCAAGAAATGTGTTTTACAGCAATTCTTAGAAAAATAATAATACTCTATTTATTGGATGTTCCTATCTAAAATTAAGCACAATCAGATATTGTAATTTGAAGATGTCTCTACTCACCATATACCAGAATTTCGGCACATGGTATACCGCGTTTCCGTTCTACTCCTCAAACCGGAATAATCCACGTTCCAGGTATCATAAACCTAGATAGTACTAACTACTTAAAATCCAAAAAATCAAAGAAATGAAATAAACAAGTTAAACTCATAAAAATTACTAATAAAAATGTGAAGTTTTCTCCGAAAATTCCGATCATAGGAATAGGAATTTAGCATTTTCTGTCATATTCCTCAATTTTATCTCCACCTTAACTAGGAGTATTTGACAAATGAACACAACCAACTTCAACACATGAACATGCTTATAATAACTAGCACCATCAAACAAAAAGGACAAGAAAAAATATATTTAAAATTAGTGAGAGAACAAGAAATGAAAAACAACACACCATTAGATTATGATTCTGGACAGTAATAAACAACTGGGAATCTGACAAACAAAAGGACTAAGAAAAACAAGCAAAACCCATTAACCTTAAAGCTATTAAATTATGATTCTGGCCAGTAATAAGCTGCAAAATAAAAGCTACTATGAATTCCAATAGACCAAGAAAATAAGAAACAAGTGAAACCCCTAAGTGATAAGACTTAACCTTAAAAAAAAGGTACTATAATTTACCCATCGAAAATGGGAATCTAGCTGCAAAACAAAGACATGAATTTCGTAGCTCCAACAAATCATTTTGGGACTCATAATAGGTATAATAAAAACACAGGATTTTTTTTCAAATTAAGCTATCGGGGACAAGTAACGGTATCGGTGATACGAACATGTATCGGACCAAAATGGTATCGGAGGTCTGAAATCCCGTTACGTCAATCATTTCTTTCAATCTCTCTCCCCATAAATTTAAATGGAAGGAAATTAGCTGAAAATCGCATACCTGGAGACCTCATCCCAAAGAGGAGCTTTGAGATTCGAGTCCTTGAAAGAAGCGTCCATATCAGACCTTATCTTCAACAACGCCAAAGTCTCTTCCCGAGGCCACCGGTTACCGCCGAAATTCCGGTAACCCTCTTCTCCCCTACCTCCCTCCTCCTCCCCGAATCCACCGGTAACTGCCGGCACCGTACCGCCGTTCTCCTCATTATTCACGGCCACGGCGGCAGAATTTTGGAACAACCCAGAAGAAGTCTCAAGCATCTGTTCCACTCCAGGTAAATTACTTCAGCTGGAAAAGGGAAAAATAATAATAATAAATTAAAAGAATTTCAAGAAATGAAGGTTTTAAATATCTGGGTTTCTGTGAAGAATTGTGGTTGTGGTAAATTGGGTTTTTTAGGGGGAGGGGCTAGAAAGATTCTCTCTCTCTCTCTCTTCTCTCTCTCTCTACTTTGAGTATTTTAATGGGTTAAGTAACTCAAAGGGGTGGTGAATTAGGGTTTTTCTTGAGGAGGGGTAAAGATAAAGGGTCTGTGATCAGGTGGGGTCAAGAGGGATGGTTTTGGGGGAGATGGTGAAAGCTGATTGGCTGGGATTTAAAGTATTATTTTCTCAAAATGGCTTTTTAGTTTGGGCCAATCATAGAGGTTTGGACTTTTGAAAACAAATGTTGACTGGGCTTGAAGTTGGGTGATTTGTGTGGAGATGGTGAGAGTTGTTAAAAGTGGGAGGTCAAAAAGGGAAGGAAAAATTAGTGGGAGAAATTTTGCATTTTATTTTCTCTTGATACACTTTTTATAAAAATCACTTAGGTAAATTTATAAATGTCTCAATCCTGAGAAGACATTTTTCATAGGTTACCTCTATCATCTTTGCACTTCATATTTGTTGGGATTTGGGGGCACTGCTGTCCCTTTTGAGGGACAGCACCTGCTGTCCCCGGCGATTACGGGCCGCTCCGGTCACTTTCCGATGATCGGAAACGTTCACTTCGTAGAGCTCGGTGAGTAGAACAAGTGTACCAAAAATCAGTTCAATCGGATATCATTAAGTGCCTGATCGGAACATTTTTATCATGAACCGAATGCATCCGAAACACTAGATTAAACCCACTCGAACCCATAATTGCCGAGTTATATGTGTACCGATCAAGCACTAAATGATATCTGATTGAACTGATTTTTGGTACACTTATTCTACTCACCGAGCTCTACGAAGTGAACGTTTCCGATCGTCGGAAAGTGACCGGAGCGGCCCGTAATCGCCCGGGGACAGCAGGTGCTGTCCCTTTTGAGGGACAGCAGTGCCCCCAAATCCTATTTGTTGGCACTTTACTTTTTCGCCGCAATACTTGGTGACTCTTTACACCTTCCATTTGTTACTGCGTAGTCTTACCGTCACATCTTAAGTTAAACTATCAATGTCTTCTATTCATCTGTCTCTAGACTACTATAAAAATAACGGAATAAATACTTGGTAACGCTTTACACCTTCTTTTTTTTTTTTTTTTTTTTTGGTCTAAACCACCGATCTGCGGAAGCCCATAAAACCCCGACTAAATCCGGTTGGCCGGGTTTTGCTATTTAAAGAATAATGAAAGCTCTGAGTTATTAATTTTCTCCATTCAAAAGAAACTCAACCCACCAATTTTCCTGGCACTTGAGACCTTGTTTAAGGGGAACAAGTGCCGAACCACTTGAACCAACCTGCGTTGGTCGCTTTACACCTTCGACATGTTACTGAGTAGTCTGACCGTCACATCTTAAGTTAACTATCAATGTCTTCCATTCATCTGTCTCTACTATAAAAATAACAGAATCAACTCATGCAAATAAATTAGTTTTGCTATTTAATTAGAATAATGAATCAATTTTACTGAGTTATTAATTTATACCATATATATAAAAAAAAAGGAACTCATCCCACCAATTTTCCATCACTTTTTTTTTAATGAAAGCCGGACATTGATAGTTATCTAGAAATTTGAGGGTTAGAATGATTTGAATAGAAATAGAGAAAAGAAAATTGGCACCGATGATAAAGCTACACCAACCAAAGGTAGACCATCTACGTCGGAACTAAAAAATTCAAAATAAATTAATTTCTTGTTGACTAACTCCAAAATCAAACTCTAACCAATTGTGTGGCGAACAAACTTAACAAACTCAACTCAAGCCAAACTAAGCTGGACTCGGGGAGGTGTTGTGCATGGCCGTGATGACGGTCGCATCCCCTCGGCCGTTGGATCGAGTTTTGGATGGCTCGGATGCGTTCAAAGCAATTTTTTTAATTTTGATTTTTTTAACCGGTAAAAAATCAAAACACATCCGAACCGTCCAAAACTCGATCCAACGGCCGAGGGGTGCACTGCACAGCACCTCCCCCGCTTCCAAACAAAATTGGCACCGATGATAAAGTTACACCAATCAAAGGTAGATCATCAAAGTAACTATAGGGCTGTACCTTAACATTTTCCCTTCAATTATTTTACCAACACCCTTTCCCTATTTTTTTAATTAAGGGAAGTTACCCGAAATTTATGGTAGATCAAATGGATTTATAGGCTGAGTCACTGAGGAGGCAGCAACAGGCATAGATAGGTACCACGAGGGGATAATAAATTGGTTTTTGGCATTTGTGTACGTTTGCATTCAAATTCCGTTAGAAGCTGGCCCACATAGTCCACCCTTTCCTTTGTAGTATTTACATTCTAATAATCGTAAACATTTTTTTTTTTCCGACGGTCAGGTGTCTGGTCAATTTACGTGCATCTCGATTAATCTTCTTGTTAGTCTAATTAAAAATAGACTATCTGGGCCGAGATTAGGAGATTCACAAAACCCCAAAAATCTACCTTGGTCAATTGTGTAAATAAAAAATTTATCTATCAACCGGACTAACCTTTTTGGCTTCGAGTAAGCATAATGTGGCCGACTCAACGTTGATTGATGCTGATGCTCAATATAATCCTTTGGTATTTTGATGGTGGGACCAATAAATATCAGTTTAAAAATTGGCGTAATTACAGAGATAATACCAAAAGAAGAAATTATTCTTTGAGTATTTTGTGTGTATGTGATATATATTTTTCCATGATTCGTTTGGGTAGTGTGAGATTTGTTTTGGTGTCTAGACTGAGGGGGTGTTCCAGTAAGGGTGTTTTTCGAATAAATTGACTTTTTACGATTTTTTATGTGATATATTGTGAAAAAATGATCTGTCTCAGTTTTGGAAAAATCTATTTTTTTTTAGTGGAACACCCCCTGAGATTGGTAATAGAGAGAAGGGATGGGAAAAAAAGTGTTTGAAAGATGTTACTCATTAGTTCATTAGTTCAACTGGTTTTTTTTTTTTTTTTTTTGTCTTCATTCGAATTTTTTAGCATTTTTTTGCATTTGTTAGTTTTGCGTCGATTTTTTCGCATTTATTATTATGGTGGCAATCTTATTCATCTCTTTTTAAGCATTTCGCATCTAGTTTTCAAATTTTTTGATGCTATAGTTTTATTGATTGTGTTTTATGTTTGTCTTGCGGAAATATGGCATGGTTTAAAATAATTAATTTGGTGGTAAATAAACTGCAAAATGGAAATGACAATAAAAAATAGCTATTGAAAAATTCAAAATATTAAAAAGGTAAGAAAGTTGTTGGAGGCAAGGGGCATGCTGCATGTAGTCTCCATCCGAGCCCTCCGTACTCGGCGATCAACTATCCAAATCAGCTCTGCAATCAACGGTGCGGATCTGCTTGAGTCCAAACAGATTTGGGCCGTTGATTGCCAAGCACGGACGGCTCGGATGGGGACTGCCCAATTCGCAATTTTGACATTGTTACTATATAATCCCACCTCTATAACAATAAATCAAACAAGTTATTACCAATCCATTATCCTAGTCCGAAGCAAATCAAACAAAGAGTGTTATGGAACTCTTCACTACCAATTTCAATCTCAATCGTCCATACTACGAATCCCCTAAGAACTACAACCGTCATCAAACAAGGCCTTAGTATATTATGCCTATTGTGTCAAGTAAGTAGAGATTAAAGCACATTCTAATTTAGGGATGACAATTCATCTCGTCGTGCCCCGTCTCAAACCCACCCCGCTCTGACTAGGGCGGATATTTGTTAAATTTTTGGGGTATAGGGTCAGGGTTCGGGGAGAATTGAAAACCCCCGACCGGGGTTCGGGTAGACATCACCGCTCCGACCAAGGCGGGTATTTGTTAAATTGATTCCCGGTAATCACATTCATATTCCGACTCAAGATTTTGGTCATCCAAACACAGCCTAATGGGAATCTCATTCCAAGTGATGTGATACATGGGTAATCCTATTCATGTGGAAATGTTAGTAAGGAAAGAATGGTTAAGTTTTTATTGAAGCATTTGGTTCGACCATTTGAAGTTAAGGAATATAATGTATTTTTACTTCATTTTCCAAGAATATCCTCTAAAAGCTCATATAACTTATCACAATTTCTACGCGCCAATAATTAAACAACAATAGAATACAAAAAATGCTGAACTATTAAAACACTTGCAAACAGTTAAACAACTTTTAAAA
This sequence comes from Vaccinium myrtillus, assembly GCA_016920895.1. NCBI lineage: Eukaryota > Viridiplantae > Streptophyta > Magnoliopsida > Ericales > Ericaceae > Vaccinium > Vaccinium myrtillus. The sequence continues at coordinate 30,262,031 of CM029273.1, read as the reverse complement.
ATGTCCAACCATCATTGCAAAAGTGAACTAGTAAAACATAAGACTATTGAAATATTAAACTATCTAATAATAACCTACTACCGGGTAATTAAGAAGGTCATTAAAACCTATAAATCTTCCAAGTGCGTTCTAGAAGTAAAGTTTCGCATTTTAATTCCCGCGGAGAAGTTCTCCACGTATAATTTTATTTCCGTTAAAAGTGAAAATGATATCTATTTTTGTAGGATCACTCAAGACAATTTGAATTATGTACACTTGTAATACATGCTAAGAATCAATACGGTAAAGTAGCAAGAAAAGAAAAAAAAAATCATTCAATGCTATTTCTACGCAAAGATCATAAGAGTTCAAACGAGCAAAAAAAATACTATACAAAAATATACGTACGCGTATGATTTGGAAAAATAGAAGCTCAGCTTACCCCGTAAATAGCATTGAATGGATTATTGAGAGCAGGGAAAAAAGACTTACGGGTCTTGGGGATATAAGAGGCATTAATTTGGCTTTCCATTTTCTCCTAGGAATTAAATTACCCCGTAATCTCAAATTCCGCAATATAGAAATACATTTTTTAACTTGTTAGAAATGATAAAACCTATGTCATTTTTATGAGAGAGAGAGAGAGAGAGAGAGTTTAGCGAGAGAAAGTGAGGAGTGAGGGAGAAGCCTCCCTGGCCGCCGCCCCTTCCCCTCCCCCACCACACCCCTTCCACCTTCTTCCTCCTCATCCTCCTCCTCTAAACGCCTCTTTGGGCGATCAGAGACCCCCCATGCCAGATCCGTTCCTCTCCGATCCGGTGTGGGTGACCGCACCCCATTTTTGGTACGTGGGGGCCAGATCGGGGGTTTCGTGGTCTGGAACTCCATCATTGACGGCGGGCGACAACTTCCAACAGCTTCGGCGGGCACGAAGATGACAACCGAGGGCTTTCGATGGCGCATGCAATGCGGCGATTTACCATTTCTAGTACTTTTTTTTCTTTTTCCTTTTTTCAGTAATTTGTAGGGGGGTTTTTTTTTTTTCCCCCCATTTTTTGTTGTTTTAGTTTGTAATAGTTGATGATTAATGCAATTTTCTATCTATTTCTCAAAAAAAAAAAACTTGCCAGAATATCTCTCGAAATACGGCCAAATCACATCAATTTGGATAGGCTTTACCAGGGTAAAAAGACCTCCATCGAGAGAAAAATTTTGGATGCCAATCTCCTCTCTTGAAATACGGCCCAATCACATCAATTTGGATAGACTTTACCACGGTAAAAAGACCTCCACCAAGAGAAAATTGTGGGCGCCAATTGGAGCAGGTATGGTATACATGGTGTCGAGCGCGTACTTTAGTTCAAATTTCTCCTAACCCTTTTTCACCTCTCTCTCTCTTTCTTATTTCTCTCTTTAAAATCTGAATCATTCAAAACACTTTTGAGATGCGCGCTCTGCACCACGTCACACATACTCACTCGGGGACTGAGGGAGGGTGTTGTGCATCCCATGCACATCACCGTGCTGTAGCGACACGGGGCTGCACAGATGCACAGCACCGCCCAGGTTCCCTCACGCGGCACCCAAATTCTTTTCAATCGTAGAGCTGTCTATCAAATAACAAGTTATCAACATGTTTACGCAATCTAATTCTCTGCTTTGTCGTTTTCGCATTTCTCTGCTGTATCTCTGCTACTTTTGACCACGTTTTATAAACCGTGATGCCAAAAAAAAAAAAAAAACTACTTGCAGTCACGGTTTTTAATTGTAGTAAAAACGCTTTGAAACGGAACCGGGGGAGGTGTTGTGCACTCCCGTGCCGTGCACCATGTTGTGCGCTCCTCGGCCCCTCCGATTGTGTTTTGGACGGCTCAAATGTGTTTTGATTTTTATCAACCAAAATAAATCAAAATTAAATTATAATTGCCGAACACATCCGAGCCGTCCAAAACATAATCGGACGGCCGAGAAGCGCACAACACGGTGCATGGCACAGGAGTGTACAACACCTCCCCCGAGTCCCTTTGAAACAGTGATTAATTCGTTAAAAGCGTGATTGATAAATGGACCCAACTACCCGTACAGACAAAGATGCATAGAAAACGTATCGATCGTGTTTGGGGACCCACTTTTGGGTCCCACAAGAGTGATCCGAACCGTTCATTGAAACGGTGGGACTTTGGTTCGAGCAATTCTAACCGTCCGATTGAGCTGAAATTTTGTGGGGCCCCTCGGGAAAATGTTCTAAGAATGGTGAACGGTTCGGATCACTCGTGTGGGACCTAAAAGTAGGTCCCCGAACACGGTCGATACGTTTTCTGTGCATCTTTGTTCTTTACCCATATGTTTACCGTTGATAAATTATAAGAAGATCTCGGTTCTTACTTAAAATACTTTCAATCGTGCATGGTTTCTTGCCGTGATGGAAACCTGTGTTTGAATTGTCATGAAATTCCTTTAACTTTTTTTAAAATAAAAGTTTGGAAAAGCTTCTACTCTGCTCATTCAAGTTATGATGTGTCAGCATTCAAGCCACTCAAGATCGTCTCATAATCGGTTCGGTTAAAACTCATTTCAAATCAATTCTACATATATATAACATAAATTGAACAATTTTTTTTTAAAACTCGTTAAGTTTCAACGGAACTCAAATTAAAAAATGCATAGTGAAATCCAAAGTGAATAATTATGCTCCGGCTTCAATTGAGCCACACGCTGGTAGACAATAGAATTGGTCTCTTAAAAGTAGTCAATCGAATGGCATACACGCTAAGTAAAAAAAAAAAAAACCGAACGCACCCATTTGACAAGATTATTGTTACACCACTATGTTAAATTACTGTATTAAAGACGGCCGACCAATGATTTTGACCAGCTGATTTTATTGACCTCCCTCTCTCCCCTTTGAGAAAATTTTGAGTTCAAATAGGGTACAGCTAACGTGGTGCCCAACCCACATCTTGGCCGTTCAAAAGTATTTTGGACGGCCCAGATTCCTCCTTCCCTCTCTCTCTCTCTCTCTCTTCTCTCTCTCTCTAAAATTTGAAAAGTCCAAAATACTATTGGATGGCCAAAATGCGCGCTAGGTACAGTCACGTGGTACCGAGACGGCACCCGAGTTAATTTTTCTCCTCTCCTTTGGTTCAAAGTATCTTAGACTTTTCTTCGAAAGATCGGTGTCACATTTTTGGTGGGGAAATAAATGCCGTTTACATCTTTACAACTGGAGGATTTGCTCAACTTGAAAGTAACATCATATCATAGTACTAGTATATAAAAGCAGGGACGGAGCCAGGGATTTCGCTACGCAGGGGCGAATTTTTTTTCTAAAATACTTTGCAGGGGCGAGACTATATAATTCATAGGAAATTTTTTTTTTTTCTATATAATACTAGAGGTTTTTTTCTCCCTTGCAGGGGCGAGTGCCCCTACTGGCCCCCCTCTGACTCCATCACTGTATAAAAGAATGGTAAACAAGTGGGTAAGAAAGTCATAGGGTTTGGAAATTTAATTAGTATTTGAAAACTAGAGAGTAAAATCAAAAAGTTGCAAACAAAGACTTTTTGGCCGGTTTGACAAAAATGTCTAGGGATTCGGGGGGCCTGTGGTGACCAAGTCACCACAGGCTGTGTAGTGACCATAAAACGGCGTAGTTTTGATACATTTTACTCTTTACAAAATTTACCCACAAAACGACGTCGTTTTGTGGATTAAAAAAAAAAAAAAAAAAAGAAATCCATCTTACATGATCTGCTTCCTCCCGCCTAGGGCAAAACAAAACAAACGAAGAAATGGTTTCCAAAGCTGGTGCGGAGACAGCAGATCAAGCTCCGGAAATGTATCATCCATCAGGCGATCGATTGCCATCACCATTAGCGTCGGATTCTCATCCATCCGGTGATCGATTGCCATCACAGTTAGCGTCGGATTCTGAAGCACCATTGTCGGATTCTCATCCACCATTAGCACCACCGGATTCTCATCCACCGTTAGCACCGTCGGATTCTCATCCACCGTCGTATTCTCAAGCACCAACGTCGGATTCTCATCCATTACCACCGGATTTTCCCCTCCCCATGGCTTCATCTCCACCCAAGTAAGAATGGCTTCTCTCTCTCCTTTTGCAAACAAAATACATGATCTAAGAACCCTGACATTGTTTATACATAGTTTTTGAACATTGTTGCTGTGTATATATTTGTTTAATGCACTAAACATTGTTTAATCTACAAGTTGTGAGTAATCCACTGTTTAATTGATTATGAATTGTTTATAAAAAGTAGACCAACATTGTTTATATGTATATATATATATATGTGGGTCCATATGGGTTTGTCCTCCAAAATGGTCTCCTGTTGGGTTTCTTTGAACCTAATACTAGTGGAAAACATGATTTATGTTTTTCTGGAAAACATAATGAACAACATAGTATATTATGTTAGAATGCATATTTGGATTGAATTTTTGATTTTATTTTTGTGTGTATATTATGTTAGAATGGATGATAAGCCTGAAGATTATCCTCTTCGTCTCGGAATGGAGTTTGACTCAGAGGATGCCGCATATAATTTTTACAATGAGCACGGAAGGGTTATGGGTTTTAGCATTAGGAAAGGTTATTTCAACAAAAGCCAGAAAGATGGTATTTTACTGAATCGGAAATTTGTTTGTAGTAAAGAAGGTGAAAAGGAGAAAGATAAACGGTCCCTAGTGGTAGAACATGCCCGACAAGATACAAGAACCAAGTGCAATGCATTCATGTATATAGCATTTAATCGAGACAAGTCGAAATGGATTGTTACAAAATTTGAAGAAGAGCACAATCATCATTTGCATATTCCTGAATGTGTTTATAAGATGCGATCTCAAAGAGCGATACATGAGGCACAAGCTTATAGTATCGAACTTGCAGTTGATAGTGGTTTGTCATTGAAGGCTTCACATGATCTCATTAGTTCTCAATCTGGGGGGAGGCGATCTGTAGGATTCACACGTGAGGACCACAAAACTTATTTGCGTGTAAGAAGACAAAGGAGTCTAGAATATGGTGAAGCAGGGGCATTGTTAGGATACTTTCAAACAAAGGCTGCTGAAAGTCCTTATTTTTACTATCGCACCCAATTAGATGTTGATCAACAGATTACAAATATTTTTTGGGCTGACTATGAAATGATTACTGATTATGGACTTTTCGGGGATTCTGTATCTTTTGACACAACATTCGGAACAAATAAAGCTTGTCGACCACTTGCTCTTTTTTCTGGCTTTAACCATTATAGAACGACAACAATTTTTGGTGCAGCTTTATTGTATGATGAAACAGCAGAATCTTTTGAATGGTTGTTTAATACCTTCTTGGATGCAATGGGTGGGAAAAGGCCGGTCTCCTTATTTACAGACCAAGATGCCGCAATAGCAAAGGCAATTTCGATTGTCTTACCCGATGTTACTCATGGGTTGTGCACTTTTCACCTCATGCAAAATGCTTTGAAGCACTTAGGCCACTTGTGGAAGGGTAATTCCAAATTTCCCAAAGAGTTCAAATATTGCATTTATGGAAATATGGATGAAGATGCTTTATTTAAATGTTGGGATAATTTGATCAAGACATATGACTTGCATGAGAATGCCTGGATGAAGAAAACTTGGGAACTTCGAGAAAAGTGGGCGCATACATACTTGAAATGGTCATTCACTGCAGGAATGCGAAGCACTCAACTTAGCGAGAGCTTGAATAGAAAAGTGAAGAGATTTGTGAAATTTGATCATGATATTGTTCAATTTTTTACACATTTCGATAGAATGGTCATCGAGAATCGGGATGAAGAATCAGATTCTATTTATGATTCTAAAGAAAAGTTGCCAAAACAAAGGTTGAAAATGTCCCCTATTTTGATTCAAGTTGCAAAGTTGTATACTCCTACTTTATTTGATTTGTTTCACGATGAGGTTGACACCTCACTTGCATGTAAAGTGAAACAACACCGGGAGTTAGAAGGAGAATTCGAATATGTGATACGCTTGCATAAAAGGAATACTGAGTTTAGGGTATCGGGGAATGTGAAGAACGATGAGTTTGGAAACAATGTTTGTGTGAATGTTTGTTGTGCTTGTCGAAAATTTGAGAATTTCGGAATTCTATGTGGTCATGCACTTAAAGGACTTGATAGAATGGGGGTTATGGAAATTCCTAAAAGTTATATTTTAGGTCGGTGGAGATTGGATGCAAAGGATTGCGCATCTAGGGGGAGCAACATTTGCGTGGAGGAAAATGATCCGAAATTGGTAAAAGCTGCACGTTACAGGAATTTGTGTCCAAAAATGGTAAGATTAGGAGCTCGGGCGTGTCAATTGAAAGTTGCATATGAATTTGTGGAGACCGCAGTGGACTATATTTGCGCCAAAGTAGACAAAATGTTCATTGAGGAGGGAGACACAATTGAAGATGTAGTCAAAGAGGTAGACACTATTGCTTCCAACTTGCTACAAGCGAAAGGTTTGAAAAAAAAAAACCCCTTACGCAAAAGTAGAGTTAGGATGAAACCTTGGCATGAGAATAATGGAAAGAGAAGAAGAGTTGCGGCACAACCTACTCGCCTTAGTCAGGTATTGAAATTGCATTGAAATTACGTAATTGCTTGATTCAAATTCTTATGTTTTCACTATAACTATGTAAAAATATCTTCTTCTTTTTTTTTGTGTGGTTAGGATATTCCAACTCCGTACATACCGGAAATGTTCAATTGTGGGTCTACTTCTCAATCAACACCTTTGTCATCCGACGTATGTAATGTAGTTGAATTTATAGAACATTTTGTCCATATATTTATATGAATATACATTATTTACTGCCTGTCTTATTTTTACCTTCTTATTTATTTTTTTTCAGGTGACCGAAACCGAGTTCTTGTCAGATGAGGTCTTTTTTAATTTGTTGGCGGATCCTCGATATTCGCAACAAAGTTGAAGTATTATGAGCGGCATCCTAATTTCAGAGCTTTTAATTTGAGAGATTTTTGACAATCATTACGGAATTGTGCACGATTTGTAGATGATTATATTTTGACAATCATTATGAACAGCACCATTGCAGATTTAATATGTTTAATTTTAGAATTGGGATTATGTTTTGACAATCAGTATGAACAGCCTCATTATGCCCAGGATATGAACCATTGACAAATTTTTTGATGCCTATGGAATGAGTCATGGAGAAATTTTTGTTGGTTTGCTGTATTTTTTGATACCCAGGCACTAGCATACTATAATTAGGATGAATTTTTTGTGCCCAAACCCACGATGCTTTTGTTGTTGATGGAATGGTGCTTGATGCCCAGAAGGCTATACCAATCTGTTGGTTTGCTGTATTTTGTGGAAGACATAACAAAACGACGTAGTTTAATGGCCAAATAGGGATGCAGCTCATTTAGCAAAACGACGTAGTTTAATAGGAGTTTCATTTGTCAAAACGACGTCGTTTTGTGGGTAAATTTTGTAAAGAGTAAAATGTATCAAAACTACGCCGTTTTATGGTCACTACACAGCCTGTGGTGACTTGGTCACCACAGGCCCCCCGAATCCGGGTTTCTTGGCTTGAGGATTAGTTCAACTAAAGTAGAAATAACGAAACAAGAGTGACTAGAGGAAAAAGAAAAATGTTACTCTCCGTCACCGTCTCAAAATGATAGTCCCTATGAAAATGCGTGTAATTTTTGGATTAGAAATAAGGGTTTTGCTAACTTTCACGCAATAGCTGCAGAATAATAGGTACATAAAGACCAATGAGTTAGGATTTTAATATATATTTCACGAATAACAATATACTTTCACGGATGCTAATATGCTTTTCTTGAATATCGGTACACCTTTATACATTATCCTTCACATATTGGGTGAAGGAGGTTACCATTTTTCCATTTTCCTATAAATAAAATACTTAAGTACATGATTTTCCGATAAATAAAATACTTTTGTACATGATTTCCCGAATTTTTTCGTACCAAATTGAAGATCTCGATTGGTTTTTAAAATTTTTTTTTGTTATCTAAAAATTGCACTTTTTTTGTTACCTAAAAATTGCACTTTTTTTTAGAGGACTATCAAGCGGGACGGGAGGAGTATGTAAGTCTTTGAGAGAGAATGGCAAATATTTGTGGTTTGTTTGGAATTTGGATTTGCAAAAGAAAAAAGAAAAGGAAATGTGGGGTTTTTATGAAGGAAGATGGTGTTTTTTTTTTTTTTTTTAAACCTTTTCATTTAGGTTAAAGAAGTGAGCAAAACGGTACCCATTTAATTGTTTTCCTTTGGTTCGCTCACATATACAAATAAATATGTACAAGAAATGCAGATTTTTCTATTTCACCTATTTCATACCAAGATTACCAAAATAACACGGAGGATTGGAAACTAAGGTGGTGTTTGATTTGGGTTTTGTGGAAGATTTTTGGAGTAATGAGTGGAGAGAGATATATAGAAAAATGAGAGTAATAGTAATAATTACCGAGAAAATTTATTGGAGGCCGTGCACAGAGAAACTTTGAAAGTAGAAGATAAATTGTTGTTGGAAATAGAAATATCGAAAAGCGTGGTTGCCGCGAGGATGTTCATTGGTTTTTTAATGATTGTTATTTATCTTTTAATTATTAGTTATTTAGTTTTTTGGAAACCTAGGGTGGTGGTGTGGTAGTAGAGCGAATCAACAAAGTTTCCATCTTTCAAAAGTGAATTTTTCTTTTTGCCAAAAAATCAAACCAATTTCTACAGGAAAAAAAAAAGATTCTATTTTTATCATACCAAATATGTAAAAAATATTCCCTGCCGAGATATTCTCTTTTAACTTTTGTTTGCTGATAAAAAAAATTTAAAAATATATTTTTAGCCGAATGCTGGCATGTTAAAGCAAAAAGGTAAATCCATTGGGAGTTGGACTGAAGACAGTGGGCTTTAGAATGAAAAGATTAGGACTATTGGACTGGACTCTGGGACTTTGATAAGTCATTTAAATTGGGCCAATGAATAGCTGAACTCGCCGCTAAAAATTTATGTGGTTCCTACGTTTGGTGGCTTATTAACCTTTTTAGTCCCCAAAGTATTGATCGCGTCTCAATTTGGTCCCCAAAGTATCAATTGGGAAAATTTAGTCCCCAACGTTTAAAATTTGTACCAATTAGGTCCCCAACCCTAACTCCGTTATCCATGCCGTTAAAATGAGGGTTATATTCGTCATTTCGCTCACCCCTTCTATCAAACAAAATAGAGAAGGAAAAGAAAGAAAGAAAGAAAAGATGGGGCGTCAGCCATGGTTGCCGACCCCCCCCCACCCCGTCTCTTTTTCCCCCTCCCCTGCATCACCCCCAAAGGCTGCGGGATGAAGAAGTTGGAATCCTATGGTTCCGAAAGTTGTTCTCACGTTTGGTAAGGTCAAACCCAAAATCCTAAATTCACAATGGTTTGATACAACAATGGTTTTAAAACCCAAAATCCTAAATTCACAAGATCTACTGTAGTAATCATCCAAAATCGGGAAAAAAAAGAAAAAGAAAAAAGAAACCCAAAATGGAGGAAATCAAAGAGATGGGTTCGAGTGCTTTGTAAAAACATCATCAGGGTTCTTGATTTGGTTAATCTTTTGATTCTTTTTTGTTTTTTGGTTTAGAGGAAATCAAAGAGCGTTTCTGCGGAAGCATTTGTGGCGGCGGCTCCGGTGGTGGCGGGTTCATACGGAGAGGATGGAGACTGGAGAGAAAGGGACAGGTGGTGGAGAGGTCGTACGGGGTGGTGGTGGCGGTGGCTCCGGTGGTCGTAACGGCTGCACGGGAGGGGAGAGAGGGGTCTGTTGGAGGGTGGAATGGGTGGGGTGAGGGAGAGAGAGAATAAGTTTTTTGAAAAAAACATCTTTATTTTCAAATTGTTTTTTTCAAAAAATTAATTTTTCCAAACAGTTTGTTTTGCATTTGATTTTGTTAAGATTTATTTTTCAAAAACTTTTTTTTGAAAACAACCTTTTTCTCCAATAAAAATGTTTTCCAAAAAAGTTTTCGAAAAAGGGAGAGGCAGAGAGAGACAAAAAAAAGGGTAAAAAACCTAAAATGCCCCTCATTTTAACGGTAGGGGATAACGGAGTTAGGGTTGGGGACCTGATTGGGACAAATTTTAAACGTTGGGGACTAAATTTTTCCAATTGATACTTTAGGGACCAAATTGAGACGCGATCAATACTTTGGGGACTAAAAAGGTTAATAAGCCTACGTTTGGTGGATTCCATTTCATATGAAGGTTTTGATACCGGGACTTTAGAGTGAAAAGATTTGAATTTTTGGACTGGACTCTGGGACTTTGATAAGTCATTTCAATTGGGCCAATGAATAGCTGAACTCGCCGCTAAAAATTTATGTGGTTCCTACGTTTGGTGGATTCCATTTCATATGGAAGTTTTGATACCGGGACTTTAGAATGAAAAGATTATAATTTTTGGACTGGACTCTAGGACTTTGATAAGTCGTTTCAATTGGGCCAATGAATAGTTGAACTCGCCGCTAAAAATTTATGTGGTTTCTACGTTTGGTGGATTCTATTTCATATGGAGGTTTTGATACCGGGAAATGAAGATCCTGTAATGCGGTGCCGCAGTATGGAATTGTAGACATTGAACGCACCTATTGTATGTGTCCTTATTAGGCAACCACGATGATGGAAGACATCAGACATTAATTCTCAAAGCTCATAGAGAATATCAACAATGCTGAAAATCGTATTATTGGATAGTAGTCAAGATATATGCGATACATTTACGTTAGAGAAAAATAAATTTAATCTGGTTAGTCTACTTTTTTTTTGAAATAAATATCTAATGAATATAATTTTTAATGTAATCAAGATTATTGAAGAGCTCTAATGATTACGACACCAAAATGAACTTGAAAATACCCCCACAAGTCCGACAAGACTACCCAGTTCAGTAATTTTAGCTACAATAAAGATCCTAACCCAATCATCAAGATGAGACCGTGGTTCGGCTTGGGTGCACATTTATCGACTGGACTTTTCATACATTAAAAGAATCCAAGCTCATCCAATATTAAATGAGTTTTATCCAATATTCTCAAGTCCAATCTACTAATTATAATTTTTTGTTTTGTAAGCATGTTCAATTAGTTATATATATATATATATTCATATAAAAGAGTTTTTGAAATCCAAATTACCCTCATTTAGTGCAACTTTTTCTTTCCAGAAAAAATCTAGAAATATAAATAAATATGGCTCTTAATCCATTTGGTAGTACTTTTTTGTTTTAAAAGAGAGGCCTGGATTCCAGTCTATGAAAAGATGTCAAACCCTATTGGTTGTTAATCCACGTATTTGGTATTTCCTCATTTAATCTCTCCTGATGTAGAATGGAAGAGTTTAGTATATGAAAAGTTTTTTATAAATTCACCCAGAAAATGCATCAAATCTACCCGAGACACTGTTTATGGGAAACTTTTCATGTACTGTATCAGACCTCGACCTAGAATTGTAGATAATGTTGGCCGAAAGAAAGTGAAAAAAATAATAATAAAATCCATCGGCCTAAATTACTAATCCCAATTTTTTTTTTTTTTATTGAAGCGAACCGAATTAGAGGGTTGGTTGAGCTTGCGGGCCGGTTTGCAAAAGTTGGACTCGCGAACCCAATGCACACGATCGGGTCCATCTCTTAAGAACAAGGTTTTTGCAGCCACGTGAACCCTGTAGGCTTTGGCAAGCAGAGCAGCTGCTGAGAGAGAGAGAGAGAGAGAGAGAAGAGAGAGAGAGAGAGAGAGAGAGAGAGAGAATGGGGAGCGAAGAAGATAGCGCGGTGAAAGAACCGCTCGATCTCATCAGACTCAGTCTCGATGAGAGAATCTACGTCAAGCTTCGTTCTGATCGTGAACTCCGTGGAAAGCTCCACGTATGTACTCTCTCTCTCTCACACACACACACACACACACACACAACTTGGTTTTGCAGTTCTAGAGTGAATTGTTTTTGTCTGGGTTTTTTACTTGCAGACCTAGATGGATTGGGGTTAGGTTAAACCCTTTTTTTATTAATCATCTGGGGTTTAAATTGACTGTAGTACGGATCGGGGTTAGGTTAAACTTTTTTTTTATTAATCATCTGGGGTTTAAATTGACTGTAGTACTGAGTTCCCCCAAGTGAAAAAAAAAAAGAAAAAGAAAAAAAAAGCCTAAATCTTTAATTGAATCAAAACCAAATTTTATGTAAAAAAAAAAAAAGCCTTAACCTTTAATTGAATCAGAACCAAATTTTATGTAAAACCCTAATCTCACTCCCTTCCTTGACGCAAATTTTAACTCAAATTTTGGCTATATCATTTTCTCCCTTAGCCAATTCAGTTAGAACCAAGGACGGAGTGGGGGCTGTGTTTCGCTCATGGCATTGTTTGTTAGTATATCATTTTCTTCGTTAGCTGAGTGTGAATCTAGGTACAAGCTTAAACTTTTTTCGAAGACCCATCCAGTCAAGGTTCTAAAACTCGCTAGGCGCTGCTAGGCGCTCCCAGGGCGGCCGGGTACCTTCTAGTTTTTAGATTTGAAGATTTTTTATTTTTTTTGAAAGTGAAGAGACACAATGTTTTTTTGGTTTTCTTCCCCCTGGAATACCCAATTTTATAAACGGATTTTTTGTTGCTTTAGTTTTTACTTACGCTGTGCGCAGTTTCGATATCTTTTTCTTCCCTGTTTCGTTTTATAAATCATTAAGTTGCCAGACATAACCTTTACGGTCGCAAAGCATGTTAACTCCATAAATTATTATGGTCCCGTAGACATAGAGACACAAGAAAATGGATTAATTTCAAGCCAAGCTCAAGAGAAGCCGCTGAATTACTGACATAAAACGACTGTCAAAAACATTTCTTGTAGCAAACTCACAATCTATTAGACCCATCCTGTTCCCATGGTCTGCAATTTTTCTCTCTATATTTGATTAATTCAAGTCCGTCCCCAAGTACTTTTCTCTTCACAATGAACAGCTACACCATTGATGGAGCTTTTACCCTATTTTGTAATTGTTGCTTACATTTGAATGTGTTCAGTGGAGTATTTCATACCAAATAAATCTTCCGCACAAATTTTAATCAACTCTGAGTAAGGGCTGGAGATGCTCTTTCTTACTAAGTTTACCAAAGAGTTGGTACTTTGTATTTCTTTGATTTAGCTAGAAAGACTTGCTCAAGTTTATGTCCTATGGCCAGGGCCGGCCCCGATGTTTAGGTTGCCGAAGCCCAACCAAAGGCTTGGTTGCCCACTTACGATGTCATACAAAATAAAAAGATATAAAAGTAAAAAAAAATCATGGTTACATTGTGCATTTAGCTTGAATTATATCAAAATGTAACCACAATTATAGTGTTTTATGATTCCGATTAAAAGAAACCAACTTCTTCGTGCATTTTTTGAATCTGGATCAGATTTGGATCCATTCTGGTCCATTGACTGGCCTAGAACGAAGGTAAATTTTTTATCAATTTCAACTTAGAAACTTAAAAAGATATGATTGTAAAAAACAATAAAAAATGTTTGCTTCATAGTTGAACATGTGAGAAAAATAATAAACCCAGTCAAAAATTATTTTTTCCCTTTGAAATCCCACCATGGTGATAATTTTTTTAATCAAAATTTAATGGTACACTTGTTAAACTAATAAAAATGGAGAAATAAAGGGGAAAAAAAAAGCAAAGTCAAAACATTAAGAAAGAGTGCCTGGGGAGTCTCGAACTTGAGTTCTCGCATGAGGGGGCATCATCCAGTTGCCACCTTACCAAGAGCAAGCTTTGTGCTTTATGTGGAAACTATTTTAAATTTATATCTAAGTTTCAGGATTTTTTTTTTTTTGGTTGCCCCAGCCCAGGGGGTTGACCAAGCCCGTGGGCTTGCGGGACTTACCCCTGGGCCGGCCCTGCCTATGGCACCTCCATATTTTGTTTAAGGAATTATAAGGCCACCCATCTTCTGCAGCATGAAGTTTTGGACTACTAAGAAATAATATACGAGTAAGATGAGTGTAGCTAAAATAAGAATGTTGAGATGGATTTGTAGTAAGATTTGCGGGATAAATATAGAAACGAAGAACTTGGCGGAATGTAGAGTAGCACCAATAGAAGATTAGTTGAGAGAAAATAGATTAAAGTGGTTTGAATATGTCTATCGTAAATCGGTAGAAGCAGTAGTTAAGACGGGTGATATGGTTATTGCAGAAGGTAGTTATTGGATGGGTAGATCAAAATTGACCTTAGAGGCGGCAATTGGAAAGGGTTTTAGGTTTTTTTTTTTATCTCACGGGAGACGATGTTCTTGACAAATCTCAAGGGAGAAAACAGAGTTATGTAGCCGACCCCATTTGATTGAGAATTAAAAGCTCGGTTAGCTCCACGTAGACATTAAAATCTCACTTGTCCATTTCCATCATCTACTTCCAACAGTCTCGAACTGAAGTTCGCTTAATTGGAGTTGCCGGATTTTTTGACATGATATATACTCCCTCTGTCCCTTTTTAAGTGATACCTTTGGGAAACATGTATTTTTGTGGACGTTAAAAAAATGTACTTCAGTAGAACGTTTTTAATTTTTTTGCACCAAATTAAAGTACTCAATGAGCAATTAAATTTGGTATAAAAAAATTAAAAAATTATGTAAAGAAATATGATTTTTAGGGGTTTGAAATTGCACGTATTCCGAGAGGGATCACTTAAAATGGGACGGAGGGAGTATGATTCATGGACTAACATTGTTGGTTGCAAAACAGATCGTTTGTAGTTTGTTTTAACCATGTTAAACTTTTCAATACAGTGGGCAAAGTCAAACTGCTATAACTGTAAAGTACACATGATAGTTATCTTTAACCACGTTTTGCTTAAACATGTGAAAGATAATACAAGGTGGCCCGACCATTTTACTGCCTAACAAAAGGTCATAAAATGAAGCAGCTTGATTTTATCAAGAGTTGAACTGTTCAAGCATGAAGTAGATACATGATTTTAGGCATTGTCAGCATCTAAAGTTAGATTGCACCTGTCGCCTTAAAAAACCAAGCTTATAGTTTGCAATCTTGGCTCTAGTTGCAATGGAGTGAGACTTCCGGAAAAATAATATAATCCGGCGTAGACAAATAATTCAAGTTTCAACATGTACAACATGGGGTTCACACCATTTATAGAAGTATCTACCATTCCAAAAGTCCTTATAAAAGAATCTGCTGAATGTTAAATAGTCGAGAGTTTTTTTTAGAGAAGTATTACATAGTCAAAAACAAGAAAACAAAAAAAGGGAAGGGGAGATTTTGGACTAAGCTTTTGGCATGGGTGTTAAGAAGAGATATTTCTAGTTAATTAAAGCCTAAAATACATGTATAATATGTGTTTACTTTACCTTTATAAAAGTGTTATTTCATATGCGAAGCTGCCCCTCAGTGTGTCAATGTGTTACCAAATTTGTTGCTTTTCCCTCTGATTTAGCATGTTTTACGAAGGTCAAGTATTGGATTATTGGGTATCTTACTTAGAAAGTTTATAGATGAACTGTAGGACATTACAATTTACAAACAACATTCAATTTAAACTGTTGTACAACATTATTTGAGGTACAATGACTCAGTTGTATCAATCTAGATTACAAAGGTCCATTTATTTGGTGTGGTGGCACAATCTCCG
Source organism: Vaccinium myrtillus (assembly GCA_016920895.1). Classification (NCBI taxonomy): domain Eukaryota; kingdom Viridiplantae; phylum Streptophyta; class Magnoliopsida; order Ericales; family Ericaceae; genus Vaccinium; species Vaccinium myrtillus. The sequence continues at coordinate 30,246,358 of CM029273.1, read as the reverse complement.
GGTTCCACCCTTCCTTAGCTTTCTCACCTGCCTGAGCTCCCTTGCCTAGGCTTGATTTTCCCTCCTGCGCACGAAACAACCGCGTTAGTGCCATAGTGAGAGAAAGAAGAAGGAAGGAAAGTACAAGCAGAAGCTTAGGGTTTGTGAGTTGTGAGAGACGTACCCTTTAGGGTTGTATCGTGTACCTTTTATAGTGAGTGCTTGACTTGTCCTCAAAGTACCGTTGTGCCTAGCATGTGCGGTAACTGTTTTGCTGACGTCACACCTAGCAGTGGGAATCAAGGCGGTTACTGACCAACACATGCTACGAGTTGTCCTTTGACACGTGTCATAACCGTTCGGTTGACGTCACACATGATGTTATGGATAAGAATGGGTACGGTTATGCTTAGACACCTTCTGTCAATCTGATGTGGCATACCGGCCGAGACCAATTCCGGCTGTTTTTTAACCCAACGGTTCGGCAGAATGGTATTGTTCGTCGCCGGCTCTAATCACATAAGATGAATCGCTACACAACCTTAGCCAAAGAGTAACTCATTGGCTGAAGCGTACGTTGTTTTGACCGAACTGCTATGTCGATGGGAGTAATGAGTTATCTGGTACTGACAGTTGTCTTGACCAGATCCTTCGGCAAGCCAAGCCAACAGACTGGCCGGTCCTCCATTGAATATTAAACAGGTTTCATCTACTGGTCCTTATTACTCAAGAGCTCGGCCAGATTGTTTGGCATACCCCGATATGTGATGGTTGAATTCACGACCACTTGGTTGGCCCTTCTGGACCCGTGATCGTTCGGCCCACTATATTTGGCTAGCTAAAACTCTTTATATATTGACGTTTGTTGGGTGAGCATAGCATAGATTGCTTTAGTTCACACATTGTGGTGAAGTAGTGGCTCTTGGATAATTGTACGACGTATGAAGTGTTAGGGAATTGAAATATTTTGCCAAATCCTCTTTAGTGCTTTATAATGGACAATTAGTTGCTGGCTTGTGCAAAAAAGAGTGAATTTTTTTCCAAAGGCATATGCAGTAGCGGAAATTGGCTTTTCAATCCCGGGAATATGTATATCAATTTTCCATACTTAGTCAAACAGCCCCCGTCCTTTTTATAGTTGCATAACTGTTGCGACCTCTAGTACCTTCTATAATAGTGAAGGGTATTCTTTTGCCATTGTGGTGAAAACGTTTTCTTGTTTTGGAGAAACCCAACTACACATGCAATAAGAAAAATGCTCTACTCTTTTAAGACTCAAAAGTCCTTTCATCTTATCTAAGTGACATAACTATAGGCAATTCACTTTTTCATATCTTTAGTATTTTTGTTTTCTGTGGCTGCACCTTTATGTTGGCTCCATGTGTTTTTCCCTTTTGTAATGGTTATATCTTTTTGCAGGCGTACGACCAGCATTTAAATATGATACTAGGAGATGTTGAAGAAGTTGTAACCACGGTAGAGATTGATGATGAGACCTATGAGGAGATAGTTCGGGTAAGTTCTAATTTCATCTTGTTATTGCTCACTTGTTCTATTAATGGTCTACTTACTCCATCTTGTGTATTTCCTACTTCCCAAAATGTATTATAATCTTTGTGGTGGGTATGTTTTCCTTGTTAGCTACTGGTAGATCAAATTGAACTATTGAATTCCAAGGTAGTGTGAAGAATTGAATTTTGCGTCAATCTAGCTTGTATTGAAATGTTCAACTGCTAGTGAGACTGCAACTCGATGGTGTGTCAGATTGTATTGAGAATTTGAGATTGTGTTGGTGGAGGCTCTATATCTGTATGTCTATTTTTGTTTGACTTTTTGCTGTCTTCTTCTGATTGGAAGTGTTTAATTTTTGGCAAGTTACAGTTTTGAAATAGGTTGGTATCTGACTAGGACTTTGCATTGGTCAAAGCCTGGAACGGTAGCCCTTTTATGATGATATAGATTGTGGTTTGAATTATGACAATGCTTTTACACTTCGGGTCGAGTATGGTGTTGTTCATCTATTCCTGCATGACTGCTTTGTAGACCACCTATCTCCTGTCTCGGAATTTCGTAGCGATGGTTTTCTCCAAATAGACACTTTTTTTTTTTTTTTTGCTTGAAGGTATTTGTGGTGTTGGAAAGTGAGTAAAAGCAGTTGAATAGCTGAGAGTTTTGCATGAGATTCTAAATAGTAAATACTATTTTATTGTGTTAGATTATTAGTTACTTGATGAGGTACATGGGGCTCCTTCAATAGGGGTCTCTCATACTAGATTAATCAGAAATAACAAGTCTTGATTGTCAAAGATTCTATTTGGCTGAGAAGTTCAAGTTAGCACTGGCTATTCAGCCTGTTATGTGTTCAACTTGAATTACACCCCTCCATGGACAATGATTATACCGAATTTTGTTAATAATTGTGCAGCCTCATACCTATTAACTTCTAGTTCTCCCACTGCAGCTGTTCCTGCCTACATGTATTTATATATACGTGATATATAGGCATGTGTCCCTGCCTATATGTTATTATGGTTAGTATTCGTGTTATTGATTGATTGTAAGGTCACTGTTTGAAGAAGAAGAAGAACAGTGATGTGTTTTGTGGATTGGGATTTGACCAAGTGGGTGAGCAGAATGAGTTTGACGTTGTTTGTTAGACGTCCACGATATATTCCTTTTTGGGTACTCCTGTGAGCTACCATGTTAGGGTGTGGAGGTACTTATCCAAAAAAAAAAAAGATGTTAAGGTGTGGAGGTTAGGACAAAGGCGTGCAGGGTTGGGTGGCAATTTGACACCAACAAATCACCATCTCCAACCTTGATGTCAAATTTCAAATACTTAAAGCACAAGACGCCTACTTTTTAAATTTCAAAAAGGCCAAAAATAGATTTGGCATGAGTCGTCAAATTTGAAGCAAATGGTGTGGGTCAATTCCGCACTCCATTTGGCATCAGGTTGGATTAGAGGACGCCAGAAGTAACTGTTTCTAGGCCACATGGGATTTGAAGCCATGGGTTGGAGTTGCTTTTGTTTAATACCAATTCGGAATAAAAATGAAGATCAAGAAGAGTATATTAGGGTCTGGTCTTCTTTTTTACCATGGGTTGGAGATGCTATTGTTTAATAATGATTCAAAATAAAAATGAAGATCACGAAGGATATCTTAGGGTCATATGGTCTTCTTTTTTAAAGTACTGTGTATCTATTATGGATAACACATCAAGCAAATGCCACCCCTATACAAAAGAAAAGGCCAAGAAACAAAAAGGACACACGCCCTCAAGAGTAAAAAAGCTGTATAAAGTCCAAGAACTTGTATTGATTATGGTCCTTTAACTTTCCTCTTTGGTTGATCTTCGCGGCTGTACTGAAACAAAAAGGACAAGAAACAAAAAGGACACACGCCCTCAAGAGTAAACAAGCTGTATAAAGTCCAAGAACTTGTATTGATTATGGTCCCTTAACTTTCCTCTTTGGTTGATCTTCACGGCAGTACCGATAGGCGATAACCATATCTTCTGAGATGCGCAACCACGTCTTTTATAGAGCTTCATCTTCCTCGTTACTCCTATTTGAATTCTCCTACAAGTTCGTCTTGACTCTTGTTCTCTTCTGGACAGTTGAGAAGGAGGGATTTGTGACGTGTCTGATACAAACTGGTTGTATGGAGCAAAAGGATATGGTGAATTGTGTTCACATAAAGAATATTGTGAGGACTCAAATTGTTGGGAATTGAACTAGGTATTGGGAGGCGATAAAAAAATAATAATAATAAATTACACACTAGTTATCAGGTTAGGTATCAGGTTAGGTGGGTACCGTGGGGTGCACTTATTGAAAGAAATAGTTGAGTGGTAGCTTTTTGGAGCTGAACTTCACTAAGTTATTTATAGCAACAGACTAGTATAAATGCCGCAAATACTGTTATTGTGAAAGTGTATGTTCCCAAATAAGGTGGGACCATATACTGATGTCAGGCCCAGTTGTGTTTTGTTAGCTATCAGAGGTTGGGGAGGGACTTAGGTTTTAGTGTTTTCGTTTACGTTAGCGATTAGCTCCCTTTTGTGGTAGCATTCTTTGCATGTATGAATGTTTGCATTCTCACATGAAAAGCGGGTTGCACTTGAGGGAGGTGTTGGATTGCTTGACATGTGCTGGGAAAAATTTCCTAATTTTCTCTTTGAGAACAACGTACGAGCTAATCACTTAGACTACTAGACATATATGAAACACTTCAGAACTTTCAAAAATATGTATTCACACATTTTACCCATTCTTTTTAGAATTCTTAATCTTTGGAATTATAAATCTTCAATCTTGCTGCTGCTTTTTTTTCTTTCCAAAACTAGGTGAGGCATTTTTTCCGCACTTCTCTAGTACCTGGAACTTCAAATTGTTTTTCTGCCTATTAAGAACGATTTGCTACTAGTAGATATGTAGCTATAGTAACCAAGCAGCAATTATTTCCCGTATAAGGTATTTGTATTTCATATCTGTGTTACTCGTATGTGTCTGCTTCTTAGAAGCTTGTTAACTGATGCGCAGAAAGAAAATTTATTGTGCAATGCACCTGTAGTTGGACACTGTTGTGAAAGAATCTGAGCTGAATTCCTGTCCTTAGATTTCTTCCTCTGGTTAGTTTTTGTTTATTTTCCAGTAAATTCTGATGCCCTTATCGTGTTTATGTTTCAGGCAAACAAGCGGACAATCCCTTTTCTTTTCGTACGGGGAGATGGGGTGATACTGGTCTCTCCACCTCTGCGGACAGCTTAACGTAGACAATCAGTGCACATTTGGCTGGATGGTATCATGTTTGCATCAAATGTTAGGCTCTTGCTATTATTAGTTGGTTTACAATGATTTCCTTTGACTTAAGATTATGTATTAATAGACTGTAAAGCAACTCGAATACTGAATTGCAGCTTAGTGTGTTTCTGTAAGGGTGAAAGCCTTTATAATTGTTGCAGGCTCTTTTAGCATTTTCTCTTCTGAAAGTATCCTTTCTTTTTTTCAATGGTAGTGCTGTAGTGGTGTGAACCGAGTCTGGAAGTGAAGTTGGGTAATTAGATGCCAGAGGCGTTCCGCAACATTCAACTTAAGGTTCGCAAAGACACTTTAAGCCAGGTTCCTTCACAATAAAATCACACTCTTAAGTCAGTTTGTTCCAGGAAAAAACTTGGGTGGTAAGTATAATTTTGAGTGTAAATCAAATTGCCCTTGAGAGTTATTAGGGCTTCATCAGCTCTAACTGGCCATTTTTACATTGCCTGAAGGAATTTTTTTTTATTTTTTATAATTTATCACGAGTCAGTAACAGGGTAAAGCCATTTCAGCTTAAGTCAGGTGTTGTGTAACACCACCAAATGGAAGTTAGTTTTGTAATCTAGATTGAAGCCATTTCAACTTAATTTGTTCATCGTGAATTGAGTCTGGAAGTGAAGTTTGGGAATGTTGATGTGATTAAGCAATTGGAAGTTAGTTTTTGCAATCTCTATCGAGGCAAGTAATCGATAAATTTTGTGAAGGAGAAAGAAGCATTTTCACTGTCCAGGCTGCTTAATTCGCCTATATTCAAGTTTTGAGGAAAGAAGCCAAACTACTGGGTTTTTCAGGGAGGGGTTCAATTAGACTGCCTAAAGTTGGTCAATTTGAGCAAAAGATGCATATTTTAAAAACAAAACCATTTTCAAAATCTGTCAATTGGTAATTAGGATATGCTTCGGTATACTTTCCAAAATCCCTTCCAAAAAAAAATTACTTAGCAGAATGTATTTGACGATCATCTAATCAACAAATACAATTATACAACAAAGCTGTCAATAGCAGTATAGTAACTAAAATGCTCAATGAAAAAAATTACTCCCAACACTTTTTCAAAGTATGAAAAAAGAACAAGTCCAGCTACAGGATCTGGAATCTCGATTCAGCCGAGACCGACATCGGCATGCCTCATCTCCCTCTCTTTACAGGCATACAGTCTTGTTGAAGTTCAAGTCATATCAGTTCCTTTGAGGGTTTGGACTAACCAAATTCAAGTCATATTAGAGCAAGTCCAGCCCTAACCCATTTTTTCCCTCAAATTTGATGCAAAAATTTCTTTCAAAACTTCATTTGATATGGCTCACTCCAGCTCTAGACTCAGATTTTGAACTTCTTCCACCACTGCCGCCGCAACTCTCTTGAAAAATCAGATCGAGATCTGGAAAATCACGCTGCTGCCATCCTGGTGACGACGACCACCACCACCGTGGTGATGAGATCTGGAAAATCACGACGACAACCACCACTCCTCCAGGTCTGAAAAATCACGACGACGGCCACCACCTCTTCTCCAGATTGATCTTTGTTCTTCTTACCTTCGCCGGTGACAACGACGACGATAGTGGTGGAAGGTGGTCCGACGATCGTCGCCACCACAAAGTTACCGTTGGGAATTTGGTTCAAGGGCTTTCTTCTCCCCAAATTTGAGGAAAATTTTGGGTAAAGTTTGATTTGGTATAGGTTTGGTTCAAGGACTGGAGGTTGAAATTGGGGGTTTTTTACTCAAATTTAAATTTGGTTCAAGGTTTGGTGAAGGGCTGGAGGTGCTCTTAGAGGGCTTGGACTACCCAACTTCACCAATCTGGTCTGATTTTATGAACAAATTAAAATAAATACTCCTAAAAAAAAGGAAATCTGTGAAGGCAATCGCAAAATTACCCTCGGGTTTAGATGGGTCAAAAGAAAGGGAAGAAGAAAGAAACAATAACTAACAACGCCGACGATGGGAAAACCCCAATATTCGCACAGAAGATATTTATGTGTTAAGTACATGGAAAATAAGACCATTTTGGCTTTCAGAAACATTAAAGCAACTTCTAAGGCCAACAACAATCCATAACCTATCCTGAACTTCCACAAAATAAACAATGCAACCTGCTGAGATTGATTAAAAAAGTACACACGTATAAACAACTTTAAAACCAAGATCCCTTTAATGAAAGCATGACTCCTTTACTAAGCAGAAAGAATGATGAACACAACTATTATCCCCCAAAAATCTAAACAAGTTCATCAATCACAAAAACAGACATTTATATAAGCATTGTGACGGGTTTCTCTATGCGTTTGTCCTATTAATGCTCTATTTTTTGGTTGGGTACGTTTTATGTCGTTCTCCTAAAGAAAATGGCAACGATCCTAATGTATGCAGATTTTACTCAACCATGACCTGATACTCCATTCCCATTTCGTTCCCTTTATTGTGCCAATCCAGACGAGTTCAGGATCACCAATTCTGCGCTGCATATACTGGTATGAGTACCGGCTAGGGATGTCATCTAAGAGTCAAACACTTCAAGCCTCTAATTGATGGATATGGACATCCAATAAAAAAAAAAAGAGCTCATATCCTATGAATTTTAATGTAATTTGCAAGATTATAGTGCGGTACATACAAGAAAATGCCGAATAAAGACACTGCAGTCATTGTCTCATTTTGTAGGTAGCGCAAGTGTGAAACAGAATATGGTGACGATTATAACTAAGAACTCTATGCCCTGTTTACATGGATTTCTTAAGCCCCATGTTAGTCTAGATTCTTCATAACTTATTGTTTCTTATTGATAAATTTTACTCCTATTTAGAACGTAACCTAAGGTTGATATATCTCCATATATTATAGGTACATACATATTGTGAACAACACCGCAAACGTGTCTGCGTCCTATATGTTAGTGAAACCACGAATCCACATGTCTGTGTCTTGTCGTATCCGTATCCGTGTCCTGTGTCCGTATCGGTGCTTTTTCGACACCGAATATAGAAATGGATTTCACACAGGTGGAAAAACCAGTACAAAAATAAGAGTGCGATATCCAACCTTGCTCAACCAAACATTCATACTAATCTTTGCCACATAAAAGATAAGCACCTTGATCAACCCAACATTCGCAATAATCTTTGCAACATAAAACACAAGCACCGCAGGTGACCAAGTGACAGGTCCAATAAGAATTCAGTACCCTGATAATGATCTTGAAGAGGTAGGAAATAATGACCAAGGAATTCCAAGGCACATGCACAATTTTTTTAACATTTCACTTAATGATATATTGGTATTAAATAACAAGACAACCAAAATCATTCCTATTTGTTGCCACATAAATATATCATCAACTAACAACTAAATTTATGTATTATCAACAAACAACTAAGTGGGTGCAAGCTGTATATAATGATGCCAAAAATCATTGAGTTAAAAAGAAATTCAAATTGTAACTCTTGATCCCTTGCGTACCTTTAAACACAACGAAGTCCATATTGTTGTACAATATACATACCGAAAAATCAGATGGGGAACCTCAACCATTCAAACTACAACATATCATGTGTTTCCGTCAGAATTTCCTGGATGCAGCCCATTCATCCAGCCTGAATTCGACAACATAGCCAATCTACTTATCTTGAGTTACAAGGATAATGCCCTCTGATTTCCGTTGGCACATTCCCTGCCCAGATGTCGCCTTCTTAATCAAATACATGTGGGAGACACTCTTCCATACCGTATTAAAGCGCCTCAGATTATAGTCACTGAGGAAAACAAGAATCAAATACTTGTAAAGCAAGAAATGGAGTATCAAAGTAAGTTCAGAACACAAAGTACTAGATTTAAGAGAAGATTGTAAGAGACGGTAGACAAAAGAAAAAAGGAAAGGAGGCAGCATTTGAACATCGTGGACTAGTTTATATGAGAAATAAGATCAAGTAACTGGAAGGTTACCTCACCTGGCAAAGACATAGAGAACCACATCCTCAATATACAGTTTGATATGACGATTCTCAACTGCAATCACACACAACCCTCCAGTTTTAGCAGAGAAACCTCCACAGCCCAACACCAGAGGTCCAACGCAGTGATGGCCAGAAATTGGATGGCTTACGTAAAATTGTCAGAGGTGAGACCGTGAGAATATCTTAGTTCAACACCATGTTTACACCAATAGAATAAAAATTTGAAATCAGCTGACACAAAAGAGGATCCCACTGCGATACTTTTTTCTCCATCCAGGTTCTAAGCTGTAACCCAGATCCAGATACACTATTGAGGACCAAAATGTTTAAAACTTACAGACTCACAGTAAGAGAAGTACAGTATGTAATTTTCCTTATAATTGTTTGGCTAAAACGGGAGACCAGGAAACCAGCATACACAAGTACCTCCTTTCCCTAAAAAACATGAGGAAGAGCTTGCAGATAGACAAAAGGTTTGTCCAACTAAGAGAAATACAGCCTTAGCAACATGTTTGATCCAAAAATCAATCCAAACACAGGGCTTCCAACAAGCATGGCAAGATCTACATTAACTACCACGGCTTAAAGAAACTGGCTCTGAAAACACACTATCACCAACCATATTGTCCAATCACAAGATTTGACAATCAGACTGAAAATATGGGCTGACATACAAACATTGGGGTAAAATTCAGTAACTCATCATGGTTGCTGAGATTGCAGGACAATCAGTCAATCATTAACCCTAAATTGAGCAACAGCTACTTATAAGAATCAAGTCAAGAGTCTAAGCACCCCTAGTTGTCAAAAAATGTGCCTAGGCATGCGCCTAGGCCCGAGGCCCAAAAAACTCGGGCCTCAAAGAGGATGGGGGTGAGGCAAAGTGAAAGCAACCAACCACAGGCTGAGAGGCGCACGCCTTTTGAACAGGGTTAAAATCTTAGCCCTAGATGCAAAAAAGTGGAACAACCACTTCCTTCACAACCGATCAAAGTCTCTATGTCAGAATCAGATGAGAGAATAAGTTGATCTGAAAGAAAATTTTATAGCAAAATCAGATAATGATGCCCTTATTTGGTCTTCTAATATTTTTCGGTTCTGTGTTAGAGAATTTTTGCCAACGAAATTGATATCTTGAGGACCCGCATAATCTTTTGGATTCTCAAAAATTTCAATTGCATTATTTGAGAGACCCGTGGTTCCCTGAAATACAATACTACGTTATTTTAGTTTTGATGGGCAAATTTGACTATCATCAATAAGAAACGTGGACATTTACCACTTGAAAACCCCACAAACCTAAGTGAATCTAAGCTAAGAGTATGTAATTCACTAACAACATACTGGACTCGCAGCAATACTGTATCCTATATATTCCTAATTCGTGTACGCGAAATAAGTTAAATTCTTGACGTGCAAAAAAATCAAACAAAAACCCTACTAGTGGGAACCAAAAGACATAGAAATACTCAAGAAAATGATTTCAAAAGGAAAACCTTTTAAGAAGACTTGCATAATAACGTACTCATCAATTTTCCCAATTCCGTGCCCGTCTAAATTTCAGCAGGTGAATACAACATTATCCAAACGACGATCTAATAGATGTCAAAATAGAATATAGCAGGATTAGAACTTGAATGACCATTAATCAAAATAACGCTGACATTCTTTTCCACTGTAACAAGGTTACATGCACAGTCAAAGTGCAAATTACGAAAGTAAATTCGACATTGAACTCCAAAGCACGCCTACCTTCTACCGGTGAATGTTAAGCATGTCTTTGGCTTCACTCTGCTCCTCCATAAGATCTTCACTAGTATACTTACTCAAAAGCTCCATCTTCTTCTTCTCAACCACCATCCTCTCAATCTCCTTCTCGTCTGGCAAAGGCACGTGTACCACAAACTCCTTCTCCTTCTCCATCTCCTCCCTCTCCTTCCTCTCCTCTTCAACCACATCCTCCTCCTCCTCGAACAAAATCTTCGCAGCCGCAGCCGCCGACACCATCGCCACCTCCCCGCTCATCACTGCCCTCTTCGCCTCCCTCTTAATCTCCTCCATCGCCTTCCACTCTGCCACCGCCTCCTCCCTCATCTTCTTCTCCGCCAGCGCCTCAAATTTCACCAATATCCCATCCTCCTCATCCCTATACCCGTAATAACTCGCATCAATCCTCTTATATATATCATACCTACAGGGACGAACGCAGAATTTCAAGGTTAGGTGCACGAACATTAAAGAGAATTGCAATATATGAAAGGCGATAATCTATCAATATAATGGTAAAAGTACTGCCAGAACTACTATTATCAGTTTATGTATTTATTAGCTCGTACTGCTAAAATAACTCTTTTGGGTGTGGGTATTGGATTGTTCAAAATGATGATGCGCGGGCAAAAAACCATCTAATACCTAATTGGTTGGCTTCATTAATCCATTGAGTAAATTTTATACAAATACATTCAGTACAAAATTCTTATAAGGAATAATATGAGACACTGCACACTTAAACATACTCTTTACCAGTCTCTACAAACTTAGAAAAGCCATTCTTCTCATGTTATTTAAATTTTTTGGTCCTCCAACACAAAGAAGACTTGATGGCTTAGTTAATGGTAAGGCACCATATCCAAGTAAATTGATGGTCTGATGACTCCTGCATATCCATATACCCATAATCACTCGCCATTCTTGCAATTTGAATTCCCTATTGACATATATGATTTTAATGTTTTAGAGATAAAAACTTGTATTGTAATTCTAGTAGAAATTTTGAAAAATTGCGGGCAGTCACAGGGCTTGTCTGCGCCCCTTGGCCCGTCCTTGCATTCCTAGTCCTCCATCGAGTTTGTAGTGTTGGAGCTCGAGTTTAGGCTCATTTGTAAACTAACCAAGCTCACTCGGCTAGTTTGTATGGGCTCGCTCGTTTATCGTGGAAAAACTCATTAAGGGCTCAAACGAGCTTGAACACTACAAAGCAAGCTCGACTCAACTCAGCTCGTTTGCACTCCTAATTCTATAATTCTAATAAAAATTTGAAACCTAGGGCGGTCCAAAGGACTCGTCCACCCCTCGGTCCGTATGCATACCTAGTCCTTCTTTTTCTCAACTCCGGCGGCTTCTCGAACAATTCTCTCACTCCGGGCAGCTTCTTCGCCGCCCCAAAGTACCTATACCCCGGGCCCCGCCCGCTAGGGTTCGGAACATCCACTATATTACCATCCAAATCGGTCATCTTAGCAGAGTGCTTCGTATAATTAGGTCCGCCAAGCTCGATGATTCGACGCTCCCAATGGACCTTTTCGCGTATGAGTTTGTTGATCTCGTCGTTGAGGTCGCGCAGGCGGTGCTCGCCGAGTCCTTCGTTCTGGATCTCGGCGACTTTCCGGCCAATCTCGCGCATGATTTGCTGCCGCCACTTGTCGGCCTCGGATAGGTCGCGGCATTCTGAGGCGAGGAAAGGGCGGCGTTCTTTGGGCTTTTTCTTCTCTTCGTTTTTCATGGTGATGAACCTGTTGAGCATCGACTGGGCTTTCTCTTCGTTACGAGCCATTGTTTACGGCGGGGGTGAGAGATTGGCTGAGGAAATTAGTATGGCCTCTCTGTGTATTGGAGTGTACGCTGAAACCCTAGATCGATCGGAAGAGAAAAACCCTATCTGCGGATAGATTTGAAGCGAAGAAGAAGAAGTAATGGGCGGAATCGTTTTCTTTTGTGTAAATTACACTGACATGTCCGAGGTTTATCGTTCATACAATATGCCCCTCAATGTTTTCAAAATCACAACCGTGCTCTGAAGACACCAGGAAAGAGAAAAACAATTTCCTTTTTTTGGAACATGCCACCTATAATAAGAGCATCCTTATCAAATTCACCAAAAAAAACACCAAATTTAACCTCAAAATCACCTTTTATAATTTAAATATGGATCTTGTTTGATAGATTTTGATTTTTTTAAAAAACTCACAAAATCAGACTATCTATTTTAACTTTACTATATTAAACTATTCCCTTCAAATCTATAAAAAAAAAATCCTCACACACACGCCCTTCAGCCATTATAACTTTCGGTACAAAAGTCAAGTGGAGGACCACGTGTCAGGACCCCCACCCCCTTCAGCCATTAACAATTCTCTCTCCCACACACACGCCGCCACGTGTCCCCTCCCCCCCCTCCTACTGTTTCTGACGCACAGCAACCAGAAATAATTTAAAACTTAACTGGTGCGTGAACAGACCGCACCAAATTTGGTGCGGTACTGTAGCAAAAACGATTTGGTGAGGGAAAATAGAGAGCTTGATTTTTGGGGGTTTGGCTCTCCACTTTAACCAAAAAGTTAAAGTGGAGAGCTTGATAAGGATGCCCTAAGAGTATCAATATGTGGCTTAACAAATTAGCTTTTAAGTTAAAATAGAGGGCAAACTCTCAAAAAATCTCAAAAAATCAAACGCACCAAATGCCTCACCAATTTGTTGATTGTTTAACTTTGCTACAGTAACTGAACAAATTTGGTGCGGCACTATTCATGCACCAATGCATTGTTCACGTACTGTTCACGCACTGTTCACTTTTTTTATCATTACTTTTGGGGAGTATGAGTAGAAATAAAGAATAGTTTAATATAGTGAAGTTAGAATCCAGAGTATGATTTTGTGAGTTTTTGAAAAGTGACTTGCTGAATTATAAAAGGTGTTTATAAGGTTAAATTTGGGGTGTGTGTTTTTTGTGAAGCTAATAAAGATGCTCTTATGGCAAATTACAAAATACGTAATACTACATGTCTTCCTAAAGTAACTTGGACTATATTTTTGTTTTTGTATTTTTGTATCACAAGCCATCCACTTTTGATTTCTTCGAGCATTCTTATCAGAAGCAACAAATTTTGCACCAAATTTAACCTCAAAAACACCTTTTATACTTGAGCAAGTCACTTTTTAAAAATTACACATAATCAGACTCTCTATTCGAACTCCACTATATTAAACTATTTTTTCTTTTTACTCCTACTCTAAAAACAAAAAAAAAACACTACACCTATCATGATCTCCCACTTGTCAATAAAAGTAATAAAAAAAATGAGAAGTGAGTGAACAGTGACTACTTAAATTCGAATAGGCACTGTAGCAAAAATAAATTGGTGAGGGGAGATAGGTAACCTGATTTTTTGAAGTTTTTGGGGGATTGTCTCTCTATTTTTGCTTAAAAGTTAATTTAGGTAGCCACATATCGATGCTCTTAAGGGGCAAAAATATAAACTTGACCCCATAATTATTTCTTTCTAGGGGCAAATAGCTTACATCTCATCACTTAAGTAATTAATTACCACGTACTAATACTCTTTGCTCATGTTAAAATAGTAACAAAAAGGCGAGTGACACATTTTGCACCCTGCAAAATAACTATCATAACAAACATTAGTTATAATTTCTTTTTCTCATTGTTCAATGTAACATGATTCCATTTCACTAACCTGTGAGAAAATAATTTTTCGCACAGTCAAAATTTCATGATTCTCTCTCTCTCTCTCTCTCTCTCTCTCTCTCTCTCTCAAACATACACAAAAAAGCATTTGTTCAAATGTGTTCATAAACACACTCATTTATTTCATATTACGAGTCGATTAATAATATCATTTGGATGACATGCAGTGTTTTTAATTATGCAGAAAACAAGATGAAAATTAATTTGGGGAGTGCTAGTTTATTTGGATGAATTTCAAGGGGCTATTTGTTTCAATTGATTCATGAGATGTCCAATTGTTCTTTGGAATTTATTTTGAGGGGGCAATTGCAACCAACTCATTGCAGAACAAACCACTGATAAATCCTTCAAGTCCATATGATAAGTTTCCGTTTTGTCAAAAAAATAAAATAAAATCTCATAACCTAAAAAATCAAACAAAACCCAAAGCCTCGATCTGACAATTAGGGATGCAATTGAACTAAGCCGTTCGTGAGCTGGCTCGGTTCGGCTCAAAAAGAGCTCGTTTGAACTCCGTTCGTTAAGTTTTTATTGAGGCTCGGCTCGAGCTCGAGTTCATTAAAACCTTAACAAACAAGTCTGAGCATGGCAAAGCTCGGCTCGATAAGGCTCGTTTACATTTTAGATGAATAAAATAATATAACTTCTTATTCCAATTTGATATCCTAATGCACTATCTTTTCAAATACTTATTAAATTTCCCAATTATTTTGAAATTGAGACTATTTTCCTGTAGAGTATATGAATATATGTGTGTGTGTGTGCGCGCGCGCGCGCACAAGTAAACTTTCTTTGTTGTTTCAAGCCTATGTGAGTATGTAAATATATTTTTTCGGTGGTTCGTTAAAGCTCGTGAACAAGCTCGAGCTCTAGTCAAGCCTAAGCCAGCTCAACTCGAGCTCGGCTAGTTAAGTTTTCACTAAGCTCAAGCTTGAGCTCGAGTTCGTTAAAAAGTTAATAAATGTGGGTATCCGGAATACCCCTCCTTCGCAATACCTCCTCCCTCCTCTGAGACACCTCCTCTGAGTCACCTCTTCTGAGGCACCTTTTCTCCAGATGCCCCTCCGAGGTACCTCTTCCACAAATGCTTCCTCTGAAGTACCTCTTTGAGACATTAGGCTCTCGTGAGCCTGGTGACTCTGCACAAGACCCTAGGTCGGGAGCAGGGCCTGGGTACCTGCTCGGGACCTAAGGAGGTATTGGCTTAGAGGCTAGAGCAAAGGGATTGTCAAGACCCACCTCCACGAGGTGAGATCCATGACCGAGAGAGAGAGGGATTCGCCTACGTCATCGATGTCAGGAGATCTCTGCAACGTCCTGTCTGACACGCCGGTATCAAGAGCCTGTATCATACCTACCAACTGGCCATGATACAAGCATCCATATATCACCTAACTGCACCTCTGAGAACTTGATCATAAGAACCACAGTTCTGATCATAGTATTCAAAGAGAAACTGCACTCAACTGTACTCTGACATGCATTAATGAGATATGCTTCCTTTCCCTCCAAGGCCACACGGCTTCTATATAAACAAGAGTTTGCGAAGCATTGAAGACAAGACATTCAATACTCACCTACCACTATCACTCCCTACTGCCATCTCTCTCTCTTTCTCTCTAAGACTGCCCTAAGCTCTATCTTCATCAACCTCCGGTG
Source organism: Vaccinium myrtillus (assembly GCA_016920895.1). Taxonomy (NCBI): domain Eukaryota; kingdom Viridiplantae; phylum Streptophyta; class Magnoliopsida; order Ericales; family Ericaceae; genus Vaccinium; species Vaccinium myrtillus. Next base: position 30,230,465 of record CM029273.1, on the reverse strand, counting down.
GTCTCGAGCATCATTGTAGCACCTACCATATACCTCAAGTACTCTTCCCATCCCTTACACCCACATTATACTCTGCTAGGGAAGAGTGGTATGCGCCGCAATGCCTCCAAGGAAACCAACAACATTAGGGCAGACTAGCGTGGAGGTGACGGAGGCCTCCTCGGATCACGTTCTAGAAGAAATACAGCAAATCCCACAAGCTGCCATCGTCGCACAACTGAAGGCGGTGACGGAAACCCTTATCAATATGCAACAAGTCCAAACTAACATGTAGCAAGCCCAAAACCTCCTTATGGAGGCCATGCTTGCACTACAAAAAACACCATCTCAAGCTGAAACAAACACACCTCTACCCAATGGCTCTGAAAGTGGCATCCCCACAAACCAAACCGCTGGAAATGACCAAGATCCACCACTAGGGGACGTTCGTACCAACACGCAAGTCCCTACTAAAAAAGATGCTTTTGTAGGAATGGGCTCGGCCGCTATTACCCAACTAGTGGCAAGCCCATCCCCCATCACCATAGAGCAAGTCAAAGCTCTTATCCAATCCGAAAAGAACCCTTCCACTTCTATCCCCGATGTTGATTTGCGCCCTCCGTACCCATCCACCATCACAAGCCTACCCTACCCAGAAGGTTACACCGTACCCAAATTTGTCCGTTTCGACGGACGAAAAGGGAATGTCAAAGAACACGTAACCCGATTTGTGGATAGCTTGGGTATCCCTAGCGGAGATCATAACTTGAGGCCCCGCGAGTTTTCAAAGTCTTTGACATATAAGGCTTATTCATGATACACTAACATCCAAGCTGGCTCAGTCCTCTCCTGGGAGGACATGGTGAGGAAGTTCTACTAAAAAAAATTCTCTGTGGAAGTACGGCTCACCACTCTCCAGCTAATGAAGGTCACCCAGAAGCCTTATGAAGATCTTAACGCCTATGTTCGCCGATTTCATGAACTGTCAGTTGACCTCCAAGATCCAGTCTTGGAGGATAACCTGACAAAAATGTGCGTGGAAGGAATGCAACCAACTTTCAAGCCCCACTTGGTCACCCATAACTTCTCGGATTTCTCGGCGTTGTACGAGGCCGCTCGAAACCTGAGCGAAACAGTGGATCCTCCACTTCGTGAGCGTTCGCCTCAACCACCACGTCACCAACCTTCCTCATGGAAGCCCACCCCCCGTCGAGCCGATCGGGAGTCTAAGCGGGCGGTCTATGCTGCCTTTGGTCCATCCCACAGAAGTCGCCAGGAATAATTCAAATGCCCAAAGTTCAATGAGCCTCCACATCTGCCAGTGACTCCCGTGGAGGCCCAAGCATTCTTGAATGCTTGGGTACAAGACGGGAAGGTGGTCTTTCTTAATGTGACCAGGGAGCCTTCCCAAAGAGACATGAGCCATCCGAACTATTGCATTTTCCACAGAATGGTCCGCCATAGCACGAAGGACTGTTGGGGCCTCCGATCACTTTTTCAAAAATTCGTGACGGACAATTCGGTTGAGCTCCCCGTGTGTAAAGACGTTCTCCGAAACCCACTCCCTACTCATAAAGACAATGACAAAGCAGCCATGATGGTCGCACACTAAAGGTGGCAACCATCAGGCGGGGGCTCAGCCATGATGATCTCCCATCATGTTGAGCTCGAAGAGGTGGCCGTGTGTGACATAGCCACTCTTAGCATTGAAAAACCAAACAAAAGCAAGTTTCGAAGACCGACGAGCTAAAACTCTCCAGCACTCCACCAAGTTCAAATGGCTCTTTGGCCAATTTGGGTTCGGAGAATGGACTAGATTCGAGGCAACAAAGGCTATACTTCGCGTGGCGGAGGAATGTGGAGAACAATGCATGGGATTGTCTGGGTCCGTACGAAAGCTTGTCTGCGACACCTCTCTCCCCATCACTTTCATAGAAGCCGATTGCCAACTCCAATTCCCTCATAATCGACCTCTGTATGTTCCCGTGTTCATCAATGGGGTCGAATTTCAAAGAGGTTTCATGGATGGTGGAGCTTCCCTCAACATCCTCCCCTACTCTACTTTCAAAGCAGTAGGGATCCCTGCCAACCACTTGGTGAAACAACTCGTCACCATTTCGGGGTTTGGTAACCATAGCCAACAGACTATGGGTTTCATCCAAGTGGACTTGGTCGTGGGGCAAATACGCTCCGCGACAAAGTTCCACGTGATGGACTTTGAAACCTCTTACCAGACACTCCGCACAAGAACATGGATGCACTGGTATGCTGATGTCCCCTCCACATACCAGCAATGCATGAAAGCTATTTATCAAAATAGGATCGTCACCATCATCGGCTCACAGAAACCATTCAAACCCGAAGAATCTCACATGACCGACGCTATCTTTTATGACGATGTGAACAAAGAAGAATCTCATGTTCCCCCTCAGGGAATTCCCATCCCCAAGTGGAGTGACATCTCGAACGAAGACTCTCCTTCCACAAGTGGCGGCTCCAACAAGAAGCGGATAAGAGATGAAACAGGGGTCACGTCCTTGGATACTAACCCACTGAAAGTAACTAAGTACATGAGGCCGGACGGTAAAGAAGTCTATCGTTTATGAAGGCACGCGGAGCCAGTCTCCTCGTCGCGGGGAGCTGGCTCCCCACCAGCTCATGAGATCCACGAAATAAGGGAAGATGCAATGGAAGACCTTGTAGAGTTTCTGGCACAATGTTGCTCCCTCTCCCACTCTACCCATCGGCAACCACCAAACAAAAATTTGAAAAAGAAGACAAAAAAGAGAAAAAAAGAAAAAAAAGCTAATCTGGAGGAACCAGCACCAAGCCCCCACTCCTAAGGGAAGGAATACCACCACCACTAGGATGGTTTACAAGGGGAGGAGTCCCCCAACACTTGGTGAATGAACACTTTCAACGAATCGAATTTGACCCTGGTAGCATCACTGAAGGCATCCGAAGAGCATGAGACTCTCTTGCACTCCTGTCCCACCAGATTCCATCAACACCGGATGACCTCCCGTTGCGCAATCATAGACTCCTCCATGACGAGGAGCTCATATTGCCCTATCATATCCAACGGGCTGAGGTCATCTCCACTGTTGGTATCGATCACTTGCACATAATAGCAAGCCAAGTAATGATATTCCACCACCCATCCTACCACTTCTCTGTTAAAACCTTTCACGCCATCGACCCAAGTGGAGGCATGGAACCAAGTTTCATCACAATGGATCAAGATCAAGAGCTGACAAACTTCCAAGAGAACCCCCCCCCCCGACACCCTCTTTGACAATTCTACTATGGAATTGTAGTGGGGCACGGAGTATGAACTTTTATCAACTGTTCCTAGACACAGTCACACTGCACCGACCATACCTAATGATCATCTCCAACACTTGGGTTGGAGGAGAACCCGCCAAGCAAATGATTTCAGACTTGGGGTTCGATAGCTCGGCCATCATGGACCCCCCCAACTCCACACTCGCTAGGAGGTATATGGTTCCTTTGGAATCATGACCAACTTAATTGTACTCTATTGGGCGCCTATCAATACGACATGCAAGTATTGGTACGCCGGATGTAATAACAAATGCTAAAAAAGAAAAGAAAAAAAAATGCATTTTCGAATCCCAATATCTCCTAAGTGGAAGACATTATCTTGGGAAGACGACGAATCAATATCTTCCGGGTGAGCCACTCTCTTGACAGCAAGCACCACATCAGCAATCTGCCCCCCTTCCAACCCGCTATTGCCACTCTTTTATTTATCCACTGCCCCTCCCCCCCTCTCCCCTACTTCACTCTCCATTTCACTTCCATCGGATTCAATGCTACAATTCTCTGCACTGTCATCCTCTTCCAAACCCTCCTCATTCCCATCATCCATTAATATCTTTGTTGAAGAAGGCCTGGGGATATCCCTTAATTGTTTCCCAACCCCATACCGATGAGATGAGCCTAGAGCAAGTCTCCCCTTCCCCGGATCCACATGAAGCAACCCCATATCACCCAAATCATCAAGTGGTATGTCTAATCTTTCGCCCACATCGCCAAAAATTGTCCCCATTTGCCCCCCTTTACGGAGGCCTTGCATACTAGTATCGCTATTACTTGACACCTGGGTACCACAAAACAAAAAAAGAAAATATATATTTTTTTAAAAAGATGAAGGACTGTACATAAAAAAACGTATGTATACATAAATATGTACTGTATCAAAAGAATTTACCCATTTTCTTTTCGCCAATGGGGAGTCGGCAAAAGGTAACTTCCTCAACATTTTCCATCCTTTGCACAAGCACCACTTGAAAGTCCATCCACCATAGCAAGTACCTCGTCATTCTAAAAAGTCGAATAAGCCCACTTATCCCGATAAGTACCTGAGGAAGCAGAAAGGGTACACAAATTCTGACCCTTGTTCGCTTCTATTTTATCCAGCTTCATATAATCCGGAACAGTTGCCACAAAATCAGAAAAAGCCCCCAAATTTCTCTTCCAAGACTCACGCCAAGCCGCTGTCAAATGACCAACCCTTTGCCCACCCGGAAATACCACAACAGCTCGAGCAACCTCCGGATCCTTACTCCATTCCTCCGTAAGATACCGCCTCCAGACATCCATCCCCTCCGTAGGAGGTAGTATCGGTGGTACACCTTGATCCAATCCAAACTGACGAGCTACCCGCATGGGATTATATATCACCTCGCCAAAAATTCCACCAACATAACAAGGCAATCCACCCGGAACCAGAATATTTAGCACAACAGGCGATTTCCTAAATGCTTTCACAGCACTCATGGACACCTTCATTGTCTCCTTAGAATATATCCCAAAAGGCTCGATCCCCTCAACATCCTCCACATACGGCCGGGGGAGGAATCCACTCTCATCATCTATCATAGACGCCAACCCACCACGAACTCTAAGGATATGAGTCCCACAGTCATCAATTGCGCCATTCACGCACCTTGATGCACGACACTCATTCTGTCCTGTAATAAACTCGTTCGGAAGAGGAGCACACGAAGCAAATCGTTCATAGAAGAACATCCCCAAAAAACCTGTGTGAGCATAAGTGCATATATAGTAACGTCCTTTGGAGAGTCGCGCAGTTGGCGCAATAAGATCCAGCCGCTTGTACAAAGTACCGAGAAATAATGGTGCCAATGGAACACTTGCCGATGGAAAGAATCGTCGCAATACCAAATAAATTGGGATCCACCCCTCCTTCGGGTGGGCCAGGAAAAACGTGCAACGAAAGCCAAAGTGTTAGAAACGTTGCAAGATACCCAGGTTCCTTAAACCCATCCCCCTTGGTTCCATGCAAGGGCTCGTCTTCCCTAGCGTTGCTCAAGTCGCGATACCAATACAACATCCACACACTAAAACAATTTTTGCCACGACTCTTCTCACAATGAACAGGGCCGAAATATTCCTCTTCTCCATTTTTGTATCCCGTCCTCAAGGTCATAGCCACACTCTTCGCCTTCCGCAGAATCTCATAATTTTTTCATGTTCCGGCATTAAAGGGAGAGCTGGATTAACCTCCCCCATCAAATTTAGATTCCACAAGTAGCAGACGTCCTCCAGGGTCGGCATAATTTCCCCCCAAGCAGTGACAAAAGTGTGAATCGTAGGGCACCACCGAGATAACATCACCTCGAGCCAATTCCTATCTCTGGTAATATTGACCCGCAAAGAGGTGCATATCGCTAAAGAAACCTCAGCACTTTCCAAAATGCCAGCAAATGTAGGATCACTAAGGATCTCCTGCACCCACAACTCATAGGCACGAGGAGACTGGACATGAGACTTCCATGCAACATTTGAGAATGGATACTCTCCTCTTTCAACCTCGAATCTACAGACATCGGTGGGATCTAACTCATCACCCATTCTAGCCTCCAGCACCCCCAACAGCGGATTTGGTGGACCTTTCCCCACACCCCTAAATTCACGGGCCATCTGCCAAAATTTATCCATTCCACCAAAGAAAGGAGCTTGAAACCAAAATTCTTTCCTGAGCACCTCCCGTATCTCCCCCTTTTTACTTGGCCTTTCACACCCACCTTTCTCCTTAGTCTCAGGCACTCCCTTAGCCTTAATCATTTTCCTGGAATTTTTATGCGAACACTCTTTTGATTGACCCTTCATCGTCTCACTCGCCTCACCTGCACCAAGAACACAACAATTTTCTTTTTAGAGAACAATCACAAAAATATATATATATATATATATATAGTGATAGATACAAATAAAAAATCCACAAACTTTTTCTGCTCATGTTAAGAAATACCCACTCCATACTACCCACTCCGAAGTGCCCACTCCGAAGTCGCCATGCTTACTTGAACAAAGTTTCAGACAAATGCCAAGTGATTACTCCGAGTTTATCCCTGTGGAATGGCACCACTCCAAATTTCGTTCAAGTACAAGAGAGGCTAGTAAAATTTCAAAAAAAAAAAGGGGTAGATTACACCTACCCCATCCGCTATTTCCCCCAATCTGGTGCAGATTACACGTATCCAATCTGGTGCAAATTGCACCTACCCAATCTGTTATTACCCCAATCTGGTGCAAATTGAGACTTAAGTGATTTTACACCACCCCACCAGGCGGTACCAATCGGCAATCCTGTCGCTTTTTTTACCTGTGAAACACTTTACCCACTCGGTCAATGGGTGAATGACAATCATCATTTTGGCTAAGTCTCACATCTCTTTATAAAAATAAAAAAAAAAGGGGGGAGAAAGCAAAAAATCCCACCGAGAGTACCCCAATCCCTCCCTCCCAATTGGCAACCACCCACCTATCCCTCTCCGAGACCACCCGTAAAAAAAAAAAAAAATTCTAAGCTTCTCCATCCAATACCCCCCACACCCAATCGGGCTCCCCTCCATCGAGATCCCCAATCGGTATTCCTCTCTCTCTCCACTCACCCATCCCCCCAACTCACTCAGTATCTCCCCACTCTCTCCCCCCGAGATCCACCCCAACCCACTCGGTCTCTCTCTCTCTCTCCCCCCGAGAACCTCCATCCACTCACTTTCCCCAATCAGTCCACCACATACCGATATACCAAAAAAAAAAAAAAGGGAAGAAGAAGCAAAACCCACCCACCACCCACCCCAATCGGCATCAACAGAGAGGGAAGAAGAAGCAAAACCCACCCCCCAATCATCCCAATCGGCATCAATCATGAGCTTATTGCATTCAAAATATCTACAACAGTCAATCACAACAGGAGAGCGACATTCATTACAAAAACGAGAAAAAGAGACTCGATCTCGGAACTCACCACAGGGCCGCGCTAGATGGCTTTTTCTCCTCCGCCACAGATGGCTCTCTTCCCTCCCCCTCTCTCTGAAAGTTCTTTTTTTTTTTTGAGAGAGTTTCTCACCCAAAGTTTGGTAAAGACCTCTCACCAAAAGCTTTTCTTGTTTCTAACATATTTAGTTTACTTATTTTTTTTATTACACCACACCCCCCTAGTCTGTTTAAAACAAATAACAAAACCTCATCTGCCCCTCGGTTTCCAACAGCAAAAGGAGGATTTTTTTTTTTTTGGGGGGGGGTTCGAGATAACCTTTAAACAGCCACCATCACTCTACCATGCCTAACATTTTGTTTGTCAATACACCTTTAATACTTGCAACACTTCCTCCTATTTCAATTTCAAAAAAGGGGGAGGAGTATGACTAATGCCGTGAATGGTATCTGGAATACCCCCTTCGCACTTATTTGGTTAAGGCCAAAATGAATAATATATATATATATATATATATATATATATATATATATAGGAAGCCGATCTATTGAGGGAGTGCTCAAACAAAATTCCGTGCGGACCTCACCTTTTTTCGACTTTCCGGATCAAATTTTTACGATCCGAACCGCTCAATGTTTTTAAAATGCATTTTCCAAGGTCCACGCGGAACCCTTAAAAATGCATTTTAAAACCATTGAGCGGTTCGGATCGTCAAAATTTGATCGGGAAAGGTGAGGTCCGCACGGAATTTTGTTTGAGGGAGTCCTCAATGGATCGCCATCCTATATATATATATACATATATACAATAAACTTCAAGTCCAAACTCCCGCACCCTCTTAAGTTACGGACCTCCGCTTTCCGAACCAAATTTTGGCGATCCGAACCGTTAGATGTGTTTAAAAGGTGTTTTCAAGGTCCGACGCGAAGATTTGGCAAAAAAAAATACCCGGAAGGGGTTGATCGGAGCAGGTTTTTTTGCCAAATCTTCGCGTTGGACCTTGAAAACACCTTTTAAACACATCTAACGGTTCGGATCGCCGAAATTTGGTCCGGAAAGTGGATAGGAAGGGGAGGTCCGTAACTTTACTAAGTTAAGGGAGTTTGGATAGGAAGGGGACTCTATATATATATATATATATTCAGCTCCCCCTACTGCTATAAATTGATAGCTCTGCCCTTTGGTTCATCATCAGAATTTCGTGCATCACATCATATTCCAGAAATTGTTATTGAGAGAGAGAGAGGCAGGCGCTAGCTTCAGTTCGCCAAGGCAGTCGATAGAGGTGTTCTGTCGGCCGTGGTTTTTTGCCGTTGTATCCTGGGACGAAGACGTCGGTTCAACCTACAACACCCACGGTAGGCAGCGAATCTTTGTTAAGGAGAGTGTGGTTACACATGACTCGGCGTATCTACAGTTTGTTTTTCTGTTTTACAGTTTCTGTAATTTCCAGTTCGTTCACATTGTAATCTGTTCATGTATTTTGATATTAATTGTGATATACGAAATTGTTCTTTGGTATGCATCTTTCACTTCCGATCTTATTTCGTCTTCTCCTATATATTTTCATTCCATTAATACGCATGATCTAGCATTAGATTTAACAGATTTGTTTCCGTTCGACAATGTTTCATTTTATTATATATGAAAAGTATTATTTATATATGAAAAGTTGTTATTAATATTTAATACTGCTAGCAATAAAAAAAATTCATTTTATTCGAAAATCTTATTTTATTCATGCATGATAAAAAACATAATTCTCATTAAACATAAAATTAGTTCCCTTATTAAAAAATTTCCTAATGAAATCTCATAGTATTATCATAAATAATACCTTACAATTGCATCATCTATTGTAAACTATTACACAAAAATTCCTTATCTATCATTTAATGTATTTTAAAATTTGATCTAATTACTAAATAATTCACATTTTTTGTTAAGTAGTAGACAGAAATTACTTATTTATCATTTAATGTATTTTTAAACTTAGTGCAATTATTAAATAATTCACAATTATCATCTTCCATTCGGAGAAGCAAAAATATCCAAAAGTCCGTACAAACACTTTAGTTCTTACTGTTGTATGGATTCTACTAGAATTCTAATTTGTGGATAGGTTCAATGTTTCAAACAAAAAACAAACTTCTAGCCTTTAACTATTGTGTCAGCTCCTTAACTGCTACTTTTAAAGTGTCCAGAAGACTTTCTCGTCTTCATCTTTGCTTATGCTTTTGATCACTCAAAGTACAAAAGTTAAGGTTGTTGGGATTTTGTGAATGAAACCGGGGCACTCGGAGGGTCTCCCGAGGCAACCGAGACCCCCCCACGGATTCATAACGTCTACGTAACTCCCCTCATGAAAGTGGAGATAATGGCAGCATAAAATCTCATTCAAATTCGGATTAAGGGCAGGGGTTACAGAATCGGAATTGAATTGCACAATTCATTAGCAGCATTTGATTTCGTAATGAATGGGGAGGCTCCTCCTTAATACCCGAATTGAAGTTTTCAGCTCCCCCTACTGCTATAAATTGATAGCTCTGCCCTTTGGTTCATCATCAGAATTTCGTGCATCACATCATATTCCAAAAATTGTTATTGAGAGAGAGAGGCAGGCGCTAGCTTCAGTTCGCCAAGGCAGTCGATAGAGGTGTTCTGTCGGCCGTGGTTTTTTGTCGTTGTATCCTGGGACGAAGACGTCCGTTCAACCTACAACACCCACAGTAGGCGGCGAATCTTTGTTAAGGAGAGTGTGGTTACACATGACTCGGCGTATCTACAGTTTGTATTTTACAGTTTCTGTAATTTCCAGTTCGTTCACATTGTAATCTGTTCATGTATTTTGATATTAACTGTGATATACAAAATTGTTCTTTGGAATTCGGATTGCCACTGTAATTTTTCCAACAAAGGTATGCATCTTTCACTTCCGATCTTATTTCGTCTTCTCCTATATCTAACACTTGTGTGGTGAGCCTCCTAAGGTAGACCTGCACGCGTAGCACACGCCGTTAGCACCCAACCTAGTCGGAGTGTGGCCAGGGAAGGCACTCCGACGGTCTAGTAAGCGATCGGAGAAGTACCAGAGGAAAAGTGTAAGTAGAGAGAGAAAGTGTTGTGTACCACTTTAGGGTTCCTTCACTATGTATTTATAGGCTCCCCAAGTACAGTGATAAATTCGTAATCTGGACCGAGCATCACGAGCTAGATATGTGATCATTGCATGCAAGCGTCTTCCAATATGGCTCCGCCATGTAGCATAACCGCTTCGGGTACCGTGATGCTGACGTAGGGACAGCTGTAGCATGCATATGTGTCTTCCCAAGTTTGTTACGAGCATTAATCGCCTCGGTCGACGTCACACATGACGTGTCCGGTATCTCAGACTTCCATCCGGATCATTGCTTTATTAGACCGAGACACCAGTTCGCCTCGGATGGGCCCATCTCGGACGACCCATCGCGTTTTGTTCTTTAGCTGGGCTTGATGCTCCATTCGGGCCTTTAGTCCTTCTGGACTCGTCCACCGAGCCTCCTTTGGACTGCTAGATTTTGGCCCACTACAATAGCCCCTCAACTTCTTCTGAGACATTGGATGCTGAGAAAGGAGTTGACCGTTCTCGAATGGGCCACATCTTCAATCCGAGTCCCATGAAAGACATTGTCGAGAAGGTAAAGCTTTTTCCTGTAGTGTTTCTTTTACCCGAGCCCCAGCTTTGACCACATCGTGGATCACTTCGGATTGCACCACGTGGTGGCTTCAGGTTGGGCTAGAAGAGACCATCTGGATTAGGGTTTGAGCTACCCGTCCCATCAATGCCAAGTGTCACAAAATTAAACGTGCCGCTTTGGGGATGCCTCGTTTCCCGTGCATAGATTTAAACGCACTCCGCCCCTTTATAAACAGGCGGTAACAAGAGAGAGAAACACTTTCCTTTCTCTCTCTCTCTCTCTCTCTCTCTCTCTCTCTCTCTCTCTACGCGTACTCAGAGATCCGAGATTCCATTTTCTCCGACGAAGTTCAATCAAGGTGTTCCGCCCTCTGCGCCGCCGTCCTTCGCCGTTAACAACAACCAGTCTCCGCTATGGTTCATCGCTTTTTACCTAACCCTTAGGTTTTTACACGAAATCTTGTTTTTCGTCCGAGACAAAGGGTTTAGACCTTGGCCGAGACAAAACTCGAGCCATTAATAGCCCTTCCCTTGCCTAGGATATCCGAGAAACACGTGTTATGCCTGAATCAAATAGGATCTTGGCTCGGAATTCATCCGAGCCAAACTTGCCACTTAGTAACCCAAACCGAAGCTTTAGATAACTATCAGTTATGTGGCTAACTATTCCTTCACCCGTGCACTTTTGTCAGGTCCTGCAATCCTGGAGCCCATCATCGTTAGCTCGGAAAGTTCTAACCGAACGGATAGGTCCGATGTAGCCCAGCATAGTCACGGATACTAGAGTATTCGCCTCGGAAGCTGTATTTGTTCCAGACGTCGGGATGGCGTCTGCAGATATCGGCCCAGTAGACGAGGGGTTCGGGCCACTTGACCCTATCAACATACATCCGATCACGAGTACCAGATGAACCCGAGGTTTCTCGCCGTCAATGCCTTTAGGATTATCAACGGTTTGTATGTGCTCCAGGAGAAGTTTGGCCTTACTTTTAATTTGTTTGACCTAGTTGGGGTTTACAATGTATCTAAGAATAGCCCTTCCGAACGCCGATTCATGTCCCTCTGCAGTACTCCCAAGGAGCCTCAGACTTACGTGATAGACCATCTCCCAGATTCTGATCCATGGGCTAATGACTTTATAGAGGTTCGTGGTAACTTTGAATTTGGTCCGGATGACGACGGTTCCTATCCCATTCCGAGACTGAACGTTTTCAAAGGTTAACTTCGGTTTAAACCATGTCTTTCCGTACCATTTATATGCTTGTTGTCCATACTGAGCTTTCTTTCCTTGTTTTGCAGAGGTCTGAGGTCTCTCCAATTTTTGCTCGGTTATTAAAGGCTAAGAATGACGACAAAATCCGTGCTGCCTACCAAATCCCCAAACAGGAAAGGTATGCTCACGTTCTTCTGAACTACAAGCTCACCTATACATCTTAGCTTCAACAGAGAAAGAAGAAGACCCCCGAGGAAGCCGATACAAGTAGGAAAATGAAACAAGGAGGCACTAAGGGGAAACAGGTAGTGACGATAGACACACCCTCATAGAGCTCTTCTGAAGCCGAGCTTGACCTTCACCGAGAGGAGATTCAGAGCTTGACAGGTAAAATCCGAGAACCAAAAGAGAAGGATTTTGACGAAGAAGCTATGGGTGGGAATGCAGACGATGACATCCCACCTTTGTTGCCCGAGAAGAAAAGACTTAAGAAGAAGACCAACACCCCAGCAGTCGCCTCGCCTCATCAAGCTAAAAGGGCCCCAACTGTCGTCGAGACCATTGCCAATGAGTTAAAGAAGCAAAAACTTCTTCAGAAGAAAACGATCGCCGAGAAGGTCCCTTCCGAGAAAGTTCCTGTCGAGAAAGAAGCCTCCATGAAGAACGTTGATGCTCAAGCTCCTACTGCTACTCCTTATATGTTTTCTCCCATGGTCAGGGCTGGGCAACCAGTGCTTCAATCTGACAGTGTCCGTGCCAATCCAAGGCTTGGATTCCCCGTACTCCAAGGGGTGTGCTTACCTGAAGATATGAAGCAGGTGCCCTCAGACCTCGAAGGGAATATTGTCGATATGTTCTCCCATCTCACTTTGGTAAGCCCAACATCAGAAGATGGTCTCTTTTCCCTTCAGTCTTTTGAAACTCTTTACTTATCATGTCTTCCTTTTCAGGCGAAGCCAGTGCGTTCTCGGGTACCATCAGAAGGTTGTCAGTATGTCAAACTCGTTCAGTTCACTGAATAAAAAGTATCAAGATGAATTTCAGAAAAAGAAGACCTTCGAGAACAAGGTTGCAGCTTCAAAGCTACAGCTGGCCGAGATGGAAGATTTGAGGAATCAAGTTGGGGATCTTAAATTGCAAGCCGAGAAGCATAACCAAGAGCTCACTAGCGCCCGAGCCGTAGGGTTTAAAGACGATAAGCAGAAGGTCATTGATCACTACTGGGGACAGGTTGCTGAGATCCAAAGTAACATCTTCCGAAGGGGGGCTAAGATTTACTATTTCAAAGGGGTGTTTAAGGGGTACGGTCTCAGATTAGAAGCTGGCAGCATTCCCGCTGAATCTGCTCTCCGAGCCGTCCCCGAGGTTGAAACCCTTGAAATTGAGATCCCTCCTGAAGAAGAAGATGAAGGAGAGGAAGATGAGGAAGTTGCTGAGGAAAATGCCGAAGAGAATGCTGAGGCTGGGACCAAATCTGGTGACCAAGAGCTCGGAAAGGATGCTTAGAGCAGCTATATATATATATGTAAAACTTCTAGTCCACACCTCTCGTTAATAAGAAAAAAATGGTTTTTTTTGTGTTGCAAATTATTTTTGGAAAATCCGAGTCGTCCAATGTGTTCAGAAGGTGTTTTCAAGGGTCCCCGCAGGAAATCTTCAAAAAAAAAACCGTGAAGGGCTTGATCCAAGCAATTTTCGCAAAAACTGTATATATATATTTTTTGCGAAAACTGCTTGGATCAAGCCCTTCCCGGTATTTTTTTTTGAAGATTTTCCGCGAAGGACCCTTGAAAACACCTTTTGAATTGGACAGTTCGGATCGTCAAAAAAAAATTTGGATCATGGAGGTCCGGAAACGGGAGATCCGGACTAGAAGCCCTCCCTATAATATATATATATATATATATATATATAGGTTCTCCCTTCCGCCCCCCTCATGGTATCAGAGCCAAGTAGTGAGTAGTGAGTAGGAGGTGGTTATGCCCGGTGATTAGACCAGTAACACTGTAGGATGTAGGGTACAGTTATACTCTAAATAATCCGTGCATTATTATCAAGTACTTGTAGTTGTTCTTTTAATAGTTTGGCCGTAGGTCTGCGAACTACCACGCCACTTCAGGTTGCCCAGGTTCCTAGGTTCCCATTGTGAGGTGTGTAAATCCCGAGGTAGGGTAGCCGTTTTTGGGTATGGTTGGGGTATATACCTTCTTGGCGTATGTGTCCTGTTCAAAAGATAAACAGTCAAAATATTAATTAAACAATTCACGTAGTTGAGATAATATACAGATTATTTACAGTATAAATTACTCTATACTCTTACAATATTGGTATAATTTACCTAGCATAACTACTCCTATTACACCACAACAAACCCAATGATGAATAGATTATTCAAATGTAATTCCTCGGCTTCTAATATGTCAACAATGTCTTCCATACCAGATATCATAAATGAAGAAGAACAAGTCTATGAAAATTTAAATACAGAATTACATAATTGGAATATCCCAAAAATCTCTACAAACCAGATTTACCAGACTAGCTGGTTTGACGACAAATTCAAAACTAGTCAGGTAGCAAAAACTTCGGAACAAATTTACGCAATTACAAAACAACAAGAAAAATGTGCTCTCTTAAGCAAAGAATCTATTAACCAACATATTTCAAGAGGATACAAATTTCTGCACATAGGATTAGTACAAGTCGCAATCAAACCATTAACACGAAGAGGATTAAATTCTTCAATATTATTAGCATTACGAGATGGCAGATTTACTACATTTAGTGATAGTCTTTTAGGATTAATGGAATCAAGCTTACATAATGGTCCAATTCATTTTGACTGCTACCCAGACTTACACTTAAGTCTAAATGATAAACACATACTAAAAGCTTTAACTCTCAATCTCCAAACATCGGGAGCCATCACCCAAATGCTTGAAGGAAGTCATTCAATTGCTTTAATATACCGAGTCTATTACAAATGCACCAAAACAAATCTAAATATTCACGCCCTTGTCAAAAGCCCAAAAGACAAGACAATTCTAATCCAAAGCAGTACCACAAATGCAAACATCCAAGTACCTAAAACAATACAATGGAATGACATTCAATTACCTAATACTTGGATCGCTGAAAATGAAAATTATCCTACAAGCATACAAAATGACACAGTAGATATTGATTATATACAGCAATATCTTGATGGAACAGTCCGTATTAGTTTTGATCAACAACGAATCAATACCCCTTTCAAAATTAAGGAACTTAGCCGATGTAGTAGTTCCACTAGTATCCCAAGATTTGATACAAATCTCTTAGACAAAAAACCAAAATTTAAAGGTATTGAAACCTCTTCACAGGTCACAAAGCCTTATTATGCCCAACCAGAAGAATCTCCCCAATCTCCTACACAAACAGATTTTGAAGATGAGGCACCTAGTCATATAGATAAAAATCTCCTTACTATTAACAAAATATATGAAATAAATTTAGAATATCTACTACAAGAATTTAAATCCCCAAAAAATGAAGAACGCCGTAACCACTTCCACAAAACATTTTCCAAGAAAATAAAAAATGATATATTTACAAAATGGCATGCATTCATGAAAGACATCAAAACAGATATACATCTATTAGATTATATTGACAGTTATTATAATAAAATAAATACTATAACCAAAATAAAATGGCAAAAATCTGACAATACTTTTGTATCGTCTAGTCACCCACCTTTAGAAACAATACACCTAGACTATAGAGGCACAACAGTCATTGCTGCTCCTTTTAAAATCCCAAATGACAGAGAAGCAGAAACCAAAAAACTGATTGAACAAAATAATTATACAAATCAAAGCCTACTAATTATAGGAAAACAATTAGATAAAATTGAAACCCGATTAGAAGAATCCTTCACACCTTCAACATCTTCCTTAGGACAACATGAAAAACCACTCATTAGCTTTCCTGAACAAAGAATCAAACCTTTACTTACCCACACTGAAAATATTGCCAAAATAGAAGAATTATTACATAAAATTGAATTAAACCAAAAAAGTTTGACATTAAAAAATGAAAGTATAAGCACCCTAACACAATTAGAGGTTTCCGACTCAACAACCGATGACGAAATCCAAATTCTTGAAGAACAATTTACAGATACAAAAATTAATAAAATATATTATCCAAATACACAAATTGTTCCATCCAACAAATGGTATACGAAACCAACACCAAGTAGATCTCCAACTCGAAGACAACTCTACTTAACCAATTTTTGTTTCACCAATAAATTATATGAATGGAACATTGATGGCCTCAAAGTGAATGACAAATATTAGAAAAATTAAATCATATGTCTATGGTAGCCAATACTTACCTCAAGTACTTTTGATCATACCCAACCTCAAGTTGTAGATTTGTTAACCACGGGATTTACGGGCATGTTAAAATCTGGTGGGATAAATATCTAACTAATGACTCAGTAATCGAAATTAGAAATTCAATACAAATAGATGAAAATGGCTTTCCAATATTTGATGAAGAAGTTAACATGGCTAGACATGATGGCATCAATACTTTAATATTTACCATTGTAAAACATTTTATAGGAACACCTAGTCATATTACTTCAAGAATCCATGACCAACTTAGTAATCTTCATTGTCCAACATTAAGTGATTTTAGATGGTACAAAGATGTCTTTACATCTAGAGTCATGTTAAGAGATGACTGTACAAAATCTTTCTGGAAAGAAAAATTCATTAACGGTCTCCCAAGCCTCTTTGCACACAAAATTCGTGATGTTCTTAGCCAACCAACTGGAGCTATAGAATATGACAAATTAACTTATGGAGATATTATAAGTACCATCCAAAAAGAAGGCTTACGAATGTGTATCGATATGAAAATTAATAAACAAGCTCAAAAAGACAAAATCAAAGCTAAATATGAATTAGGAAATTTCGTGAACAATATGGTCTTCCTCCAATAGCCCCTTCTAGAAGAACCAACAAAACAACCCTACCTAAAAAATCCCCAAAAATACATATATCCCCAAAAATAAATATTATGAAAAACCAAAATATAACAAAGGCAAAGAAATTCAGAAAACAAAACCCAAAACACAAAATGATAAAAAGATATCACATGTTTCATTTGTGGTAAAAAGGTCATTATAAAACAACTTGCAAAGTTAAAAATAAAATAAATCAATTAGAAATTTGAAGAAGACAACAAACTAGCCATATTAGAAATATTCAAAATCTCGAATCTCCAAAATTCCGGTGATTACGAATCTACACACTCTTCTTGAGAATACCACTCCCTTAATTCCAGTAATGACGATGACCAGATAAATTTTGGCTGTAACAACGAATGCTGTCAAATAAATGTCCTTACAAGCGATATCCCCGAAGAAGAATTACTAATGGACCTTATTAGTAAAATTGATAATAATGAATTAAAACAACAATACATCAAAAAATTAAAAAACGTTCTTATAAACAAAAACAAAGAACCAAAAATTCCTAAACCAATTATCAATCTCAATGAAACCTTAGAACGTTTTCGCCATATAAATAATAAAAAGGACAACATAAAACAACCCTTCCAAATTATGAATGATAAAATCGCAATACTCCAAAACGAAAACCAAAAATTCAAACAAGAAATCATACAAATAAACGAAAAAATTCAACTTCTCCAGCTAGCACAGTCTTTTGATGATGACTCCTCCAGAACTGAACAAGAAATTCTACAAGAATCCTCCAACAAAAATCAAGAAACTCTACAGGAACAAACACCATTAAAATTAAACCAAATCTATATTTCCAAATGGCACACTAAAATTGATTTAATCATTGGAGATTTTAAAATCCAACTTGTGGCTTTAATTGACACAGGTGCTGACCTAAACTGCATCCAAGAACATATTATTCCCACAAAATATTATCACAAAACCACTGACCAATTATGCTCTGCAACTGGTAGTAAGTTAAAAATCAAATACAAAGTACCCAAAGTAATAATTCATCAGGACAATACTTATTTTGAGACCTCTTTTGTTCTCACCCAAAACCTAACAAATCATGTTATTTTAGGAATTCCTTTTATTTCTCTTCTTTACCCATTTATTACATCTAGTACAAATATAACTGCTTCACCGCTTGGCAAACCAATTACATTCTCGTTTCTTTCTGCAAAAGATTCTACATTACAAAATTCTTCAATATATAGTTAACTATTTCTTTTTGCAGATGAAGGCCAACAAACATTTTGGCGAAATATCACTACCAATTTTCCCACACGAATCTCAACAAAAATTCCAGTTTACTTGGTTATCTAAGAGACATTGACGATACTCAAAGATGTCTCTTAGATAACATATGGAGTGCTACAAATACTCAAAATCTCAAAATATCCCTTGACGCATTAAGCATTTATTTCCAAAACCAAAATTTTTCCAAGACAAAACAATTTTTGCTTTCCGATTCCCGGATGGAGTTCATTATAACCCTTCCACATCTAATGCATTAATTCACTGTTATAAAAATCTACTTGCCAGAATTCAAAACTCAAGGATCAAGTCACGATCTTTGCAACAACAAATCCAATATTTCAAGAAGCGTTCCTCTATTACCCCACTGGTAATAGCCGAGCATGTGCAAATCATCCCCTTTGGATGATGGTGATAGCGTCGTCAATTATTTTCAAAAACTTTGGCTCTACCCAAAACAATGTCCTTACTCCCACCACACTACCCATAGATATTATTACCAATATCCAACACCTGCCCAACAAAAAAGCCAACATTTTCACCAATTCCTTTTCCAAACCCTAACCGGATCATTTGGCCAAAACCCATTTCACTACCCGAAATTCTTCTGGCCTATCCTTTATATGGGATACCCTTTATTACCAACATCCCCACCGAAAACAATGTCCAAAAACCAAACTTCATTGCCAACAAATCCCATTAGAAAGATATAGCTGCGAATGCAACCTCATTTATAGCATTCCCAGAGTATGTATTAATATGACCACCTTTCAAGATATTACTATCCAATATGAAAACCACCAGATTCTAATCACACCTATAACCCTCCTCGATTACGGTTTCCTTAAACAAATAATTTTTACACAACCTGAACAAGCCAATATCTTACCTCGAAGATTAGCCGTTTGCATTCAAAACTGTTTTTCTATACCTTCTACTACAATTTGTCAAGCCATTATCCAAAGCAAAATGCCAGAATGGACATCTTTCGGTTCTATTATTCCATTGACAAAGATATTATCCATGTAACCTCTAGCCCAAATTACAACCCCCATTATACTCCAAGCCAATTTCATTTAATGGGTTGTGAAACTCCAACCTGGATTTGTTCCAACCCAATATCTAGCCAAATTCAAGATTATATTGCATATCAAATTGCTAGTCACATTGGAGATAATGATATTTATACTCTCCAGCCTTATCAATTTAAATTATTTAGTGAAGATTCAATCCAGAAAATCAGGACCATTAATTATGTTGGAGAAGTCCCCTTCCGTTTCCATACTTGCAACCCTACAGCAGTACAAATTTTTGAAGATTATATCCAGCAAGAATCCGAAAGTAATTATCAAAACCCTAATGACAATGACTTCTGGGATAATCTTTCGGATGATTCCATGGCAAACATCAACAATACAATGGACCCCTGAAAAAAGAATGATCATTTCCTCACCTCCAAAGTCAAAAGCAGCATCTTCAGCAAGTGAAATTATCTTTCAACAAAACATTGGTTGGATCCACTTTTCACCTTTCCCTCGAAATTTTCCACAACGAAATAATGGGATTAAGCTTTCCAGCAAAGACCATCTCAGCAAGTAGAGCAAGTATTCCAGCCTTCCCACCGAAAGCAGCAAATTTTTCAGAACAACAATTATCATTTCAGCTTTTCCACCGAAAGCAACCCTTCAAGTCAACAGCAACATCAACTGCTGTTTACTTTTCTTAATTATAATGATTGTAAACAGGGTTCCTTATTCTATAAAAGGACTCTCAATATCAGTAGTTAGACATCGCTTGTTTTACCACTTCAAAACTGGTATCGCTCTCTCGCTTCTCTCCCCCCATATATCTCCCAACTGTACTTCCAACTCCTCCTCCTCTTTCCCCTCTCATGTACCAGTAGCTTCAAGTAAGCTTTTCAATATTTCAATATAATGATTTGAATTTCCATTTCTATACTTTGTTTTAATTATTATCTTTATTATGGCCGGTTCTACCGCCCTTATTATTATGCATGTTTTATGGCTGGTTTAACCGCCTGTTTTATTACTCTGTCTGTTTTAATTATATTTCAATATGTCTCTTAAGACTCTCCCTTCCGCCCCCCTCATATATATATATATATATATATATATATATATATATATATATATATATATATATAGGGTAAACTTCTTATCCGGACTTTTCATTTCCGGACCTCATGATCCAAACATTTTTTTGACGATCCGATCCGTCCAATGTGTTCAGAAGGTGTTTTCAAGGGTCCCCGCGGAAAATCTTCAAAAAAAAATACCGGGAAGGGCTTGATCCAAACAGTTTTCGCAAAAATAACCATTTTTTCCTTATTTTCGGGAGGTGTATATATATATACGGAAATCTTCTTATCCACCTCCCAAAAATAAGAAAAAAATGGTTTTTTTTGTGTTGCAAATTATTTTTGGAAAATCCGAGCCGTCCAATGTGTTCAGAAGGTGTTTTCAAGGGTCCACGCGGGAAATCTTAAAAAAAATACCGGGAAGGGCTTAATCTAAGCAATTTTCGTAAAATTGTAAATATAAAGTTTTTGCGAAAACGGCTTGGATCAAGCCCTACCCGGTATTTTTTTTTTGAAGATTTCCCGCGTGGACCCTTGAAAACACCTTTTGAACACATTGGACGGATCAGATCGTCAAAAAAATGCTCGGATCAAGGAGGTCCGGAAATCTGGAGTCCGGAGGAGAAGGAGACCATATATATATATGGGGCCGGTTCCGTGGACACATAAAAAGACACTTCATCTCAGTCATTAATTTCAATGGGTGAGATTAAAACTTAACAAATCAGCTTCTCTCTCCCAAAACATGCACACACCCTAAAATTACTCCTCTTCTTCCCAAAACATTATCACACCACTGAAATCCATGGCAGGTACACGAAGTCATACTCCAAACGAAATGGGTTTGACTCGAAATTAATTAGACTTATGAGAACCAAGACCCTCACGTTGCTTATTATGTGTGTTTTACTTCATTCAAACTTCTAGATGAATGGGGTGAATGCAAATAGGAGAGATCGACATCCACTTTATGGCAGAGCTTTTCTAAACTAGCGATATGGAACAGAAATGGGTGTTTCAGAGAGAGAGAGAGAGGGCGCTTTTGAACAGAATAAGAGACATTTACCATCAGGTCACCCTTAGATCCCATAATTACCATCAGGTCAAGCCCAACTCTGAAAAATTTCCATCAACTCCCCAACCCGTATAAAAATGCCTAAATCATAGGGTACCCTATGAAAGTGCCTAAAATCCTAGGGTACCCTATGAAAGTGTCTAATCTACTAAACCCTATAATAGGAAAGTGCACCCTAAACCTAAACTCTAGGATACCCTACGACTAGGGTAACCTTATGACTAGGATACCTTACGACTAGGGTACCCTATAAATGTGCCTAAAATCCTAGGGTACCCTACGACTAAGGTACCCTATGAAAGTGTCTAAAATCCTAGGGTACCCCACGACTAGGGTACCCTGTACCCCACGACTAGGGTACCCTATGAAAGTGCCTAAAATCCTACGGTATCCTACGACTAGGGTACCCCAAGAAAGTGCCTAAAATCCCAGGGTACTCTATGAAAGTGCTTAAACCACTAAAACCCTATAATAGGAAAGTGCACCCTAAACCTAAACTCATAGGGTACCCTACGACTAGGGTACCCCTATGAAAGTGCCTAAACCACTAAAACCCTATAATAGGAAAGTGCACCCTAAACCTAAACTCCAAAAAAGAGTGACTTACCTTAGTGGTAATTAAAAAAAAAGACGTACCTTATTGGTAATTAGACATCTCTTTTCTAGACCTAGAGGTAATAATCCCACAGAATAAAGTCCCACTTCCAAGCCTTTTCAGTCAGGCAAACGAATAGAAAAGACAACCGAGAGTGTTTACGGGAATTTTTTTTTTTTGAACAGAACACACATAATAAGCGACGTGAGGGTCTTGGTTCTCATAAGTCTAATTAATTTCGAGTCAAACCCATTTCGTTTGGAGTATGACTTCGTGTACCTGCCGTGGATTTCAGTGGTGTGATAATGTTTTGGGAAGAAGAGGAGTAATTTTAGGGCGTGTGCATGTTTTAGGAGAGAGAAGCTGATTTGTTAAGTTTTAATCTCAACCATTGAAATTAATGACTGAGATGAAGTGTCTTTTTATGTGTTTTTTTATGTGTCAACGGAACCGGCCCCATATATATATATATCACGGCATTAGTCATACTCCTCCCCCTTTTTTGAAATTGAAATAGGAGGAAGTGTTGCAAGTATTAAAGGTGTGTTGACAAACAAAATGTTAGGCATGGTAGAGTGATGCTGGCTGCTTAAAGGTTGTCTCGAACCCCCCCCAAAAAAAATCCTCCTTTTGCTGTTGGAAACCGAGGGGCAGATGAGGTTTTGTTATTTGTTTTAAACAGACTAGGGGGTGTGGAGACGAATCAATATATTGGGAAGACGACGAATCAATATCTTCCGGGTGAGCCACTCTCTTGACAGCAAGCACCACATCAGCAATCTGCCCACCCTCCAACCCGCTATTGCCACTCTTTTATTTCTCCACTGCCTCTCCCCTACTTCACTCTCCATTTCACTTCCATCGAATTCAATGCTACAATTCTATGCACTGTCATCCTCTTCCAAACTATCCTCATTCCCATCATCCATTAATATCTCTGTTGAAGAAGGCCTGGGGATATCCCTTAATTGTTTCCCAACCCCATACCGATGAGATGAGCCTAGATCAAGTCTCCCCTTCCCCGGATCCACATGAAGCAACCCCATATCACCCAAATCATCAAGTGGTATGTCTAATCCTTCGCCCACATCGCCAAAAATTGTCCCCATTTGCCCCCCTTTACGGAGACCTTGCATACTAGTATCGCTATTACTTGACACCTGGGTACCACAAAACAAAAAAAGAAAATATATATATTTTTTTAAAAGATGAAGGACTGTACATAAAAAAACGTATGTATACATAAATATGTATTGTATCAAAAGAATTTACCCGTTTTCTTTTCGCCAATGGGGAGTCGGCAAAAGGTAACTTCCTCAACATTTTCCATCCTTTGCACAAGCACCACTTGAAAGTCCATCCACCATAGCTAGTACCTCGTCATTCTTAAAAGTCGAATAAGCCCACTTATCCCGATAAGTACCCGAGGAAGCAGAAAGGGTACACAAATTCTGACCCTTATTCGCTTCTATTTTATCCAGCTTCATATAATCTGGAACAGTTGCCACAAAATCAGAAAAAGCCCCCAAATTTCTCTTCCAAGACTCACGCCAAGCCGCTGTCAAATGACCAACCCTTTGCCCGCCCGGAAATACCACAACAGCTCGAGCAACCTCCGGATCCTTACTCCATTCCTCCGTAAGATACCGCCTCCAGATATCCGTCCCCTCCGTAGAAGGTAGTATCGGTGGTACACCTTGATCCAATCCAAACTGACGAGCTACCCGCATGGGATTATATATCACCTCGCCAGAAATTCCACCAACATAACAAGGCAATCCACCCGGAACCAGAATATTTAGCACAACAGGCGATTTCCTAAATGCTTTCACAGCACTCATGGACACCTTCATTGTCTCCTTAGAAAATATCCCAAAAGGCTCGATCCCCTCAACATCCTCCACATACGGCCGAGGGAGGAATCCACTCTCATCATCTATCATAGACGCCAACCCACCACGAACTCTAAGGATATGAGTCCCACAGTCGTCAGTTGCGCCATTCACGCACCTTGATGCACGACACTCATTCTGTCTTGTAATAAACTCGTTCGGAAGAGGAGCACACGAAGCAAATCGTTCATAGAAGAACATCCCCAAAAAACCTGTGTGAGCATAAGTGCATATATAGTAACGTCCTTTGGAGAGTCGCGCAGTTGGCGCAATAAGATCCGGCCGCTTGTACAAAGTACCGAGGAATAATGGTGCCAATGGAACACTTGCCGATGGAAAGAATCGTCGCAATACCAAATAAATTGGGATCCACCCCTCCTTCGGGTGGGCCAGGAAAAACATGCAACGAAAGCCAAAGTGTTAGAAACGCTGCAAGATACCCAGGTTCCTTAAACCCATCCCCCTTGGTTCCGTGCAAGGGCTCGTCTTCCTTAGCGTTACTCAAGTCACGATACCAATACAACATCCACCACTAAAACAATTTTTGCCACGACTCTTCTCACAATGAACAGGGCCGAAATATTCCTCCTCTCCATTTTTGTATCCCGTCCTCAAGGTCATAGCCACACTCTTCGCCTTCCGCAGAATCTCCACAATTTTTTCATGTTCCGGCATTAAAGGGAGAGCTGGATTAACCTCCCCCATCAAATTTAGATTCCACAAGTAGCAGACGTCCTCCAGGGTCGGCATAATTTCCCCCCAAGCAGCGACAAAAGTGTGAATCGTAGGGCACCATCGAGATAACATCACCTCGAGCCAATTCCTATCTCTGGTAATATTGGCCCGCAAAGAGGTGCATATCGCTAAAGAAACCTCAGCACTTTCCAAAATGCCAGCAAATGTAGGATCACTAAGGATCTCCTGCACCCACAACTCATAGGCACGAGGAGACTGGACATGAGACTTCCCTGCAACATTGGAGAATGGATACTCTCCTCTTTCAACCCCGAATCTATAGACATCGGTGGGATCTAACTCATCACCCATTCTAGCCTTCGGCACTCCCAACAGCGGATTTGGTGGACCTTTCCCCACACCCCTAAATTCACGGGCCATCTGGCAAAACTTATCCATTCCACCAAAGAAAGGAGCTTGAAAACAAAATTCTTTCCCGAGCACCTCCCGTATCTCCCCCTTTTTACTCGGCCTTTCACACCCACCTTTCTCCTTAGTCTCAGGCACGCCCTTAGCCTTAACCATTTTCCTGGAATTTTTATGTGAACTCCCTTTTGATTGACCCTTCATCGTCTCACTCGCCTCACCTGCACCAAGAACACAACAATTTTCTTTTTAGAGAACAATCACACAAAAAAAAAAGTAGTGATGCGAACTCCCTTTTGATTGACCCTTCATCGTCTCACTCGCCTCACCTGCACCAAGAACACAACAATTTTCTTTTTAGAGAACAATCACACAAAAAAAAAAAAAGTAGTGATAGATACAAATAAAAAATCCACAAACTTTTTCTCCTCATGTTAAGAAATACCCACTCCATACTTCCCACTCCGAAGTCGCCGTGCTTACTTTCACAAAGTTTCAGACAAATGCCAAGTGATTACTCCGAGTTTATCCCGGCGGAATGGCACCACTCCAAATTTCGTTCAAGTACAAGAGAGGCTAATATAATTTCCCAAAAAAAAAAGGGGGTAGATTACACCTACCCCATCCGCTATTTCCCCCAATCTGGTGCAGATTACACCTATCCAATCTGGTGCAAATTGCACCTACCCAATTTACTACCCTACCCAATTTGCTATTACTCCAATCTGGTGCAAATTGAGACTTAAGTGATTTTACACCACTCCACTAGGCGGTACCAATCGGCAATCCTGTCGCATTTTTTACCTGTGAAACACTTTACCCACTCGGTCAATGGGTGAATGACAGTCATCATTTTGGCTAAGTCTCACATCTCTTTATAAAAAAAATAAAAAGCGGGGAGAAAGCAAAAAATCCCACCGACAGTACCCCAATCCCCCCCCATCGGCAGCCACCCACCTATCCCTCTCCGAGACCCCCGGTAAAAAAAAATAAAAAATTCTAAGCTTCTCCATCCAATACCCCCCACGCCCAATCGGGCTCCCTTCCATCGAGATCCCCAATCGGTATTCCTCTCTCTCTCCAATCACCCATCCCCCCAACTCACTTAGTATCTCCCCACTCTCTCCCCCCGAGATCCACCCCAACCCACTCGGTCTCTCTCTCTCTCTCCCGGAGAACCTCCATCCACTCACTTTCCCCAATCAGTCCACCACATACCAATATACCAAAAAAAAAAAAAAAGGGAAGAAGAAGCAAAACCCACCCCCCAATCATCCCAATCGGCATCAATCATGAGCCTATTGCATTCAAAATATCTACTACAGTCAATCACAGCAGGAGAGCGACATTCATTACAAAAACGAGAAAAAGAGACTCGATCTCGGAACTCACCACAGGGCCGCGCTAGATGGCTTTTTCTCCTCCGCCACAGATGGCTCTCTTCCTTCCCCCTCTCTCCGAAAGTTCTTTTTTTTTTTGAGAGAGTTTCTCACCCAAAGTTTGGTAAAGACCTCTCACCAAAAGCTTTTCTTGTTTCTAACATATTTAGTTTACTTATTTTTTTTATTACACCACACCCCCTAGTCTATTTAAAACAAATAACAAAACCTCATCTGCCCCTCGGTTTCCAATAACGAAAGGAGGATTTTTTTTTTTGGGGGGGGGGGTTCGAGACAACCTTTAAGCAGCCACCATCACTCTACCATGCCTAACATTTTGTTTGTCAACACACCTTTAATACTTGCAACACTTCCTCCTATTTCAATTTCAAAAAAGGGGGAGGAGTATGACTAATGCCGTGAATGGTATATGGAATACCCCCTCCGCACTTATTTGGTTAAGGCCAAAAAGAATATATATATACGGAAAACTTCACATCCACACCTCCCGGAAATAAGAAAAAATTGGTTTCTTTTGTGTTGCAAATTTTTTTGGAAAATCCGATCCGTCCAATGTGTTCAGAAGGTGTTTTCAAAGGTCCACGCGGAAAATTTTCAAAAAAAAATACCGGGAAGGGCTTGATCCAAGCAGTTTTCGCAAAAACTGTATTTATATATTTTTGCGAAAACTGCTTGGATCAAGCTCTTCCCGGTATTTTTTTTTTGAAGATTTTTTGTGAAGATCCTTGAAAACACCTTCTGAACACATTGGACCGATCGGATCGTCAAAAAAAATTTTGGATCAAAAGTCTGGAAATCAAAAGTCCAGATAAGAAGTGGAACCTATATATATATAGAGTCCCCCTTCCTATCCAAACCACTAAATACGGACCTACCGTCCGGAATTCACTTTCCGGACCAAATTTCGACGATCCGAACCGTTAGATGTGTTTAAAAAGTGTTTTCAAGGTCCAACGCGAAGATTTGGCAAAAACAAATATCCGGAAAGGCTTGATCGGAGCAGTTTTTCACAAAAACGGCGTTGGACCTTTTTTTTTTTTTGATCACTGCGTTGGACCTTTAAAACACCTTTTAAACACATCTAACGGTTCGGATCTTCAAAAAAAAATTGGGAAGGTGGAGGTCCGTAACTTAACAGAATGCGGGAGTTTGGATTGGAAGCTTGGTGTATATATATATATATCCATCCGGTTCTTATCCGGGCTCCCGGAAATGAGAGAAATTCCGGACTTCGAATCTCAGCCGTTGGATGTCATCCAACGGCTCTAATAAGTGATAGCCGTTTTAAAACTCGCGGGTCGTGATAGGGGTAACAAGCAACTCGCGGGTTGAGGATCCGGGTCAGTCTTATACACACGGGTCCTATTCCTCTCATTTTTACGCTTTCCACAGAGAGAAGAGAGAGAAAGGGAATCGAAGAAGAGGGCGGCGAACTCCATCTCCCCAGCCTCCAATCAAATCGACGACGGCCTCTGCATCAGCACACACACACACACACACACACACACACTCTCTCTCTCTCTCTCTCTCTCTCTCTCTCTCTCTCTCTCTCTCTCGATTTGGATGAGAAACTAGGGTTTTGCGATTTCGTAATTTCTCCAAAAAATAGGTTTTCGATTTGGTCCAAGAAGAAGAACCAGGTCTATCTCTCTCTCTCTCTCATGAATTCGTCAAACCCTAATTTGTGAAACCCTAGTTCGAAGGTTTTATGATTTCGAATTCGTGAAACCCTATGTGTTCGATGTCGAATTCGTGAAACCCTAGTTCGTAATTGCTTCTTAACAGCTTCAATTGATTGAATGAAAATTTGGGTTTTGTTCCTGTGTAGAGGAAATTAATGGTTTTGTTTTTTGGGGAGTTTGAATTTTTTGGTCAATTAGTTATGCTTCAACTTCAGAAAACAACACCCATCCAGAACCCTCAATTCCAGTTGAGGGCAAGTTTTGCCCCAAAAGTTGTTTTCTTACATAGAAAACATGTTGTCATGACCTTAGGGAGAAGTTATGTATCTTATGCATATGGAACCCTACATGTAATTTGCAGATTACGGCAACTATATTATGTACAAAATGGCAATTAAAAAGTAGGTGGTCAGGGCTCTCTTCTTCATCCTTGCACAAACTTTATTGCGATTTTCGGATACAAACTAAACACACAATTCCGATACAAACTACCGAAATGGCTGGGTTGTTTTCAACTGGAGGAGGAGGGATTTTTTTCGACTGGGGGAGGAAGGAATACAATGGAGGAGAAAGGAAGAAGAAGATAGGTTGGGAAAAAGTGGAGTGGGTTGGTATGTAGCAATTGGGAAAAAGTGGAGTGGGTTGGTATGTAGCAATTGGGAAAAAGTGGAGTAGGTTGACATTAAGTAATTTGAGGGGCTAAATGGTCTTTTCACGAGGAAGGTTTTGGTATTTATTTTGCAAGGGCTGTATTGAGCCAAAAAGGGTTGCAAATAGACCCACCCGTCACGAAAATGTTGACAATGACTATCTCTATTAATCGCAAGTTCACTCCACAACGGTTTTTCAATTCACACCAAACCCACCTCTCAATTACTTCACGATTTCTTCCATCACCAATATATCGTCTTCGCATTTGATATTTTTATTGAAAAGTCAGTTTAATGTTTCTAAGCATGCCGATTTGAAAATATGACCACCATTTCAAAATTTTGTCATGTTTTGAATAGAATAAAAAAAATTCAACATTTGATCCTTCTAATTTATGTAAAAGGATGAAAGATGAATTTTTAGCAAGTTTTTTGATAACATACCTTTGAGAAAGGCATTGTTGGAGGTTTTTATGTGATTCTATGATAGTTGCTTTTAACGGAATAAAAGAGCGTTGAGCACAATTTAAAATGCGTCTGTCTAGACACTTCTAGTATATAGATAAAAATTACTACTTATTTTCACATGGCCATTAATTGGAACTGTTACAAGTTCGTTACAAGATTTTGTTATTTTTAATTTTTTCCTTACAGCATTGTGCTCGTTCTAGGCACGTGACATAAAAAAATAAAAAATAAAAAGGAAAAGAGAAGGGGTTCATGTTGAATTTTTTTTATTGCTCGTGTAGTGGGGAATAACGAAGTGGAAGCAAATTGGAAGGGGGAGAGAAGTTGGCTAACGGAGGATCCGGAGCCCGTGACTACTGCTCTCAGCCGAGCAAACCACTGTAATAAACCCTACGGGCGATTTCTCAAAACTAGAGCTATTTCTCAAAAACCCAAAATCAAAATCCCAAATCCTGAAAACCAAAATCTCTCTCCACCTATACATGCAATCACGAAAATGTTGAGAAGACGACTATCTCTATTAATCGCAACTTCAATCCACAACGGCTCTTCAATTCACCCAAAACCCACCTCCATTACCTCACGATTTCTTCCATCACCACCATCTCCTTCACATTTCGTGCAACATTCCCATTTGACTCCTCATTACCATGTGGGTTTTGGGTCTGATCTGAATCAGGGTTTGAGGGCTTATAGCCTTCTGAGTTTGAATGATTTGAGAGATAACAAAGGGGCGAGAAAGAAGAAGACTAGGAAGGGTCGTGGGATTGGGTCTGGTAAGGGGAAAACAGCTGGAAGAGGTCATAAGGGGCAGAGGGCAAGAGGGACTATGAAGTTTGGATTTGAAGGCGGGCAGACACCGATGCGGCGAAGAATGCCGAAAAGGGGGTTTAAGAACCCTTTTAGTCTTACATTTCAGGTATAAAGGTTCAATCATTTATGGTTTTTTTTTCCTATCGATTTTGTACTTTTCTGTTTGAAATTTTTGAGATCATTTTTCTTATTCTACTCCTCTCTTTTAGGGTAAAATGGTGGTTACATGATGCAATAGATATTTCATGCATAATATCACAATTGTGTATATGCCAAACTCTAAAATTTTGAAACTTTTTTATTGGTGTTAACTAGTGTCATTGATGACTACTTTGTATATTTAGAAGAGTTCATGCCACTTAGCTACTAACTAACAACACAGACATAAACATATTTGTGTGGGTGGGGGAGGAACGCAATGGCCGAGATAACTTGGTGAATGGTGACCATTTGAATTGCTCCTTCAATCCTTGCAAAAGGCGATGCCAGGTGTTTTTCATTATCTAAAGGCCATAAAATTTTGACCCCAACCAAGAAAAGTAGCCTAAAAGAAACATCTCATGCTACTAACTTAAGAAATAGGGAAGGTACATAAAACTATTATTCAAAATTATGCTGATTTTGTTTCTGATTTAAAATAAAAGAACCATGTAAAATGCCAAATTTTGTAGGCATTTGTAAATTCTACGTTTGATCTTGCCAAATAACTACATTTGCCGTAGACTTAGACTTCCAGTTTCCCCCTTTGTTTGTTTGTTACTCGCCATTTATGTTACAAAGTTTCTACTTGAGTGTGGTTGGGTGTGGGGTGTGCTTCTGGGTATATTTCACGGAGAACCTTCTCAAACTGGTACCTTTCGATATGGATGTATGGACACAACGTGAATGTTATTGGTTTGTTGTCAGCTGTTTTGACTTTTGACACAAGGTGTTGTTGTTTGCTTGTAATGCACTTGAAATTAATTGGGATCTAGGGGAAAAATGGAATTTCAATTTTTCATTGATATGAGAGATTAAATTTTACTTTAAGATCAATTGCGAGCTTCTTTTCCTTCAAACCTAGTTGAAATTTAGAATATGCAAGTGAATAATGTGGATACCGGGGTTGGAACTATATCCCATTCCTTTCAATCATATGTGTACACGTTGCACTGGGGTAATAGAATGTCCAGAACAGTGCCATGCAGGAGATTTGCAGCACAACCATTTAAGTCTGCTGCCTTCCTCTTCTAACATCAACATCTTCCAAAACAATGCCACTCCTTCATACATATACAAGAAATATACTTGGTCTCAAAAGGCTTTAGGTAGTTTTGACATGATCGCCACATCATTTTGGCAGCATCGTCTTATGTGCTGCAGCTTTGTTTATTCTATGGTGTATAGCTATGCATGTTAAGTACTTTGGATGCTTAAGTCTGGCTATTCCGGGAAATCAAGTCTCGAGCTTCATGTATAATGAATCAGACTAGCAAGCATTTTGATTATTTGTAAGTGTACTTGTACGGTAATATGGTGTAGTTAGCTTCTACCTTGCTATAAGCTTTATAAGGGGGAGAGTTGGGTGGTGAAAAAGAAATATGGCAAGCAAGCTTTAGAGGATGCATAATTAAATTATATGGCAAGCAAGCTTTAGAGGATGATACGTCTCGTTGTTTGCTCTTCTGAAGATCTAGAGTCGTCAATTTACTTCTTTTCTCTCTTCTCTCTTCTCTCTTCTCTCTTCCTCTCCCTTCAACCCTGAAGGACATTAGATGCTAAAAGTTTGCATGAATGGAGGGCTTCTACAATGTTAATCCTCTAAATAAACATCAATGATATGAATATCACCCTTCCATGTCATAAATTTTCTGAATTAGTAACTTAAGTTGAATGGAAATGTGAACCATAATGTTTGTTGAAAAGTGCATAATCATTAACACATGGATGCTCACTCTTTTTCGCTGGTTAGACATTGCATATAAGGACATGGAAAAGGTGAGAGGTGAATAGTGTTGACTTGATTACCCTACATTGAAGATAAACATTCTTCCAATGCTCGTGGGCTGCTATGGCTGGCCAGTACTGTTTGTCGGTAATTTACTATATCTATCAAGTACATTCTGTAATGACCTCTATTTGTTTAGATTTTTGGTACTTGGGTACTGCTGTCTTTAACACTTGTGGATGCTATTTTCAGTCAATCATTATGGAGAATTATGTTTACCCTTCCTCACTAGTAGAAATATAATTTGTGTATCCTTATAATGCAAAAAACTAAAACACCAACTCGGAAATATGATGATAATGAGACTGTTTAGGTCTTCTCTGTTAAAAGGAGGTTTTGATTGTTACTTTGAATTGAGTCACACCTTGACAAATTACCTTTATTTTGGCAGCCCGTGGGTCTTGGAAAGATTGCAAAACTCATAAATGCAGGAAAGATAGATTCATCAGAGTTGATCACAATGAAAACTCTCAAGGTAGAATCTTTATGATTGTCTTATTTTCTAGCTAAACTCCTTTCATGCTTTTATTGATTGTAATGTTATTATTATTACAATAGGATACAGGAGCCATCGGGAAGCAGATAAGAGATGGTGTCAGATTAATGGGACGAGGTTCTGAACATATAAAGTGGCCTATTCATCTGGAGGTAATCTTTGTTCAAACACAATGCCCATTGATTGCACTTTTTTGTACCATCAATTGACGCTTGAATAATTTTTCTCGTACTTTGTTTTGTTGTGTCGTCTGAATTCGGATTTAAATCCTCTCCATTCCATACATGGGTGGAGATCTGCGTTGTATTCCCTATTATGCTGACACCTTTCTATTAAAAAGGACGTACCGAAAGAGGCCACTTCACAGCGATTACATAAACTAATCTAAAGTAAAGAAGAAGAAAAAAACAGTTACATGGATAAAATAGTCTGAGTGTGTTGTTGGGATTCTATATTTGCATCACTTGTTGCAACGCCTTGCAGCAAAAAACTTGGTCTACGGTTGCAATGAGACAACTGTTAAACAAGTTCTTGGACAAATACTGCTTTTTCTACCAACGTTGATAAAGGGCTGCGCATGTAGTGCAGATATCTCTGACTCTCTATTCTCGGAGCTTTGCTTGATACTTCTCCATGCCAGAATGGAGTCCCTAATAGCATCGAGGATTTTGGAATTTAGAGCTAAGAGATCCAGAGTCCATAGATTTTTTTTTTGGGGTAAGTTGAGTCCATAGATTTTTGTTGGAAAATCCTCAAGTTTCTTTCACCCCAAATATTATTTATAGCTGCAGCTAAAGATAGCTTCAATATGGACTTCCTAAAGCCCTTGCCGAGCTCTGAATGCTGAACAAACCAAGCTTTTTCTCCATTCCAGATTAAGGGGTCCCTCAAACTGAACACCCACACTGCCTTGGAAAAGGAGCACTCGAAGAACAAGTGGTTATGTGATTCAAGACTCCCATCCTTGCAAAAATTGCAAGAGGCATCACTAATGATTCCCCAACCCAATCGTCTATCTAGAGTACTCAACCTTTGTCGCATAGCCAGACATAGAATGGAACCTCACCTTGGGATATGCTTGTTGAACCATACCACTTTGTGCCAATCTGTAGTGTCATGTGGAATTCTCACAGCATTCCAAGCAAATTTCATTGTGTAATTACCATGCAAAGAGAGAATCCATATCAAAGCATCCTCATTAGATACGTCAGTTAAAAGAATGCTAGGGGTGTTTTTAATGATCTCCTGAATAACTCTTTTTCTTGTCCTAGACCATTGCCAATCACCATTGTGTATTATAGAAGAGACTTTCGCTGCAAGGGACCTACCAATATCAGAGTTAACTCTATCCCCAAACCTCTTACCCAAAGGTGTGCCAATTGTCCAGCCAAACAAAAATGGAATCCCCTTTCCAAACCTTGCAAAGGAATAGAGACCGGCAAATGCCCCTAAGCTGAAGAATCTTCCTCACTGTCCAGGATGCATCTGAAGGGATGGCCATGTGCCAAAGGCTCTGATCTTTGATTATATAGGTATGCACCCATTTAACCTAAGAGAATCAGATTTCTTACCAAGGGTCCAAAGGTGCTTAAGCATGGCAGCTTTATAACAGTCCTTGAGCTTTCTAAAACCCACTCCTTCTTCCTTAGGAACACAGACTTGATCCCACTTAACTTTTGCTTACACTCAATACCCTTATGAACTTTCTGGGGAATTATGAAGATCTGGCTCCAATACATCTGATTGCTACTTAATACAGAAAGAATGAGCTGAGCTTTGCCTCCGTTGGAAAGCATTTTAGTAGACCAACTCTGGATCCTACCCAGAATTCTTTCCTGCTAAATCAATCAGTCCCCAGCTTTCAATATAGTGGAAATAAGAGGAGCACCCAGGTATTTCACTCGAAGAACCCCCGCAGGAATATCAAGAACATTTCTTAAAGCTTGGATAACATTGTCCTTAACTCCAGCAAAAAAATATAGTAACTTTTGTTGAGACTAGTACAGTTACACGTGCAATGCACGTGGAATGTACAGACGATGTGTTAATGCTGCAATCTTGTGCGCATCATTTTCTTTTACAACCTTTAATCTGGAAATTCTTTTGCACACATGTAAAAAAGGAAAGAACAAATCATGTTTTTTTTATGTACTCTTGTTTAAACTGGTTTCCGGTGGTTCGAATATTGGACAACGCTTAATTTTTATTTATTATCTCTTTTCACATAATTCTAACCACTATGACGTTATGTGTGGAGCTTACTATGAACATCTGCCTTTTCTTCTTTTCTCAAGTCCGGCTACTAACCCATGCTTATAGCTGCCATAAAAGACGTACACTACACCAATATTACAATCTGGTAAGACATTGGTATCAAAAACTAATGAGTTATTCTGTCAATACTCCAAAGTCAAAGAGAAATCTATATCTACATCAGCCTTTCTCCACCTTCGCAAATGCACCATAGTTGGCCCAACCACTAAGCCCCCTTATGAGTTGAAGCAGTTTACTTTCACTTAATGCCTCTACATATTACCTTCACTTAATTTCGTTGGTCGAAATGTATTGTGTATCATTTTTGTTCTCTTGCTTAAGAGAATCATGAGTCTGCAATATCAAATCTTGAATCTTGTGGATAAGAATATAAGTGGACATGTAAAACAAGTAAGAAGCTGATATGGTCTAATCTGCACCTCTAAAGGTCCAATGCTTTGCCTAGTTAGCTTGGTTGGGAAGGGTGAAGACATCAGGATTCTTGTTTGCATAGGGGATCATAAAGAACCATAATGACAACTTATGCCATTTCGGTGACCAGATATTGATTTAGTGGATCATCTATTAGGCAATTATACTTGGACGCTTTGGTCTAAGATCCTGTAATAGTGGGGGATTAGTTGGAGTGTCCCTCCATCGGAATATACTTGGAAGCTTTGGTCTGAGATCCTGTATTGGTGGGGGATTAGTTGGGGTTTCCTTCTATCGCTGAAGAGCTTATTCTTGTGGTGCAGGGGTGGAAATTCAAGAAGGCCAAAAAAAGTAATTTGGTAGGCAATTCCTTTTGCGTATTCTGCTATTTGATTGAGTTAATCTTGTTTAAAAAAAAGAAAGAGTCAATCTAAAGTAGGATGACATGAGGATATGGTAAAGCATAAGGTGGTATGTTGGGTGAAGTTCAACGCCATTACAAGGGGGATTTCAATGGATTTTATTTCAAAGGTTAAGACTGATTTGTGAATCAGGTTTGGGCTGTTGCTTAGGCTGGTTAAGATTAGACCTGTGGGCTGTTGGTTTGTTTAGCTTTGATGGGTTATCAACCCGTTTACCTATGAGCTATTTCATTGTGTTTGGATTGTCAACAAGTGCAAACTTTGGAAATGGTATATGCTTTTCCATATAGAGTGGGGAAATAATCTACGAATAAAGAAAATGTTTGCAGCAGCAAAATCAGGACCATTTTATTGCGAAATTCTTATGCTAATCTTCATAGGTTTGTCACTAAGCACATGAAGACAGGCTGTTCCTAGAGTGGCTCATGCAGCGAATAAAGTACAATTTTCTGGCTATTTTCTCATCATTTGTTCAACTACTCCCTAAATCTACGCATATACCCAGGATCTTACAAAACTACAGTCAGTTTGGTATAGTGTGAAATGGAAAGTGAGTTGACAGGACTTAGCAGTTCACTTAGGCCATGGCCTGCATATAAAGCAGTTCACTTATGCCATGACCTGGATATATAACCTTCATTTAAAATCAAAATAAGGGCCGAACAATAGATATCAAATACTGAATGTAGGGGACTATCATATTTAGGTCATTGCATTCCACCCTGAACTTGACAATAGGCCCCCCTATTTCATGAGCTTTTAAGTAACTTAGAAATAATTTTTCTCTGCTCCACTTATTCTTGTTAAGTTAAAATTGTGCGTTATGGTACATACATGTAACATGGTACAAACAAATGAAATAGATAGATAAACTTGCTAGTCTGTATAGTTTTAATTACCCCATCATTGTAGGTATTGATAAGGGCTCAGGTTTCAAGAGAGTAAAGCGAGAAACATGAGGAATCATGAGAAGAAAAATGAGAGTTCTATAGCCAATCTCTTTATGTGATTAGAACAGTTGCTTTTGGACCCTATTCCACCCACTTCTTAGTTACAAACACCATGTCCATATATGACTCATGGGTCGATCTGTTCTAACAACAGTATGAGGCTAGGCATGAAGCTTTTTGGTGTGTTTGTAAGCAAAGCAACCTAAATGTATTAATTCAAACCCGAAATGATTTCTCTTCAAATTCAAACCTTTCACTAAAGTAGGGGAAAAAATAAAGGAGAGCATTCACATGGTGAAGCCTACACCATTGTTTTATCCCGCGGGCATAGTAAGGGCCTATGCTGCAACATGAATGTACTCCACTTTTAGCCTTTATCACTCATATATTCTAAAAGAAGAGGGGGAGTGTGAATAAGGTCAAGTATAAAAATCCTCTCCAAAAGACATTAGCTTTGCTAATATCCAGAGGGTACTGTAATAATATTAGTTTAAACTCATTCGATCTGTGTATTTTATCCATATGTGCATTTTCATTTATTTCCGTTGTCTTTGCTACTTGGTTTCATATCAGAATACTATTTGAGAACTTTGAGTTCTATATGCCTATTAACACTGGGAGATATGTGGTTTTTTTTTTTTTTTTTGATCACTGGAGATATGTGGTTTATATTGGCGTATTGTGAGATAGAGAAGTACAGTATATGGCACTACATGCGTCTATCAGTAAGTCAGCATTATTAATGTTTGGTTAGTTTACCCTTTGGGGTTATTGGTCCTTACACCAATCAGAAGTTTAAGTAGCGTACTTGCGTGTATAACAATTGATTATTTGAATCACCAGGTCAAATGTTAAAACGCAAGAAACTGTGTCCTTCCGATAAAGGAATCTAAGCAACAGTGGTTCTCAAGCGGAATTTCGTATTGTACATGGGACTGAATTACAATGGCGTGAGATGCTGCTTTTTTTTTTCTTTTTTTTCTTTTTTTCATTTTTGAAAAGGAAAA
Source organism: Vaccinium myrtillus (assembly GCA_016920895.1). Taxonomy (NCBI): domain Eukaryota; kingdom Viridiplantae; phylum Streptophyta; class Magnoliopsida; order Ericales; family Ericaceae; genus Vaccinium; species Vaccinium myrtillus. Next base: position 30,192,723 of record CM029273.1, on the reverse strand, counting down.
CCGGAATGTATTGTGGTCTGGACCCCTCATATTTGGAGCATATTTTGTCGAGCAGTTGGTGTGCATGAGATTTTAATGAAGATAATGAAGGAATTACAGGATGTTATGGCACTTTAGATTCTTAGGCGGCCAGAGTAAGTTGTAACAAGGAATCCTTAGAAAAGTAGAGTATTAGGCATAATGTGATACCTGTCAGATTGGATTGGTTACTAAGGGCTGATGGCAGTAGGTAGATACGCACACAATGTGAATGCAAGAGGAGTTGATCTTCTGCGCAATGGAACTTCTTCGGAAAGCAGAGTTAGAGAAGATGACTATTGGCGGGGATCGAAATCTCCATACGAATGAAGTGATTTCGGACAACGGCGTCTTTTGGTGTGTGTTGGAAGCGGGGGAATGAGAAATTACGGTTCTGCCTGACTGTTAGGAGGCTTTGTGTATTTGGGAGGAGGCGTTTGGTTTGGGGCAGTTGCGTCGTACGGAAAGGAAAAAGTAGTAAAGCACGGAAAAAGGGAAAGGTTAAAGGGTAGTTTAGGAATAGAAAAGTAGACGAACATCTTAGATTTTTATTAGAAGAATAGATTAGGCTTAAGACCGGAGAAGTGATAGACTTAGAAGTCTTCAAAGATTTTCCTGATGGTCAAGAAAGTAGCTTGATCAGCCCCAACAAATGATGAATTAGTCATCTGCAAAAGCCAGATGAGACAGATTGGTAGATTGGCATTTGGGAAGAAAGGTAAACTCACTCAACAATCTTGTGCTGAAACATAGCTGAGAATGCCTCCATAACAATCAGGAAAAGATAAGGGGATATAGGGTCTGTGAGCTTTCAAAGAACGAGAAATAAACAGACGTATACTGCCAAAACAAACGTACTATTATTGCATTGCGAAACTTAGAGATTACAAGACTAATCAAGGAGTTATATAGGCTTAAGCCTAAAACCCTAGCAAACCCTAATAACATAAAATGAAATTAATTAAAACCTAACAATTGGAAACCCTAAATTATAATTCCTAAAATTAAACTTCCTAAAATAATATTTTCCTAAATTATACTTCACAGGGTCGCCCTTCCTTAAGCCCATTTTACCAGGGAAAAAAAGCCCTCCAAACTGCCATTTATGACCACAGAGTAGGTAGCAGTGGTAACCCACTGCCTAATCTATTTAGTAAAAATGGCTGGAAAGTCCGTGGCAGCCATAGCCTCAAACAAATAATCATAGGCTTTCATCAAATCAACTTTAACAGTGCATCTAGGAGAACTTGAGTTTTTATGGTAGCTTCTGACCATCACATTAACAGAACATTATCAATGATAGATCTCCCTTTCGTAAAGGCTGACTGATTCTTGTTGATGATACAAGGCGGAAAACTTTTTAATCTATTAGCCAAGACTTTTGTTATGCACTTATAATGGACACTGCCCAAGCAATGTGTTTACTCCTTAACAGTAGTAGGGCTATCTACTATAGGGACCAGAGCAATAAAAGTAGTAGTATTCCGCGACTAAAGCATAAAGCCATTAGAAAAAGAAAATATTGCACAGCTCGTACCAAATCAGAACCAACTATGTCCCAGTTCTTCTGAAAAAAAGCTGAGTTATAACCATCTGGCCCAGGTGACCATTAATTGAAAACAAGGCTTTTTAAACTTCATCTGTAGCAACAGGACTAATGAGTCTTGCCTTATCTTCCTCCAGAACTTTAGAACTGATAGAACTGACTAAACTGGCCTTAGCATCCACTTTATCACCGAATTGAGTGCCTGGTGAACAATATAGTCTTAATGGAATCTGGATCCTCAAGCTTTCGGCCACTACCATCTGTCAAACAGAGAATAGTATGCTTAGTTCTTTAAGCACACATCTTGTGATGGAAAAATTTGGTGTTTTTGTCTCCCAAAGATAGCCATTTTACCCTGGATTTCTTTTGGCACATCTTGTGTGCTTTACAGTTGTTTTGTGTAACTAGAAGCAATGGCGACGTTATCTAGAAGTTGTTGCAAATGCAAAGATGAATTGATCCTGATCTTTTCATGGAGGTGGTTTGGGTGTAATGCACCTTTTTTGGATATAAAAGCAGGAAACTCTTCTGTTAATTTGAGAAGAGTTCTCCTGCTTTTATATCAAAATAACTTAGTGATTACTGATTAGTATACAAAACCCATGTGAAGTGGCCTCATTTTGTGCATCCACTTTAAAAGAGATGATATTTCAACATGATATTGTTTTGAATGGAGATCTATTCCATACAAGAGGGCCTGAATCCATGAAATTCTTGCGTGAGGTGTCGACATGATATTGAACGAAAATAGAGATCTTTGTTCCATTCTTGGAATGGAGAGGGCCCGAGTCATGGAAAGCTTTCTTATCCTGATTCAGTCTCTTAGATTAAAATTTCCGCTGGACATGCAAAGCTTAGGATCACGTCTTTAATCATTATTCTGTTGTTTAAATTAAGAACAAGTTTCTCGTAAGCAAGCTGATGTAAGTAACATGTTGTACTTGGATTGTTTTATGGTTTCCTATTTTTCTGACCCCAAAAGATAAAAGTTTGTCATGATTTAATTTCCCGTTTTCCATTGGTAAGGAAGTTGAACTTTGAAGATAACTGAATTTCGTCGGACACGCATCACATACAATACACAACAACTGTACCAGTAAAATTTGGATGGAGTTTCTATGGTGTCAAGTAATTCTTGACCCAAATAAATTTTTGAAATAGTAGTAACCTGAATTCGTGATCGCAAACTTCTTGTGAGCATAGATTGAATTTTGTATAACAGTCTTCTATTCTATTTGCATTGCAGTCACCACTTTCCTCTTGCGACAGAGCACTCATGGTATATTTTGCAGGTTTCCAGGGTGACTATTAGGGCCAAAGCGGCAGTTGAAGCCGCCGGTGGGTCTGTGAGAAGAGTTTACTATAACAATTTGGGCTTCAGGGCACTGCTCAAGCCTGAATGGTTTGAGAAAAAGGGAAGGTTGCTGCCAAAAGCAGCAAGGCCGCCCCCGAAGCAGAGAGATAAAGTCGATAGCATTGGACGACTCCCTGCGCCGACAAAGCCGATTCCATTTACTCCAGAAGAGAGAGAGGCAATGTCCACTCCATGCGTCTCGTGAGTCTGATTTTGCAGTCGAGATTTTCTAGAAAATAAATGAAATGTTTATTTTTCCTTTGTCATTTTGGATGAAATCATTATGTAGGCTGATTTTTTCGAATATTACTCTAAGTAGCTGCTTGTCTTGATGCATGCTGCTAGCTATGCTTCAGTTGATGAGGGCCAGCAGAGGCCCAAGCTTAGGGAAGTTTTCTGTTTCTGTTGTACTAATTTTGAGATCTTTGGGGGGAAAAAAAAATATAGATTTTTGAGCTCTCTCTTCTTGCAGTTCTTTTTCTGGTCTCTTTCCCCTCCCTTTTTTTTTTTTTTTTTTCTCTTATTAAGAATTATTTTGAGCTTGTATCAAAGGAAAACTTCGATATCTATTTGTCTACTTTTCCTTGATTTGGGCCTTGTACCTTGCTGGTTGCATTTGCTACAATTGAGAAAAAAAATTCAATCATGAATTGTGAAGAATATTGACAGTAATTAAGGGATGAATATATGGTTACATTACTGTAGAAAGAAACTTGACGAGGAGTATTAGGGTCCCGGAGAAGTTTCTCCGAAAATATTCAAGAAAGAGAAATGAAGGGTCCAGATTCACATTTGACGGGTTTAGTTCTAGTTTTTCTGTATCTTTACATTTTCGAAGGGTTTACTGGGGTCATTTTTGCCGATCAAAAAATGTTTACTTATGGTCTTTTGCAAAGATTTAGTTTGCACTTGTAATGTTATCAACCAATATGGTACTCTTATTTGGTTTTTATATAGGTGCAAGAACTGCAAGGGTTTAGTATCTTATCTTTGTTTATTACGAACTTTGCCATTTAATTTTAAATTCAATTTTTTACCCCACTTTCACGAATTTTCCGTCCCAACCGTCTGGATGGACTTGACCACCTCCGAACAGGATTTCCAGAAACTCCTCCTAAGTTTCAATCTTGTGCAGGACAACTCTCTGGACTTTCCATCAAGACGGCCCTGAGCTCCGTCCGAATGAGATCTTTAGAATCTCCTCTCTCGGCTTTCTGAAACAGATTTCATCCCAACAGAAACAGCCGTCTCTTGTCTAAAATGTCGTCTACTATGAATTTTTTTTTCCCAACTTTGGTCCACATTTTTATACTTTTCTGATTTCTCTCGTCGATACGAATGATTTGTCCCAAAAATTATGACAAAAAATTACGGAAAAAAAAAAAAAGTCAAAAAGTCATTTAGACAAAAGAATGGAGGAAGGTCAGTGAGATTTCGTAATGGAAAATTTCATTGTCAAAAAATTCAAGGGAGGGCAGTAAGATTTACCCAAAATATTAGAGGGCATGTGCAATACACCAATGCAACCACCACTTTAACACCTCACTTAAAAGTTACCCAACGAACCCCCCACTATATCCTCTCACTCCATATTGCCTAGCTTTAAAGCAATTGTGTGAGTTGGTTTTTGCCTTGTCCTCACCGACCATATCCCTCTCTCCTATCAGAATATGTATATGTATATGAATCATGAATTTTTATACTGTATTTTTTTCCCCTGGACAGAGAAACTTTAAATCAAAACATGAATTTCTAGATCCGGGCTCCTAACGATGACGGCGGCGGCAGCGACGGTGGGTGACAACTCCGGCGATATGCTCAGGAGTTCTTTTTTTTTCTGTATTTTTTTAGTTTTTTGTATTCTTTTTGGTTTTTTTCTTTGTAGATAGTTTTGTGGCCGGCGGTTTTGTGTGCACCTGGTTTTTTGGCCGGTGATTTTGAACTACTGCGTGAAAGCTTTGTCTCTTTTATTTAAGAGTTGTGTGTAAGTACTAGTTAAGGCCACAAGAGGTTTGCACAAGTTGGTCTGGAAATTCGGCGTTGTAAAAAAAACATAGTTGGGTTTATTACGTAGTACTTACGAAATGTATTGTTGAATTTTCTCATTAGGTAAAATGTTGAGATTGATGTAATTGTGTTGAACTTAGAGTAAATGACAAAATATGGAATTCCCAAGCCAAAGTTTGGTAAATTTGTGGTGGAAAATTCCAAGTTTGGCCATGTTTCAACTTCAAGTGCTTTTGTCAAAATGGTACTTTCGAAACTCACTTTCACGAGAGAGTACTCGAGTTTGACAATAATGCACCAAATCACTCTATACTCCAATGTGACTTTTGAGACACGTTAGGAATGTTTCATCTATGTTTTACTTGCCTCCCCTACTCATATCACTAGAACTAGGGTGGTGGGGAGCAGGAGTAGGTGCCCTTGTAGTGTGGCATTCGGGCCGTTGATCTTGACAATCAACGGCTCGAATTTCATCTTGGCGTTGGACGGTTCGGATATACAAAGTGCCGAGATGAAATTAAGACCGTTGAAAATGCATCCGACGATTTTTGAAAACACATCCAACGGTTCACATGCTGCACTACAAGGGCGCCCTACACGGCTACACCCCTATTTCCTAAGTGCCACCCCCAATTTCAAGTCTCTCTTCTTCTTCTTTTTTTCTTCTTTTTTTTACGCTAAGGTAATTTGGTTGGGAACCTAATGATAGTCAGACAACTTCATTTGATCTTTCTCTTCACATTTTCCGTGGAAAACACCCCCATCAAACAGTACCGCTTTAGAATTTAAATCTTGGCTCCGCTACTGCTACTGATTAGAATTTCAAGATATTAAGAAGCCACTAATATCTTGAAATTCTAAAATTCCTGCAATTGGTTAGTATAATGAACGCCCTCACAAAGTACTCCATAAGAGTTTTTTCACAATTCAAGATATTTGGGGACAGGGACCACAAATTCTTGCTGCCTCCGTCTCATTTTATTTGTCCATTTTTGAAGATCGCGTCATCGTTCATTTGCTTACATCGGTCCCTAAAACTTCAGAAACCCATTTCGAAAAACACCTTCGATACTTTTATCTAAATTGCTGCTAAAACAAGTTTCTGATGTCGGATTATTTATTTCATTTCATTGAAACAGTTGATGAGTTTTTTCCCCTCCTCCAATGATACAATCCACGGAAGATTACCACGTTCATATCCTTGAATACCACTTGGAGCCATCCAACGTGTGAGTCTGCGTGCATCGAACAGTTCTGGATGCATTTTTATTTTAAAATTGTTCATAACATTGAATGTGTCGTTCAAAAAATAAAGGTAAACAATTCATTAGACTGCCAATCGGGCGGTTGGAACTTCCAAATGGGTCACATTCAAACCGGTTTTTAAGTTAAAGCGTCTTGCTTAATGGGCATATAATGACAAACGAGTTCGGATATCAATGCATAGTTTACGGATGTCAATATACTTGCACAATATTAAATACATGCGTCTCAGATATCTATACATTTTCTACTTATTATTCTCCACTTCTTGAGTGCGGAGATTAGCATTTTCCTTCAGTTAAAACCTAAATGGAGTCAATACAACTATACCATCTCAAGAGGCTTCTAGAGAGAGAGAGAGAGAGTGTTGGAGAGGATGGGTTTCCCATTCTCATCCCACCGCCCCCCTTTCCCCTTCTCTTCCCTGATTCCTCCTTCCCTCCTCTAATCTATTCCCTCCTCCCTCCCTCTCAGTCCCCCTTCCGCTCCAACCTTTCTTTCTCCTCTCCTCTCCTCTCCTCTCCTCTCCTCTCCTCTTGGCTCTACCTCCATGGATGAGAGGGGTTGAGGAAGATCTCCCCCTCTCTCCTTCATTTTGGGATCTCGGGGGACCAGATCTGGGTTTCGACTTGGGCTCTGATCGGCTTCGACGGCAGTTCAAGTTCTCCGGCAGTGGCGGTGACGGTGTATGCGGCTGATCTGGTTCCGATCTTCCGGTCTAGATGTGGCCTTTGCAGCGGGAGTAAGCATCTTGGCTTGGTCCCATGGACTATCCACCCTCCGACGGGTCCGAATCGGACGTTGTATTTTCTGTTTTATTGTTGTAATTTTCTGTTTTTTTTTTTTTGTACTTGTGGACCGGTAGTGGCCTTTTATTCTCGTTTAATAAACATATGTTTTTGCTTGCTCAAAAAAAAAAAAAAAAACTACACCATCTCGGTCCATTGACCAGTTCTGGTTTCAATTCTACCAAGACAGTTTTGATTACACCGAGGCTGATTCAGTGAAGACTACACATATCATCTTGTATTTTAAATTTTGGTCAAATTTGAAATTCATATTCAAAATTCAAAGTTGGAAATTCAAATTTTCAAAGTTCCACAACGCAGCAATCTTCTAGGTGGGGCAACAAGCTTAGAATAAAGATTACAATAAATTTGCTATCAGATACAGTTTGGTTATCTGGAAGCAACATGCGTCGTAATCGCTTAAAGAAGGGGGAAAACATAAACCTACACAACCCTCGGGGTCGGGACCTAAGTTCCCAAATCCGAGGGCGTGAGGATACCTTTTAAGAACATCCCAAACGATTAAAATTCTTGCGAGCGTAAATTGAAAATGGGAGCATTGAGCAAGAATTACTAGTGGGATGCGATCTAACAGTAGAGTTGGCCCCACTGTTGGTCGCACTCCACAAAGGAACACACATAAACCAAAATTTACGTTTGAGAAGTACTGTTCACAAACAAAAAAATAACTAAGGGGTGTTTTGGCAAAAAAACAAAAACTGGTTTTTTGGTTTTTGTCCTTATTCAAATTTTTTTTTTGCATTTATTAGTTTTGCATCAAGTTTTCGTGGTTTATGGAATCGTTTCGACGAGACAAATCCAAAGAGTATAAAATTATGGTCAAAAGTAAAATTTTTTTGAATAAAGCCGAAAATAAACCAAAATATACCAGTCTTGATTTGGCTAAATTGAAAAAACTAGTTTTTTGGTTTTGTCCTTATTAAAAAAAAATTGCATTTGTTAGTTTTACGTCAAGATTTTATGGTTTCTGGATTTACCTCGTCGAGATGAATCCAAAGAGTATAAAAGTATAAAATTATGGTCAAAAGTAATAGTTTTTAATATTTTTCGAAAATAAACTAGTTTTTGGATTATTTTTCGTCTTTACTCACAAAACTTTAAGTTTTGCTAATAATTTTATACTTTTTAGATTCCTCTCGTCGAGACAAGCCAAGAAACCACAAAAAATTAGATTCAACCATAATTTTACACTCTTTGGATTCGTCTCGTCGAGACGAATCCATAAACCACGAAAACTTCAAAACTAACAAATGCAAAAAAAAAAATTTGAATAAGAACAAAACAAAAAAGACCAAAAATCCAGTTTTTGGTTTTTTTGCTGAAGCACCCCTAAGACTACAATTTTGGTTTAGAATAGACAAAGGCAAACAACATTCACCAAATCAGGACAAATTCCAAACAGTCCTGTCATATTCAGCATTATTCACAGACCTAGCCAGAAGACAAATACTACTTAACAAACCCCATTCAAGAGAAAATTGTGTGCAAATAGAGGCCACACATGTGGTGCCCGAGCGCGCAACTCAACCATCCAAAAGTGTTTTGGACGGCCTAGATTTCTCTCTCCCTTCCTCCTCTTTCTCTATCCTCCCTCTCTCTAAAATCTAGACTGTCCAAAACACTTTTAGCCTTTTAAAGGGCCATAATGCATATACCCACAAGGTAACTATCAATGGATCTTTCCCTCTCTGAACAATGCCAACACAAATTGGTGTTGCTTTTCAAACCACATGGCCCCCCTGAAAATGCCACACAGAAAGGACAAGCAGGCCCTCGAGAGACAAATTGAAACAAACAAATATAACTTGAAAACAAAGACTCCACCACACAAATTTGGATGGGCGTGGAGCCGGTGAAGGTACCGATTCAAACCAAATAGTATCAATATATGCTATCCATAAAAATAAAAAAAAGTTCTGGCTGCAAACTGATACTAGCATAAAATTTCTCATACAATAAATATTAACATAAATGTTTTCCCCAAAAAAGACCCTTACAAAATACGAAATTGAGAAAGGAAAAAAAAAAAAAAAAAACCAACCGCAATCACTCTCAACCTACAAGCATCACTACTACAAAGATAGTCGAATAACGGATGAGGCATCCGCTAGGAGATCCATAGCATATCAGCCCCTTCAGACTGCGAACCACATCGATGAAGTTATCTGACACGTCACGTCCATTTTATGCCCTTCCAGTCACGATCACCATCTCGACACTTCCAATGTTACCCAGACTTGACTCCATGACAAATAACACGAAAAAACCAACTAAATAGCAAAAGAGAAACTCACCATCAAAGCAAATGAAAGACTTAGAAGCACTTCCTGTGGACAATGGATGGACCAGATTCATCATATTCACCCTTGGAAATCCACATCTGATTAACACAATACAAGCACATCAATCACAAAACAATAAGTGGCTTTATTAAATCAAGTAGTAAATGAAAATAAGTGGAGGGGTTACCTGTTGGAATGTGCTGAGGGATGCAAGGATAGATCCTCCAATCCAGACACTGTATTTTCTCTCCGGTGGTGCCACAACCTTGATCTTCATGCTGCTGGGAGCAAGAGCAGTAATTTCTTTGCTCATACGGTCTGCAATACCAGGGAACATGGTTGAACCACCACTGAGCACAATGTTTCCATAAAGATCCTTCCTAATATCCACATCACACTTCATGATCGAGTTGTACGTAGTCTCATGGATTCCAGCAGCTTCCATTCCAATCAAAGATGGCTGGAAGAGGACTTCTGGGCATCTGAATCTCTCAGCCCCAATGGTAATGACCTGACCATCAGGAAGCTCGTAGTTCTTTTCAACAGAGGAGCTGCTCTTTGCAGTCTCCAGCTCTTGTTCGTAGTCAAGAGCCACGTATGCAAGCTTTTCCTTCATGTCACGGACAATTTCCCGTTCGGCCGTGGTGGTGAACATGTAACCTCTCTCAGTAAGGATCTTCATGAGGGCGTCTGTAAGATCACGCCCAGCAAGATCAAGACGGAGGATGGCATGAGGAAGGGCATACCCCTCATAGATAGGCACAGTGTGACTCACACCATCACCAGAATCCAGCACGATACCTGTTACAAAGAACAATGTGACATCAAAACAATGCAGTTCTCTCAGAAAGACAATTATATAAATAGTTTAGAAGTTACTAGATACGCACCAGTTGTACGACCACTGGCATATAGAGAGAGAACGGCCTGGATAGCAACATACATGGCAGGAACATTAAAAGTCTCAAACATGATTTGGGTCATCTTTTCTCTGTTAGCCTTAGGGTTGAGTGGTGCCTCTGTAAGAAGAACTGGGTGCTCTTCAGGAGCAACACGAAGCTCGTTGTAGAATGTGTGATGCCAGATCTTTTCCATGTCATCCCAGTTGCTGACAATACCATGTTCGATGGGATACTTCAAGGTAAGAATACCTCTTTTGGATTGGGCTTCATCACCTACATAAGCATCCTTCTGGCCCATCCCAACCATGACACCAGTGTGCCTGGGTCGACCTACGATACTGGGGAAAACTGCCCTGGGAGCATCATCACCGGCAAACCCAGCCTGCACATAACACAAAACATAAGTACAATGATATCCATATCTCTTAAAAAATCATTACAAAGCTCTACTTAACAGTACTTAAAAATTTCATACCTTGACCATTCCAGTTCCATTGTCGCAGACAAGGGGTTGAATATCCTCTGCATCGGCCATTCTTTATAACTGCATAACATTATACATCTTAGAAAACTAAAAACAGAAGAAAATGGGAACTGGAATTTCATGGAAATCCAAATTTCAGATGCTACAGTAGTGACACAAATGAGAAAATGTCACCAAATACTCAACGCATGACAAATCATGGGGAGATTATTGACATTTGAAATCGAAGAAATCAGCTTTACTTCTTCACTATCAAATCATGCTGCCTCCAAACATGTTTAGTTTTTTCAATTCACAATTCATCGCAATTTTGTATATAAAACTTCTCTCATCAGGTAATAAACGAAAATTAATACAACCGTCCGTCAAATAAAAAACGGAGACATCTTAAGAAGCACCTGCAGATCTCTAAATCAATCGGTATTAGAGTAAGAAATACATTCATAGAGATGAGAGATCTAAATCTAGACGAATTAAAAAAAAAGAAAAAAAGAAATCTGAGACTCAACCATTAGCTAATTCAAAGTACAGATCCAGACAAAACATAACAAATCAAGCATTTGCAACAACCGATCATAAGGTTGAGAAAAACCTCAGCGATTACTTACAGATTCACTAATAGATCTGAGACTCATTCAAATGAAAGAACTATGCAGTAAAACAACTTGGACCAACTCCAGTACAAAATATACAACACAATTGTACACGAAAAAGAACAGATCGGATGCATACAAAGCTAAATCTAACAGTATCAAACCACGACACAGTGTTTACATCACTCGAATCCAAGAGAAGAGATCGATTCTTTTGCAACAAAATCGAATTATCCGAAACAAATCGTAAGTTTCTCCTCACAAAGCGTTTCAAAACTCTGAACAAACATCGACGACACATTCGCATCAAAACAATATGGAATCTAACAATCGGAAAGGCGAAAGGCATAGAACAGATCGGAGCTTACTTGGAGTGAAGAGACGGCGAAGATTGAGAGAGAATCTGCGAAGATCGGAAAATCTAGCAAAGATTAGCTTCGGTTGCTCTCTCTCTCTCTAGAATCTCTCTCACACCCCGATGGGTACGTCGAAAGCGAATGGTAAAGGAGAAGTGGGGAAATGGAGTACATGGGGACGCAGTATATAGGGATTTTGAAATGCAGATGAAATTTGGAATAGTGGGGGTAAGTTGCACTCACCTCCCCTGAACTATCTACAAATTGCGGAAACAACACCCTAACGGCCCGTTTGGCTGGTGGATTTGATTTAGGGTGGATTTGTAATGAGGGCGGATTTGAGGGTGGATTTGTAAGGAGGGTGGATTTGTAAGAAGGGTGGGCCCACCTCTTAAGAAGGGTGGATTTGTAATGAGGTGTTTGGATGGTATTTTGAGAAGGAGGATTTGGAGGGTGGATATGATAGGATAGGATGGAAAAAGACGAAAATGCCCCCAATTTCGCAATTTAATAAAAAAAATTGATTAATGTATTTAAAAATACAATAAATACATAATAATTAAATTAATTACATAAAAATACATTAAAATGAATAAACAATATTTTGAAGTGGAAAAAAAAATTTCGGGAAAAAATTTATTTAATTAAAAAGGGAAAAAAATGTAGTAATTAATTATTAATTAATTAAAAAGGGCAAAAAAAAAAGTTTTTATTTTTATTTTTTTGGTTGAATGGAGAGTAGATAGTGTATGATTGATGAATGTTTGGTGGATTGGTAGATAAGTTAAAGAATGGTGGGTGTGTATTTGAATGGTTGTTCAAAAATTTCTTATAAAAAACAGAATTGAGTCATTTGGTTATTTACTTGGTAATTTTCTAAAAAGCAAGTGTTGTATTTGTTGATAGTTACGTGGTTTGAATGGCACGCCGAGCTTGGAGCGAGATTGAGGAGCAAACCAGATCAACAACTCAGAGGGCTCAGATTTTCGCATTATCAGGCAACATAACATAAGGACAAAGATATATATAACCATACTGAGCTCAGATTGCGACAATACCATACTACACTACCCAAAAATTAGGGCTCAGATAAGGGTGGATCTGAGAAAATATGGACAACACACAATCTGACACATTAGGGCAGTCTGTAATGGAATCTCCAACATTGGGCTAAATGAAATCACTCACAAATCAATTCAATCCCAGAAATCCACGACAAATCGATTGAAGCCCACAGATAGGGCAACATTCAAAACAGTCAACTGGAAAACAAGATAAAATACCTCAACACAAACCCAGACATGAAGATATTAGGCAGAAATCAAAAGAATACGATGGTATTAGGGCAAAAATGTTCTCAAATCAAACCCAGATATCAAGTTATTCGCACAAATAGTGACTGGAATACCAGAAATCACTGCAAACGATGCTATTAGGGCAAAAATATGCTCGAATAAAACTCAGATCTGAACTTTCTAGGGCAAAAATTTGCTCGAATCAAACCCAGAAACTGCATGAAAAACCCACAGAAACCATGTCAACCATATTTACCTGTAAAAAGCTCGAAATCGAAGTCCACAAAGATCGAAAACACAACACACCAGGAAAGAACCAACGTCGCCTCTCTTTTCTCCTCTCTTCGAAACCCTACCCACAATGATAACGATATACACAGAAGAAGAGAGAGGGTGGATTTGAAGGGGTATTTTGGTACAAAAAAACCCCGGATTAGCTAACGACAGGGGTAAATCTGTCGTTAGCAAATCCACCCGCAGGTGGATTCCATCTCCAAACAGTGATCGACTCCGGGAGGAAGCAAACGCAGCCAAAGACCGGAGATCGCGTGGGACCAGGAGAAGGAAGAGGGGCGCTTGGTATATCTGGCCTCTAATCCTCCAGCCAAACACGCTCTAATGTTCCTGAAATTGCTTTACTTTATTTACCCTGTTTAAAGGAAGGACGTAAACGGTAAATGAGTAATTGCGGTTTGGCTCCTCCACGAATGAACTTTTTCACCCCTCTCTCTGTGCATTGGATGTGTGTATAGTATAGAAGGATGCGAGAGTGGTTCTGGGTTTTAGGGGATACTAAGCAATGTGGATCAGGTGAGAGACACAATCAATTTAAGTGGTGTGGCTTATAAAGAAAGGGTTTTAATTTTGTTTATTCCCAAAGGTGGGTTGGGAATACAAATGTGGAAGGTTGTTATGTATGGGTTAAGATTCATAGTGAATAAATTGAGGGTTATTTGGAAAAGGTTCAAATGTTGTTATTACGTGTGGTTGGTATCCTATCAGTTACTCTTTTAGTTTTTTTTTTTTTTGTATATATATTTTTTGATTACTTTTCTTAAAAATTCCAGAGGCTGATAGTTAGGTTGAATTATTGCAATTAGAATTAGTAGAAGAGTTTCTCACTCTTTCAAGCTCTCTTGATGTTTTTTTTTTCTTTTCTAGTTGTAATAATTTTATTTTTCTCTATTTTCTTTGCCGATCAAAAAAAATCTATACATTTCAGTGATTTCACCGTTGTCATTCCTATCTCATCTATTTTTTTTCACAAAGTGCCCTATACACAAAACTAAAATCTGTTAACCGCTAAGGTATGTAACCTCCATAACAATTGGAGTAGTTCCTAGAAGAGCAGCTGTCATGTAAGAAGTAAGGGAATGCTATGATTTCGAACTCATGGGAGTTATTGTAATAATTAGAAATCTCAGGTAGAAAATTGTACTTTACGCTAAATTTCAAGTGACGAGAGGGGGAATCATTTCGGCCCACAAGAAAAGATGGCAGGGTGACCTGTCATTGACAGCAAATTTAGGAAGGGTTTACGGTTGGATTGGATCTTGGCCGTTGGATCTGTAGCTGTCACCCTGCCTTTGCGGCCCTGCCCCGTCAGCTGAGGGTGAGTGGGTGATGTTGCGGTGCGCTTGTGCCGGGTCGGATCTAGGGAATTTTTTTTTATTTTATCATGGCACTTTTACAAACATACTTTTCTCATTTTAGCTTTCATTCTTCTTTTTTTTTTGGTACTTCGGAAATGGATTTTAGCTTTCATTCATTCATTACCTTTTCTTACTTTTTTAGTTCCCCTAATTTCAAAATTGAATGGTAAAAGAGGAAATTCATTAACAATTACCCAATTAGTTTTGAAATGAGACAATCTTTTTGGGACGACAAAAAGTGCTAACTGAGACCATAAAATGGGAACGGAGGGAGTAGTATTTTGGTGCTTGCTTTTTTAACTTTTCATTTTCACGTTTTTTAGTTTTAGTTGTTTGGGAGAGATGAGGGAAAAGTCATTCTACATTTTCCAATTTGATGAAAGGAGAAGAGAATCAAGATTCAAAAGTAGGTTGTGAAGAACTTTTTGACTTCTCATTTTCCAATTTTCTCATTTTGATAAACAAATTGACTTATAAAATGTATTCTACACATATCTCTTAAACACTACTCCTGTTACTAAATGTATTCTGCACATTTCTCTCAAACATTCATACTAAATTCAAAATACATTATGACCATAATTCAAAAAAGCAAAAAGTTTGAAATGAAAAGCTACAAATGACGCTCCCAAACACCCCTAACGCTATTTGAAAACTATTTTGGGCTCAGCTCAGTAAGCGTTTATTGAGATTGATTCGTCTATCAAATGAATCAAATTTGAGTATCAATTTTAAGAGCTTGGAAATATTCGACTCGATTAAACACTTGAAATTGAGATTAAAATGTAAATAACACTCCCTCCGTCTTAATTTAATAGTCTCATTTTAGAATTCCAACTTTTTAAGTGAGCATAATCATTGCATAAAAAAATATTGAACTTTTCAATTTATGCCCTTCACTTTTTAAAGGACATAGTGATTACATCACTTTTTAAGGGTAATAATGAGATTTTACCAAGTTTCATGGATGATTTTGGAGAGTGAACATGTATTTGGAATACGAGACTTTCAAAATGGGACAGATGGAGCATTTTTAGACTTATGAGTTATGAATAATCTAATTATGTGATAATTATCATTTCTTGTTTTCCCTTGGGTATATATTCATTCAAGAGACAAACTGAAGATAGGGTTTGTTTATATTTTTGCTCAAATGGAGCATCCACTTAATGGCCGTTTTCACTTTTCTTATTTTTTGAATAATGATACGTACACAACAAAACATTGACAACAAAAAGGCCACAACACCAAAACGACGCCGTTTTGGTGTTGAGACCCAAAAAAAAAAAAAAACTCCAGATCAAAATTCAAAACGTTGAAACCTCATTCCCTCATTCCTTTCCCGTTTGTTCGATACAGAGAGAGAGAGAGGGAGGTGCGATCCCACCTCCACCGGCGACCACCGCACCACCGTGGAGTTGCTCCTTCTCCGGCGAACACCACCACCACTGCCGTATTTCGCCGTCGTTGAACACCACTGTCGTACGATTTCATCAGGTTTGGGTTCTTAGATTTTGCCCTAGTTTTGGGGTCTTAGATTTTTCAGATCTATACCCGACCGCCGTTGAACACACACCTCTATCACGTTGCTCTCTCTCTCTCTCTCTCTCTCTCTCTCTCTCTCTCTCTCTCTCTCTCTCTCTCTCTCTCTCTCTCTCTCTCTCTCTCTCTCTGCGCTTTCTATGAATTTGGGGGTTTTGCACAAAATTTAGGATTTCAATTTCAGGAACCCTAAATTGGATTGATGGGTCAATTTTTTTTACGAAGATGAGGTAATTTCTTGTTTTGTTGATCATATGAAGAACCTGATACTAATGTTGTAGTGGCTAGATTTATTACTTTTCTGATCACCTAGTGCTTCCTAATGACTTTTGTACAGGAGATTGATGAAGATGATTCTGATGGTGAAGAAGATGATATATAGAGGTAAATAAGATTACACTTATAGCTCATTTACATTTCGGCTAATTGTAAGAGATTCTATATGATTCTGATGGTGAATAGCAAATTCGTTTTGGTGTTCAACGGCGGCAGCGGACGGCAATGATGCGGTGGTGGGGGTGGTCACCGGAGAAGGAGAAGATGATTGTGGTGTGGTGGTTGTCGGTTGAGGTGGGATCGCACCTCCCTCTCTCTCTCAGTCTGTGTATCGAACAAATTTGGGGAAGGAATGAGGAGCGCACGTTTTGAATTTTGATCTGGAGTTTTTTTTTTGGGGGTCTCAACATCAAAATGATGTCGTTTGGTGTTGTGGCCTTTTTGTTGTCAATGTTTTGTTGTGTACGTATCATTATTCTATTTTTTTAATCTTGATCTCATAATTATATTCAAGAAATGTAATTCGGCACTTACAAAGTCTCCATCCAAATACAATGAAGAGGAAACAACAGCCAACCTAACAGCGTAAAAATTAACAACATTGAGAAAAACTATTGCCTACATCCTAACATGAGCATATTAATGTTCTCTTCACACCGGGCAACATGGATTGGGGCACGTGGAGTATCAGAAACTTAGTCCCCCAAGGTTAGCAGCGATCCAAATCAAAGTTTACAACAAGCACCGATGGAGATTCAAACTCCACGGATCAGTCATTCAATAGCTAACGCTGACAACTCGTGACGCAAGAGACTAACACGCCAGCGAGAATAACAAACCCTTGCAGCCACGAGCAAGGACACCACTCCTAAGCAAGCTCTCACTGTCACATCGAGCTTGGTCGTGGTAAAGCAATTCCGGTGAAGTCGGCAAACTACGCCATGATGAGCCAAACCATCATATGAATCAAACACGAAACAAAACCCTAACATATTTATTGACCCACCACCTCCACCCACCGAATCATCAATTAATACAATATGTTAGGGCTTGGAGTGAAATAAATGGCTCCAAATTCACTTTTTAAGTACAAAATGCTTGAAGGAATAGATTTGGAGTGATATTCAATCAACGCTTGGAGAATAAGTGAGGTGGTATATGAAATGAAGATGAAACTTAGAGATATAGAGATTTATGAGTGAAGTTTTGTATGAATATTAAAAATCTCCATATTCACTATATGATTAAAAAAAATGTTACTTTCATCTTCTCAAAGCGAGAAATAGAAGATGTTGGGTTGAAATGCTCCAAAATAGAGCCAAACCAGTGCAATGACATTTGCTTTTTTATGGCTTTTTGACATTATAGGAAGTCAAAAAATATGACTTTGGCAATGTCATTTCGGTACCAAAGGATAAATTTACTCTAATAGTAGATTATACATACCACTAATCCAAGGTCTGTCCCAGATTTTTTAGTGCCCAAGGCATGTTCTAAAAATGATGCTCTTGACAGTTCTTACAGGGAGGAAAAAAAAAGAAAAACAAACAGTCACAATACGAGAAAAACAAAACTATATAAAGTCTCCAACATACATATCATAAAAAACGCATGAGTATCACTTGAATATTACTCATTTTGCATTTCTAGAAGCAAAAGTGTCAATTAAACCTGTATAATCCACCTCTTCCACCAAGTTATTTTCAATCGATAACGAAGGCAGGGATGCTGTTGTGCGGCTTCTGCACAACAGTTGTTGTGCAGCAACAAAATGTTGCCGTTTTGTGGGCAATGCCAAATGCGATCTTGTAGGACCCACGTTCAGATCCCACACAAACGATCCGAACCGTTAAATAATTTTAAAATAATTATTCAAGTGGTCTTGTTAAAAATCAGGCTCATTGGATATTTTTACGTAATTGATCTAATTCGTTTGATTTTCATTCAGAATTTAAGACCTTGTAGTTTGAAAGAATCTTCAAAAAAGTTATACAATTGTGCGTTTTGTAGTCCATTAATCTAAACGAAAGGTATTGTAGGGCTTTTTGAGAAGAGCATCCAGTAAAAAAATTGTCCTGTTCGGACATCGATAGGTATCAAAAAATAAAAAATATGCGTTCTTTTTATACCTATTGATGTCTGATCAAGACAATTTTTTTACTGGATGCTCTTCTTAACGAGCCCTACAGCACCTATGATTCAAATCAATGGATACCGAGCACAAAATTGTAAAACTTTTCTTGAAGATTCTTTCAAACTAAAGGATCCTAAATTCTAAATGAAAATCAAATGAATTAGATCAATTATGTAAAAATATCCAATGGGCTTGATTTTTTTCAAAACCACTTAAATAATTATTTTAAAATTATTTAACGGTACGGATCATTTGTGTGGGACCCGAAAAAGGGTCCCACAAGATCGCAATTGGCATTGCCCACAAAACGGTAACATTTTGTTGCTGCACAGCAACATCCCCGCCTCCGACATCGATAAACCATTTTAACTTTCTTGTGACATGGTTGATCAATGGTAAGATTTTAAGGGCGCTAAAACAAAAATTGGACCACTTGTTTGGACTTCAAAGAATTCCTAGTGGGCCTAATACTAAAAATTATTAGGGTTGCTTTTTTGAAATGTTTTTTTGGTGCCTTAGGCCCGAGCCTCTCGGTCCTTGCCCAGTGGCTGGCCCTGCGCTGATCCCTTTCCCCGGAGTAATTATTCCATGGTCTTGGGGCTCTGCCATGTGATGCCCCACACTTTTACACACCACACATCGTACTGGATTCCACATGAATATTTTGTGAATAAGGGTGTTAGGGAACCACATGGCGATGGCCAAGACTATAAAACTTTTTTTCAAATGGTAAAGATCATCCCAACTATATAGATAAAAGTCATGCGCACGTACAATGGACACGACCCGTCCGAAATACAAAAAAATAGAAAAAAACAACACAAAACAAAACCAAAAGTAAAAACCACACAGAGCTGATGTCTGACCCAAACTCCGCTCGTGGAGGCGCGTAGATGAAGGATAATCTTTGGATCTTACTTCTGCCGCAATATCCTACCGAATTTATATACCTCTACACTTTCATCGTCGTTGTTAGAGAGTTCAGGAAACCGCTGCTCGAACCAAACTTACCAAGGTCGTCATGCTAAAGCAAGTATCCAGACCTAAAACTCTAGATTTAGGTCTCCCATATCATAGAATAATTGGTCCTTTTCCTGTTGTTATTTGTTGCATGGTTGGGCTAGATAAAATAGAACACCGCCAGAATCACACTTAAGAATAAACTTAAGATTGGGCATGTGAACAACATCAATGAACCCATTACTTTAACACCTTAGGAAAGGACAATTATCCGACCCCACACCAACCCCTCAGATGCTAATTGATTATAGAACTGGACAATTGGAAATCATTATACTGAGGGTTTATTATTAATTTGGTTTTCTTTGGTGTCACGAGAAAAAAATAATTTTGTGTACCAGAACCCACATGGTTCATAGAAATGGAACTCTTTACTCTATCATTGTGATGACAAATTTGAAGAAAATTACAGCACAGAGGAGTAGGGTATTGAACTCCGTATCAATATCCCTCTCCTCTGGACTTCCTGCTAAACCTAAATGTCAGCATAAAATTGATACTCCCTCTGTTCCTAATTTTTGGGCCCATTTGACACTTTTTGTTGTCCCGAAATAATTGTCCCTGTTCAAAAGTAATGGGTAAAAGTGGATGAGTTTACTTTTTTGCCTTCTATCTTTTGAAATTAATTACTAGTAATAGAAAACGCAATGATGATATTTTGAAGGGTAAAAAAGAGAAAATAAAGTTATGACAAATGTGATGATTATGTTCCCTTAACAAGTTAGAATCCCCAAAAGGGACCAATGAATTGGGACCGGAGCGAGTAAATATTATGTTACGATGTTTTCGAGATTTTATTGTTATGTTTTCAGTTTAGTCTATATTATTATTTACATTTTCCATGCAGTTAGTCTAGGTTTCCTTATTATGTATGTTTTTCTAATTTAATTAATTTTCTTAATCACAAAGTCTTGTAACATATACTATAAAAGTATGCTAGGGTTATGTTTTAGACGAATCAATGAAATCAAAATTCTTGTCAATTCACTTTTCTCTAACACTTAATTTTGAGATTCCTTCAACCTCGTACTCACAAATCTTAAACAGCCGATGGTGCGTAGGACTGAATTATCTTGAAATCTAATTGAGATGCAAGTAAGTTAATCCAGACATCTTAAATCGTTAAAAAAAACTTACATGTTCTTTTCGACATAACTTGCTACCTTACTTGTGTCCTTCCAATGACTCTAATAGCACCATTAATAAAGTACTAATTAACGGAATCGAGCTGTTAATTATTCCAGCAAAATCTAAGGGGGTGTTTCGTTAAGGATGTTTTAAGAATAAATTAGTTTTTTACTGTTTTTATGTGATGTATTGTGAGAGAACGACCTGCCTTGGTTTTTGGAAAATTATTTTTTGTTAGTGGAACAGCCCCTAAATTTGAACAGGTTTATATCTATTTCTTTGGATTTTTTTAAGACATGCAAGAAGTATTGTTGTTAGCAATCCTAGTTGTTAATAGAACTTAACACTTGATCGTGTGCATTGGGATATAAGTGCCTTACAACTTAACTACCACCCCACTTGCTACTTATTTGGATTTGTGTACTCCATTTACTCGAGCACTTCCACATACCCGTTTGAGAGAGTTGTTAAGGCCTTGTTTGGTGGCACTTCTGTTTTCTGTTTTCTGTTTTTGTTTTCAGAATTTTGACAATTTAAAAACAGAATGTTGTTTGTGTGTCACTTTCACTTTCAAATTCTACTTCTTACTTCCACTATTTCTGAAATTTGGAGAAGTTGAAAATCTCAACTTTCACTTTCTGTTTTTGTTTTCTCATTCACAGCCACCACCCCAACCACCACCCACCATCACCGCCACCACCCACCACCCCACCACCACCTCCACCGCCACCACCCACCACCCACCATCACCGCCACCACCCGCCACCACCCACCACCACGCCGCCACCCACCACCACCCCACCACCACCGCCACCACCACCGCCACCCACCACCACCACCACCCACCACCGCCACCACCCACCACCACCCACCACCACCGCCGCCACCCACCCGCCGCCACCCACCATCACCGCCACCACCCACCACCCACCATCACCGCCACCACCACCACCACCACCACCACCACCGCCACCACCCGCCACCGCCCACCACCACCCACCATCACCGCCGCCACCCACCACCACCTCCGCCACCACCCACCACCCCACCACCACGCACCACCTCCCGCCGGCACACCTCCAACCGACTCATAATTATGTTTTTACTTTTTTTTTTTTTTTGAAAATAATTTCACACAAACATATTTTTTTGTTTTCACTTCCTTTTTACGAAAAACAGAAATTAGAAAACAGAAAACAGAAGTGTTACCAAACATGGCCTAAATGTTAGTAAGTGGTTCCGAAAAATACAATTTTTCTCTAGAACCTTTTGCACTTCTATTTCCATACACGGTAGTAGGGCTGTCCAACGGATCATCCGATCCGCCAATCCGACCAATCCGAACCGATCCAAACCATCCGTTGATCCATCCGTGAATGTTCGGTTCGGTTCCGATCCGAAGCATCCGTTGATCCATCCGATCCGCTCAATCCACTCAATAATCCTTCTTTAATCTGTCAAATCCGCCCGATCCGATCCGATCCGATCCGTGAATGTTCGGTTCGGTTCAGGATCTTAAAAATCATAATCCGCTCTGAGTGGATTGGATCGGATCCGATCCGTGGACACCCCTACACGGTAGTGGCTCCAGAATTATTTTGTAGGGTGTTCAAAAAGTTCTCCCCATAACGTGTTTGTTTTTTCATTTATAAGTGTACTTATTGAATTGCATAAAAATTTAAATACAGTTGTCCCTATTTTTTTGAAAGTTATTAGACAACCCACAAAAAGGGAAAATGACCAATACAACCAAATTTGAGATCTTTAAATTTAAGGCATCGAAAACCTAAAACAACCAAACAATTCAAGATAGAGAGTACATCATTAATATAATAAAACAAGCTACTGAAAAGCCTATAGATACACCCAATTAGTAGCTATCTATAGTGGCTTAATTGTCTGCATACGAAAAGCTTAATTATTAAAAGAGACGTGGCTCAATAATTAGAATATGTACCCAGTTTGATAAAGAATAGAGTTTAAATTATTTCCACCAGTCTGGTGGAAAACAAAAGTTTTCTCCAAAACGATTGTATTGCGTCATGTGTCCATCCCAAATAGTAGAACATTGACATACGGCGCGATGCATTCAATTTGAAAGAAACTTTTGTTTCTACCGGCGGTAAAAATAACTTAATCTCGGCAGAATAATGTGGAAAGAGAAAAATGCGTCAAGTCTCCTTCTGGAGTCTGGACCACAAAGCTATGGCGGGGTGTTCAAAGGTTATTGATTGCACGGTGTTCAAAGTTGGTGGGGTGTTAAAATTTTGCGCGACTGTAAAAGAGGGACCAAACTATGCGTACAAAGGTTTAATGTAGAGAAAATGTACTGATCAAGTGGGTCCCATACGAAAGATCTGATGCGTTAATTCATCTTAAAATGTTTTCTCGGGGGTCCCCGCGTGAAATCAGCTCAATCGGACGTGCCTAAGTGCTTATCCAAAATCCTCCCGTTTCCTTCAAAAAAAAATGGGAGGATTTTGGATCAAGCACTTAGGCACGTCTGATTGAGCTGATTTCTCTCAATGCCCTTCAAAAAATTATTTTAGAATGAGTGAACAGCTCGGATCTTTTGTGTGGGACCCACAAGTGGGTCCCCGAGCCGATCAGTACATTTTCTGTACACCAAACTTTTGTACCCCTGGAATTACCGGTAAAAGAGTGAGAATTGTTGTATGCAGATTTTGGCAAAATTTTGGAGGTAATTAGGTATGTACCACTGCCCATGTCGATACAATTTTAACAGAAGTCTGGGTACCGAGAAAGTACTCAGAATTTGAAATTTAACGGTCTAGATTCATTTCAAGTGCATCTGGACCGTTGAATATCAAATTCTGGATACTTTCTGAATTCTGAGCATGTAGCAGTGCTCCAATTTTAATCGCAAGATCACATCACAGAAAAATATCTTACCAAAGAAGATGGAGTGGGCTGGAGATTGGCAATTGGGTTGGGCCGTTCTGATAAGCCCGACAAAGGCCATCCATGAAACCAACTGCTTGCTTGATCAAGTGGGTCACCCAACCCATGGACTCGTGGGTCGCAATGAGGGTTTGGCTTGGTTCTCGACCATACCCTCAAATGCCCTGAAGCGCCAGTACAGCTTCAATTCGGATCGGCCACGCGGATGTGCAGCATACTATGCGTTGTTACACAGTGGTCGTACGGTCTAGTCCAATGGCACTTACCTGATATCGTCACGAGGCGCAGCCGTGCAAATATATTTTTTTTTTCCCAGCCCTCTCTCCCGTCTATATGTTCCGGCCACGTGGTTGTTCATGGTCGTGTGAAGGAGGATGTCATGTCATGGTCTAATTGTTGGAAGAGGGTTGTCGGTGACGTTGCCCAATCACAGTGACGACACACGATGCCCTGGTTCCCAAGGCAAGGCACTCCTATTAAAAAAAAAAAAACCCTCACAAATATGCTCTCTTCTCCTTACTTAAGCTCGGCAGTTTTCTTCTCAGGCGAGCTCAAAGTGCCTTACAACCATCTTCAGCCAAACGACACTGACTGGTTGTCACTCTTGTAGGAACTAGAGGGAAGAAGAGGGCCAGCTACATGGCATACCCTTCTTCATAATAAAGATCAAAGAAGTGGAGTTAAGGTCCAAGAGTGAACACCACCCCACAAAAGACTTTTGCGCAATCCTGTTGCTAGAATAGCACGAGAATTTTCGGCAACCATGTGACTTGGTCATTAATCAAATTTTACCAAGCTAGGTGTCTGAAAACATTGTTTAAATTTTTTTTGGTCCCGGTTGCCTTCAACCTGAAGTGTTCTACAGTTATCCAGCTTAAAATATCAAATTCTTTGTTCCACTGGCCTGACCAGACGAGTTCGACCTCCCAGATATTTGGGTCACATCCAAACTGATTACTGAGTCGGGTCAACCAAACAAAATTGAGTGAGTGCTCTTGACACACCACCACATGGTGCCGACCACCCATTTGTGAGACCCAAAACCAAGTGAAATGGATTCCGCAAGCAATTCGCGAGTTTCAGAACTAAGGCTTCATTTGCTTTGATGTGAAATATTTTCCAATACTAGCAATGGGCACGTGCTTTGCACGTGGAGTTGTTCCAATTGAAAAGATACTACAAATTAATGATGCTTTCATTTTGTTATTAGGTAAATGTATATACAAACATCATAAAACCTAAGCTAACGCCCTTCCTGTAGCCAACTAAATTTAGTGGAACGTAAATTTAGTGGCATTTGTTTAATTGATCTTTGTCAAGATAAATCATGAATTCCAAGCTATATAACATATGGCCCTAAAAAAGTTACACCCATACATCAGCACAAGGGACTTGAAGCACGAATACAGAATATTGCACATTGTATATATACCACCCAAATAGATAAAACCAAAAAATACAAACTAAGCCCAAGACTCCCACAGTTAGAGATAACCATTATCAAACAACAGCTTA